>OX578285.1:10482010-10862010 GCA_951217055.1 Gerris lacustris
ATTAATCCGTATCCTCCATTTCCTTAACCTAAGGTGATTTTTGGATGAGATAGTATTATCAAAAAATTTGTCCGTTTCAGTAACATAATTGTTCTTATTATTTATAGCATTAATAAGGTGAGTAGTTGTTACGTTAACGCATTGAGCTATTTTATTATAAATATCCTAGTGATAAATATTCTCACATTTTTAGGGATCACACATGAAGATAAATTGACAAACTATTTACTATCTACCTACCTTAACATGTTGTACTTGTTTTAATAAGAGTGTTAACTTTTTAGTTTGAACATTTTTTGCAACATTGAAAGGTTTATCATAATTTATTTGATGCAATCATAGTATAACTAAGGATATTTTGGAACGAAGTTCCTTATGGCACATTCTGGAGCCCGGGAGTGAAACCGAAAAAAAAACGACCAAAATTACCGTCACAAAATAACCGTAAAAAAAAAATCACCGTCACAAAATCACCGACACGCAAAATTCGTCACGAAATCTACAGATGACGATAACTTGAGTAAAAGATCACCGAGTTTGATGAAATTTCGTACACATGTTCATTTTACCAATGCCCAGGCTGAGTTCGTCGGAAAACGTTATCGGCCCAAGCTTTCACGCGCAACGCTCGCGTAAACGTTAGCTTCAAAAGACGGGAAAAAGTGTTATTAAGGAAGCCTGTTACTTAACTTGTTTTGATTATTTTTGTTATATATGTCAATAGTGTAGGGAAGAGATATATTTTAAATTAATTGGCCGTGTAGGTAGAAAACAGTCCTATTTCAATCCAAACTCCTTTAAGAAACATACTCTTTAACTATAAACTCATCATGATCAACTTTTTTCTCATATTCAATATATTTATAGTAAGACGCTTGCTTTAATGATACAAATAATGATTTTCTTTTAATTTTTCCTTAACTCTTGCTAGGTGCAAACAGTTCGTTACTTTTAATTTTTTCTCTTTTCTAACTCCGCCATGTATAAGTAGTTAGGAATGTATACGTACTTAGCAGTGTGATTTTATAATTTATATTTAATGAAAAATGTAAGGAACTTCGTTCCTACCGGGTGTCTCGCGACACCACACGTATTTTTAATTTTAATAGATTGTTTAATTATAATCACGCAAAAGTTGTTTTCCAATGAGAGAGAGGTGCATTTAAAATTATGTTAAATATGTCTGGGTGTAATGTGTAGAATTTAAGAATGCAACTCTGACAATTCCATAATGACCGATTACTACCTCAAACCTAAAAATTTCCGGAATAATAATTTTCACACCACTCCTACAGTCAAAAATTTAATTTCTCAAGATCCTCAATCGAATTTTTGCTCTTACTGATTTTCTTTTTCACGATAAAAATATGTCCATATTTAAGCAAGTATTTAGGTGTTTTTAGACTGTCCTTTCAGTTTTTAGTTCAGTCTCAGTTTCAGTTGGACTGTCCGTTTTTCTTACGGGTTAAAACATAAAACTGAACCTGAGACTGACGGGATGAGTTAGACCTATTTGTTTCATTTCATTTCTTGGAATTCCCACGTTTGAACAGACCATAATGCCTCTCAGATTTAATTTTGGCCCAATCGAATGACACCTAGGTCCTAGGTGGTGCACTATAGCTTCAAAGCTTTAAAAACACTATTTATAATAAATGTTTTATATATTAATTTTTTAAAAACATTTTAGTTATTTTTATTCACTTATTAGCATCTATTTGCTCTTTGCTGACATATTATTTAATTGCAGGAAAAAAAAATTAAAAAAGTTAATTATAGATTGAGATAAGTCGGTGTATACATATGTATTCCATTGAGTTTTTCCAATGATAATAGAGAAATTAGTGTTACGCAGCTCCTAATAATATCCTTGGAATAACTCAATGGTACAAATATGTATTATGTATGTATCGACTTATCTCAATCTATAATTAACTTTTTTATTTTTTTTTTCTTCCTGCAATCAAATAATATGTCAGCAATTATAATTTTTTTATTTTCTAAATTGTCTTGCGGGTTCCACAAATCACAACTGTTCAATTTTTTGGAAAATCTTCGGTTTTCCTGACAGGATGTTCAAGTCATACAAATACAGTACAACATTTATTTTAAGATTGCCTATGTTGACACCTCACTGTATAAATCCAACCACATCATTAATAAATAAGGAAAATAGCAACGGGCTAAGGACTCATCCCTGTCTTAGTCCTATACCAGAAGCAAAGGACTGGGTTAACCCCTGTCTTGTCCATATGGGGGACTTAATAATCCTGCTCAAACTCTTTATAGCATTTATAGTTTTTCTTGTGATCCGTGCACAACTTAGTTTCCAAAACAGTGCTTCATGGTCTATTTTGTCGAAAGCAGCTTTTTAATGAACAAACAAAAAAAAATACCTTCTATCTCCCCCTTTTTAGAGCAATATCAACGGTTGAACATAGGATTAAACAAATGATCAGTTGTTGAATACGATTTTATAAAGACAGCTTGCGCCTCGTGTAAAATACTTCTATTGTCTACTCAACCTGAGAGCATAAACAGTAAGCCAGAATACGTTATCAAACTACTTAAAAATTAGCTCTCTATAATTTTGTTCTAGCTTTGGATCTCCTTTCTTCAGCAGCGGAAAGAAAATAGCCTCACTAAAGTCCTCATTTATCATAGCAGTGCTATAGATACGATTATTGAACAGTTATTGTACATTGAGAGGCATTGTTTTTAGGAACTCGGCAGGGATATACCATCTGCGCCCGGTCCTTTTCCTTCCTTCATATTAGCCAGGACCTGCAGCAGCTCTGCAAGGGTAAAATCAACATCCATTCCAGGATGACTATAATTAGGCTCTCATAGGTCATCCGTGCTGCTTTTAAATCAGGGTATAATAGCATTTTAAAATAATTAATCCAAGCTTTGGGTTGTATTGCGCTATTGTAGGATTGTTTTGTTAATTTAAATTATCCAGCTAATCACCAGATTTTTTTAGACTCCTTAACGTTATCTTTTAAGCCACCCCTGTGTAATTGCACCCTGTGATATAGCCTCCTATATGTAGTAGCATTATGATTAATGATTAAATGATTAAATGATTAAATGAATTAAATTAAACAGAAATCACAATCCTGTGATATTGTTTTCGTCAATTATTAAATACAAAGACTAAAGTTAATTTAATTTAAGTTCAAAATATTCGTTTATGTTGTAAAATACATTTTCTGTTAATAATATTTTAATTTCTTTTTGAAACTTATTTAACGGCAAGGTTTTAGTTTCAGTTTTAAGTTTATTATACAGCTTAATGCCTAAGACTTTATTCCCAACAACAGACTTGTTTAATCTATGCTTCGGTATATATAACCTATTCTTATTTTTAGTTTCATACTTATGCCCACTTACATTGTACAGATGAATATTTGTTTTTACATAAATTAACACTACATATATATATATAAATTTACAATTGACATTATTTGTAATTTCTTAAATATATCTTTACAGTGGTCTCTCTGACCTGCTCCTGTTATAATTCTTAATATTTTATTGATAAATAAAATCAAACCTCATTAACATGACCCCAAATGATTAGGCCGTATCTTATTCTGCTCTCTACCATTGCACGGTATACCATTAGCCTCTATTGGTAAATACTTTTTTAACTTTCTAAAAGCAAAAATATGAGAGGATAACTTTTTTTCAACGGATTCAACATGTTTTTTCCATGACATTTTTGAGTCTATATTAATTCTTAGTAAATTTATACTTTCGTTTTCTTGTAGTTTTTTCAATCTCATCATTAATTGCTGTGTTTTTCTTGATTCAACGTGAAATTGTTTGCTTCCATCCATTTTTCAATCTTCATTACGCTTGCTCTTGCTGTATCATATAGTACTTGACTATCTCTGTGAATATGTACTAGATTTTCATCGTCTGCGTAAGCTATTTCATCTTGCTCAACATCATCACATTTTCGTTCAGCTTCTTTTTTTAGATACAAGTTGAGATCATTAGTATTGCGCCTATATTTGATCCTTGTACTGAACTTCCTTCAACATCTTCCATTCTTGATGCCTGACCGTTAAAAACAACAAACTGTTTCCTTCCCGTAGTGAATTCCTCGATCCACTTAAGGGCATTCCCTTGTATATTAATTATTCAGCATTTTTCCCTAAGTATTTGAGGTGGTACTTTGTCAAAGGCTTTTGATTGGTCACAGCTTGTTATTAGTATTTGTTTACTTTTCTCAAAGCTTTCGATTGTATGATCAATCATTTTGGATACTGCTTGAACAGCAGATCTGCCTTTCCTATATGCGTACTGAGAGTCTGAAAGTATGTTATTTTCTTCTAGATATTTGACAAGTTGGTCTCTTACTGCTATCTCTAGTATTTTGCCAAACACTGGTGTTATACTTACTGGTCTGTAGTCTTCAGGGTTATCAATATTTCCTTTTTTGAATAATGGAGTAATTTTACTTATTTTCAGACAATCTGGGAAGCACCCGTTTGTTAAACAATTGTTTATTAAGTGCGTTAATGGTTTTAATACCTCTTTACTGATTTCTTTGATTAAATAATTCTTTGATTAGATAAGCCGTAACAATCCATTGCTTTAGAGTTGCTCATTCTCTTTATAATCTTATCAACTTGCTCTTCTCTTATTGGTGACAAAAAGAAAATAATGTTTTTTATTTTCTCTTGATAGCATTCTTTAGCTATAGCTGTAGCTTTCCCTTTATCTACTTTAGAGTTGTTTTTAGTTACCTTAGTGAAACATTCATTGAACTCATCTGGTGTTATATTTCCTTTGTTAACTATTTCTTTATACTTCCCTGTTTCTTCTTTTACTAAGTTCCAGGCTGTTTTTGTAATTTTTTCTGATTGAGTAATCTTCATTTCATTATATTTATATCTTGCAGATTTTAGCATATTTCTATAGTTTTTCTTTTCTATCTTGTATTTCTTCCATCGTTTCCCTTCTCTATCATCTTTGCCAAGTTCATATAATAGTTCTACCATTTCTTTTTTCTTTCTCTGTGAACCATGCTTCTTTTTCTTTTCTGCGTTTTACATTATTTTTCTTTGTTTTTTGAGGAAAATATGAAATAAAAAGTTGGCTGATTGTAACAATGAAATCTTTAAACATTTCATTAGTCGATTTATGTGATTTAATAAAATCCCAGTCTGTAATTTGAAGCTTTGACTTGAAATCCTCAATTCCTGATTGAGTAAGTGGTCTAATAACAATTTCATTTCTTCCTTTACTGTTTTTATTATTATTTGCTGTCCATAATATATAATTATGATCGGAGAATTCACTTGTTCCCACCTGTGTCGTTATTGTCGATTTTCTTGACGAGAAAATATTATCTATTATGTTATCTTTCCTTGTATTTTCTTTCACTTGATCTTTTAATCCATATGACTTAAAAATGTTTAAAATTTCTATTGCTGGTTTACTTTTTATTTTAAAATTTTCATTGAAATCTCCTGCGATAATTATTTGTTTATTTGTTCTTGTTATCTCTTTTAGTACAAGTTCCATTTGATTTTTGAATATTTCGATGTTACTTGTTGGTGTTCTGTACACTGCAATAATAAATGTGTTTAAATTATGTCTTGTTAAATTATGTCTGAACATTGTCTTTAAATACACTGTTATTCTTTTCCTATACAACTTCAAAGCACTGAACATATGCCTCCTAGCAGAGAAACATTCTTTATCATACCATTATTTTTTTTAATTTTTCGATAACCGAGTCCAGAGCTACTTGGACTTTCTCCCCCTCTAGCAATTTCTTAAATTCATTCCTTGAAATATTGTAGTTCACGATTTCGTAATAATTTTGTAATTTCAAAATTTGCTTTAATTCCTGCATTTTGTTTGAAATTATTTTCATTTTGCTATGTCCATATTGATTTTGGTGGGGTATTGATTTTGTTAAAACTACTCTGATCTGGGTCGAAGGTAAATATATCTAATTCTAACTCCAGCGGGATATGGCCTAAGAACGACTGCAAAACTTCTAACGTATTTTGTGCAAACAAATTCAACTGCTGCTACGGCGATTACCGATTGCTTTCTCAATTGCTTCCTTCGTTTTATTTGAATATTTCTAACCTCTTGTTAGTAAATTATTTTAATAATACTCATAAATTTGGGGCTTAAATTTAAGTTCATTAGTTTTTATAAAGTTAGAACGTGATTTAAACTTTCAAAAGCTTTTTTAAATCAATAAAAGCTATAATTAGTTTTCGTTTTGGCAGTATAATGTGATTTTGATTGATGAAGTTTAATATAGAGATATTATTTGTAGTACCCCTGCCTTTAGACTGAGAATCACGTAGTACTTTATATTTTTCCGAAAGAACTCCAAGGGAGTGAGGTTATATATGTGATAACGAGTGGATTTAGCTAATCAATTTTTGTTGTTAATTTATTAATCTTTTTTCTATTGCGATATAAATTTTATGCATTTCTCATCAGGAAGACTTAGTTCTTAAGCGAAAAGTGTTACTTTACCGTGGCATTAACGATAAACAGTAAAATATTGAATTTTATTTGAACAGTGCAAAGGCGTGGGATCTAACTTTGCTTTCCACAATTTTATATAGAAGTATACACTTCTATATTTTTCGACTCAACTAGCTGAATATAAAGGTTACTCTACATTTCATATTCTTTTTGATGTATTATACTAGAAATATATTCAGACATTGAATAATATAGAACTTAAGTAACCTATTTGTTCTTGAAGCCTTGATTAGAATACCTAACCAGTTAGAAAACGCTTTCGTTATCAATAACTGGTTCCGTGGCGCAAACGGTTAATACATTGCTAATATTCATGGGTGATCGGCTGCTCGGTGGATCGAGTTCTACCGGAGCAACTAATATTTTTATATTCATACATTAACCTCAGCAGTTAGCTATATTATCGGCAAGGCGACAAACATAGAGATAGATAGATGAGCCCAAAGGAAGAAAAAGTAAACACCGTACGCACAGTGGGGGAGAGAGACCTTCCCAGATGTAAACAATCAGCCGGATTAGAAGAGTTCCTCTCTGTTTACTATCACAGAGTTTGACATTAATAATTACGCATTTCTCATGTATGTATCACAAATAAGCTAATACATTTAAACAATAGTTCTAAATTTAAAAAAAAAATTAATGAATGATAAAAATATATTAACCTTGTGGACACCTATTTTACAGACTTTCACTAGCATCTAGTTCAAGTGGATGAATCACGTTTATAGTTCAAGCTGAAAGATAATATTATAAATTCCATCATGGGTAGTGAAATAACACTAGCAGATCTTATGCAAAAAATGATCGAGGTGCAGTCAGACATAAGTAAAGTTAGTAAGGATGTTTCGCTGGTAAAATCCTCTTTAAGCCAGATGGCAGATGAAATTAAAGGAATAACGGATAGAGTCGATACTTTGGAATCAAAAAATCAACTACTCGAATCTGAGATTAGCAGTCTACGAAACCGAATTGCTAACCCGACTCATGAATTGTCCAAGGAAATCCAGAGAAAGAGTAACTTAATATTTTATAACATCGATGAAACTGAAAATGAATCAACAACAGAACTTGAAAATAGGGTCTTAGAACTGATAAACTCTAAGATGGAGGTTGACTTAGACTTGAAAGAACTAGATATGATCCGTCGCCTGGGTATGAAAACACACAACCGACCGGTTATAGTAAAGTTTGTGTCACAAAGAAAAAAAATGGAAGTCTTAACGTCAGGGAAAAAGTTGGTAGGAACCAAAATTGGAGTTGATCAAGACTACTCTCCAAAAATAAGATGTATACGGAAACAACTATTGCGATATAAAAACTACGTTAGAGATGAAGGAAAGAAAGCAAGACTAAAATATGATAAGTTGCTTATAGAAGGACAGCTCTATACAGTACAAAATCTCCAAGCCCTTTACGAGTCAAAAATTAAGGAACCGCACTCACTATCCGAGGAAAACCCGACGTCAGACGAAATAAACAATGCGACTAACAACAAACAGAAAACGGATTCTAAGGTAACCAAAAAGCGACGCATCGGCCAAGAAACCCTCGAAGCTTTTTTAACCCAGCCTCGCCGGCCAACCAACAGCACCCCTCGAACTTAGAGAACCTTTTAATGATAAAATATCCAAAGACAATCAACAGCCTATTTCGATATGAAAGAGAACCTTTAAGAATTCAAACCTTTCTTCGGGACAAATAAATTAAAGAAGCTTGATTTTTAAGTCAATTAAAATCCATTAAAAAAAAAAATACACAAGTATACGGGTATGTAGTGACGGTGTGTATGTATATATATGTATGGGTGTGTATATACTTTGTCTTGCTAGTGTTAAATTAGATATTTGTTTATTATCACGATTTTTTTTTTTTTTTTTTGTTATTTTTTTTTTTTTTTGTTATTTATGCATTTATTACCTTATTAAATTTGTATGTAGATTATAAAAATTTAATTTTTGTAGTTATTTTACTGTCAGCTCAAAGGATTTACAACCATATAATCTAATGCAAAAATTTGTATATTTATTATTTATTTGCTGTTAGATATAACTTGTCTGTTAGTACTCATCATATATTAAGATTGTTAGTCCTTATTTATTTTAAATGAAATTATTATTAATTCAGGTGTTGTAGTAGTAGCTAAATCCACGTCTTTATTTATTTATGAGTTAAAATGATTATGGGCAATTAAATAAAATTTATAATATTAACTATATTAAATCTATATATTATCTTATAATAAAATAATAAAATTAAAGTAAAAAAAGCATAATGCCCCAAAACCGAACTCCATTGTAAAAACTATATGTTTAAAAACAATAAAGTTATTTATTTATTTATTTATTTATTTATTTATTGATTTTGGTGGGGTATTGATTTTGTTAAAACTACTCTGATCTGGGTCGAACGTAAATATATCTAATTCTAACTCCAGCGGGAAATGGCCTAAGAACGACTGCAAAACTTCTAACGTATTTTGTGCAAACAAATTCAACTGCTGCTACGGCGATTACCGATTGCTTTCTCAATTGCTTCCTTCGTTTTATTTGAATATTTCTAACCTCTTGTTAGTAAATTATTTTAATAATAATCATAAATTTGGGGCTTAAATTTAAGTTCATTAGTTTTTATAAAATTAGAACGTGATTTAAACTTTCAAAAGCTTTTTTAAATCAATAAAAGCTATAATTAGTTTTCGTTTTGGCACTATAATGTGATTTTGATTGATGAAGTTTAATATAGAGACATTATTTGTAGTACCCCTGCCTTTAGACTGAGAATCACGTAGTACTTTATATTTTTCCGAAAGAACTCCAAGAAGAACCAGAAATAGCAAGAAATTTCAAATCAATTGTCAATAAAGTTCCATTTAAACCATAGTTTTGGAAAACAAAACTACCATGTATGGATATAATCAAAATTAATATATTAAAATGTTACCAAGCACGATGCATTAAATACAACTATATGATAGGACTAAGTGATTCACCTATATGTTATACTTTTCCATAAAAAGAAGAAAATATAAGTCACATCCTATTGGAATGTCCGAAGTATAATTCCTAACGTAACAAATTATACTAAGAACTTAAAATCCAAGAAATTCAAGATGAAAAAGAAAAAAATCAAGACCACCCTTTTTTCAAAATTAAAAAATATTAAACTTACACTAAAATTCGTAAAATAAATCAATTTCTCCCCTTAGCCTAAAATTACAAATCTCGAGACCACTCACCAATAGAAAACATAGGAAGAAGTTATGCAGAAATCAGGTCCGCCCAACCTAATTGAGGTTTTCTGTGGTTCCCCTCAATTTACTGCAAATGCCAGGTTGGTCCCCAATTAAGTCAGTCCACTGACTGCCTAAGATACCCGTTTAAACACCTGCAAACTATCTTTACAAAAGTCCAATAAAAAAATCCGATTTTACAAAAAATAATAAAATGTTAATTCCGAAATTATCCAATATACCCTTCCACAAATGTAATTAAGAAATTCCAATCCCTTACAAAAAAATCATAAAAGGAACCAACTACCCTTACTCAAAATAACATTATGGCTCAAGTAAACACAAATAATTTTTTGTTACTTATGACAATAAGTAACTAGTTAAAAAAATAAAACATAAATAAATAAATAAATAACAAAAAACTATCCTTGCCCATAACTCTTCTTTTACTACAGGACCCGAATTTTCTTTTGACTAAACTAAAATTTTAGGATACCAAAATAATACGAAAAAAGGAGGAAATTAGAGGCATTCCATATATATATAAAAATATTCATAATTCGGTCAATCTTAAAACCGATTCTTGCAACATTAATAAAAATTAATTTTCCAAAATGTTAAACATTAAATAACTTAATAATATTGAATTAATACTATTTTAGTTATAATATTAAGGAGATTAAAGTTCAAATAATTAATTTTTGGAAGTAATAATAGTAAGAACAGAGTAATTGGTAACAACGTAATATTTTAATAATTGGTATTAGATAATTATACAATTAATTAGTAGTGTAGTGTCGGTTCTATTTATAACTTGTTTTGTTTTCAATCTGTCAAATGTTAAATAAATATTAAGAACTCGTTAGTTCGTTTTGTGTGATACATGGTCTTATTGTTCCTTCATTGGTGACCCCGAACTAAGGACATTATGTCTACAATTAAGGAAACTTCGTCGGAAGAACATTTGAGTGCAACGCATACATCTGAAATTTCTCGGGTTGCAATCGAACTTCCTCCGCTCTGGAAAGCTGACCCGGAGATGTGGTTCGTAAGCGTCGAGGCCCAATTTGCTGCTGCCAGAATTACAACAGAGGATACTCGTTATAACTACATTCTGGCCGCTCTCGACGGCGATATAATCTTAAGACTCCGGGATGTTATCCTCAGTGTGCCGGTAAGTAACAAATACACATATTTAAAGCAAGCTTTAATTAAGCGCTTCGCCCTGTCCGAAGAAGATCGATTGGCCCGGCTACTAAAAGGGGTAGACCTTGGTGACAGAAAGCCCTCAGAGCTGCTTATACAGCTGCAGGGTTTAGCGGGTGGTACAACTGTAGATTCTAGGGTTTTAAGACAATTGTGGCTTCGGGCGCTGCCAAATAATGCCCGCACTATACTGGCCACAAGCAAGGAACCACTGGAATCACTAGCTACCATCGCCGATGCAGTAGTCGCTACTATAGAGCCGGAGATATGCAGCACTAGCGCAGAATCTTTACAAGCTTCACTGGCACCAAACCAAGATGCCATCGCCCGATTGCAGAGCCAGGTCTGCGAGCTTACCAGGGCAGTAGAGACATTATCTAGAGATTCTAGTTATCGGTCGCGTAAGGACGTAAGGGATTCTGGTAGACAGGGGCAGAAAAAAAGAACCTACTGCTGGTTCCACAAAAGGTTTGGTAAGACAGCCCGCCGGTGCCAAAGCCCTTGCTCATACAACGCGGGAAACTAGCGGACCTGCATGTCAACGCGACAGGCATAGCGGGTCAATCTAGCAGTCGCTTGTTTGTCAATGACAAAAAGTCAGGAGTTAGTTTTCTTATCGACACGTGTGCGGATGTTTCGGTTTTGCCACCAACACAATCCGACCTGCAGCGACAATCGAGTACTCGGCTAGTAGCCGCTAACGGGTCCAGCATAAGGAAATTCGGCAATAGAATGGTTAAGCTCGATCTCGGCATTGGATGTGCGCTGAAATGGAAGTTTACTGTCGCTGCAGTCTCAAGGCCCATTATTGGAGCAGATCTTCTCAATTTTTTTGGACTCTTAGTTGATATAAAGAGAAAACGACTTATTAACTACACATCCTTACGCTCCTTACCATGCTGTGAAACTTTATCTTCGGAGCCTAGTGTTAGCATGGTAAGTAAGACAACGCGTTATCACAAAATATTAAATCAGTTCAAGGAACTTACAAAACCGCTTCTAGCTACTGCTATTCCGCGGCATGACATCACGCACCACATAGTAACTAAAGGTCGACCCGTGCACGCTAAAGCTCGTCGTTTGTCGCCAGAAAAGCTAGCTCTGGCAAAGAAAGAGTTCGAGTATCTCGTCAAACAAGGAATCTGTCGACCTTCAAAAAGTCCTTATGCGAGTCCACTTCACATGGTTCCCAAAAAGAACGGAGAATGGAGACCTTGTGGTGATTATAGGGCCCTCAATAGCTTCACGGTACCAGATCGCTACCCGGCTCCTCACATTCAAGACCTTGCCAACAATCTGGCCGGTAAAACAGTGTTCTCTACCATCGATCTCGTCAACTCCTATCACCAAATTCCAGTGGAACCAAGGGACGTCGAAAAAACTGCCATTATCACCCCGTTCGGCGCTTGTTCGAGTTCCTCGAATGACTTTCGGTCTCCGCAATGCCGCCCAATCGTTCCAACTTTTCGTCCACAGAATAGTACAGGGCCTGGACTTTTGTTATGCTTATCTGGACGACATCTTAGTTGCATCCCGGAATCCAGAAGAACATGCAATCCATCTTCAACAGCTATTCCAGAGACTACAGAATTACGGTGTAGTGATAAATGTAAGCAAATGCGTTTTTGGCCAGCCAGAAATCAACTTCCTGGGACATACAATTTCAGCAAAAGGAACCACACCACCGCCAAGCAAAGTAGCAGCTATTAACAACTTCCCAGAACCAACATCAATAAAAGCACTAAGGAGGTTCTTAGGCATGGTCAACTTTTACAGAAGATTCATGAAACAAGCAGCTGAGGTGCAGTTACCCCTACTCGAATATCTGAAGGGCTCAAAGAAAGACGGGAAGATACAGCTGCCCAAGGAAGCTGTTTTTGCTTTCAACAAGCTTAAAAGAATGCTAGCAGACCGCACTCTCCTAGTTCATCCATCTCAGTAGCGGTAGATGCCTCGGACCAGGCCATCGGGGGAGTGGCACAGCAGTTTGTGAATGGCCAGTGGCAACCACTGAGTTTCTTTTCTCAAAAGCTAAGCAAGGCTCAGAGATCCTACAGTGCTTATGATAGGGAATTGCTGGCGGCTTATCTGTCAATAAGGCATTTCCGGTACCTCATAGAAGGACGAGTGTTTACACTGTATACAGACCATAAACCACTAACCTTTGCACTGAAACAGAAACCAGAATAATGCTCCCCTCGGCAGCTGCGGCATTTAAACTTCATTGCACAATTTACCACAGACCTGCGTCACATAGCTGGCAAGGACAATAGGCTGATACTCTTTCACGTGTAGCAGAAATTTCAACCCCAATAAGTTTGGATTTAGACCAATTAGCTGTGAGGCAGAGGAATAGCAAGGAAGTACAACAGCTGGTTGAGGGCCACAGTAGCCTTAAGTTAGTTCCTATCAAGTTCGCGTCTATAAAACACCCAGTGTACAGTGACACCTCGACTGGTCCTCCAAAGATCTTTCTGACGGAAGAGTTTAGGCGCCTTGCGTTCAACACTCTTCATGGCAGGTCTCACCCTGGAATTCGAGCAATGAACAAGCTAATGAAGCGCCACTACATCTGGCCGTGTGCATAAGCTGTCAGCGGGCCAAAATTCAGCAGCACACCAAGCTCGCACCGAGCACATTTCGAACGCCCGATGAAAGGTTTGCCCATGTTCACATAGATCTCGTGGGGCCATTACCACCGTCAGAAGGGTTCCGTTACTGCTTCACTTGCGTGGATCGCTTCACCAGATGGCCGGAAGTAATCCCCTTGCCAAACATTGAAGCAGAGACGGTGGCAAAGGCGTTTTATACAGGATAGGTCGCAAGATTTGGCTCACCACTATATGTGACATCCGACCAGGGAAGACAGTTTGAGTCGTGTTTATTTAGGTCATTAGCCAGACTCATGGGAATAAAAAGGATCCGCACTACAGCCTACCACCTGAAAGCCAACGGGATGGTCGAGAGGTTCCACAGAACGCTGAAGGCAGCTATCAAGTGTCATTCCTCCCCGAGGTGGACCGAGGTACTCCCAACCGTCCTCTTAGGACTGCGTAGCACGGTGAAGGAAGACATCGGAGCAACAGTTGCCGAGATGACTTACGGTACCACGCTCGGATACCGGGAACCTTCTATCGTACACCACCTTCCGAGGACACCAGCGGATACTCAGGATATGGCCTCATTGGCACCTCCCCGTCCAGCCCATCATGGATCAACAACAGGGTTCGTCAGTCCATCACTTGCTACCTGCCCTTTTGTGTTCCTCAGAAGAGACGCGGTCAAGGCACCACTCCAGCCACCATATGATGGACCATATAAGGTTGTCTCCAGGGCACCTAGCAATTATAAAATCTTAGTCAAGGGAAAGGAGCAAGTGGTCGCCTTAAACAGGTTGAAGCCAGCCTTCGTCGAGGTTCCCCTCGAAAACACCTAATATCGTTGGCACTAGGGGGGGGGAAGTTCTGTAGGGTCAGTTCTATTTATAACTTGTTCTGTTTTGAATCTGTCAAATGTTAAATAAATATTAAGAACTCGTTAGTTCGTTTTGTGTGATACATGGTCTTATTGTTCCTTCAGTAGCAATATAACATTGTAATATAGTTTTAATGAAAAATTTATTAATTATTTAAGGTAAATTAGTACCGGTCTACACCTATGACTGCGGTATAAGAGCTTCGGCTTATCTCTCCCAGGCAGCGCCATGATCGATTACCAATTGTCTAATAAGTTTTTAATATGTAGTTAATCAAATGTAATTGATATCATGTACAAAAACCTTTTATATATATGTATTTTTTATTGTGTTTCCATATATTTTAATGATTTAATTCTCTAATAATTAATTAGTCACTCTCAAAATTTCTTACATAGCTTAGTTGTAATTGTAATATTTTATATTGTTTAATTTTGTTATATATCCTAATGTTATATTTCATTAATAGTAATGACTGTGATTAATTTTATATTATTTATTATTGGTATATAATTAATTTATAACTACACCACTCTCATAAATGCCCTCTTAAGGAGGTCAGATAAGATGTACATACCAACTCTATTATGATCATTAGGTGAATGTTTGTATTATTTATTTATTGTAAAATGTATAATTAATTAAAAGGATTTAAAAATAAAAAATTGGTTACATGGAAATGAGCAATTAAATACTAAACAATTGTATTAGTGAATCTAATATAGCATTAACAGACGATTTCTAATTATATGTAACATAATTGTGTGTTCAGAGAATTATATTTGACTGGGGATGACTACTTACAAGTCGAAACGTTTAAAAATGAAATAGTTCTTTTTCTTAAAGAAAAAAGTGTTTACACCTTTTACCCATCACGTCTTCCTATACTTAAGTTTTGTTTGTTATGAATGTTATAAATGCGTGTTTTGTATTTTGTTGTTGACTCATTATTTTTATACATTCAGTTTGCTATTATCATTTATTGTTATTATTCCAAAGCTCCTTATTTTATTTCTTTTTTTTAAATAAACAATTTATTTTAGTTAGTATGTATTATCTTATTAGTATGCATAATTAATAAATATAATAAGATGGTATTTTAGCAGTTTCATTTTTCTGCCGCCTGTCTGTAGATAAAATATTGTAAGCAATAAGGCAGCAATAGCCGAGGCAGTCAAATAGGTTGATTACCTGCCTCGGCATTTAAATTTCATAGCCTGCCCTCCTCATCGGCTCGGAGGCGTGTCTCTCCCTATGAGTTATAAAAGTATAGAAATATATTTGTGTGAAAAATTAACGAAGTTTGTTTTTCTATTACTTTTATTAAAACCAAAATTAAAATGATAAAAACTTGTTTTTCTAAATTAAACAATGTTATTAAGAATGTTACCAGCCTTAACAGCTCTGAGTAAGGGCGAAATATAGCTGCATTTTAAAAGGGGAAAGGAGAAGGAAGCAATTTATTATATATTTAACCCTTAAAAATTCCACATGAAAATATACAACTTTTTTGCTTTTGCAATATAGTTTTCTATACAATAAATAATTAAATAGGTGTTCACACCAAGAAAAATTATAACAATTAACTAATACCATCATTAATTGAACAGAGTGGTATTTCTCCCTGTAATAATTCACAATCTTATTGTTTCATATGAACCAATTATTATAATTTATTATTTCCCTAAATAAATAAATTATTAAGACACTTAGGGAACAAAAAAATTGAGTATTGTTTTAATATATACCCTTGGCAATGATGGTGGAAACATAAAAATGATCTGCTGTTGGAATATTAAGTATTTCATCTTATCATGGAGTGGTCAGAAAATTTGAAACCATTAACTAATTGCTATCAAAAGCTTTGTTAAATTTTGTCCAGACATGTTATAATTTGCTTGCACAATATGCCAATACTCGCTTATCTCGTACCGTCTGATAGTAATAAATATAAAGGAATCAAACCATTTAACTTACCTTTGTAGTACATCTCTTTGTGCATGCTCACAGGACAGTTTTTCCCCTATAAAATAACAATATAAGCTATTATAATAAAGATAAAAACTTTTTATATTTAAAAAATATCGTCGATTAAATTACATAACATTATCGACTATAAAATGATTTTCATTTTGGAGTTGTTGACTCCGTAATACAGTAAAGACTAATCTCGTGGTGATTAGCTTGACACTTTCAAAGAAGCAATGTTTCTAAAGCAAAATGCTTTTTTAAGAATAATATTAAATAAAAGACGTATGGAACATTCAGAACCACTATTTAAGCAGCTCTTGATTCTAACTCTTAAACAATTTTACCATAATAAATGTTTAACCCGCCTTGAGGAAGGAAAACATAAATTAGAAAGAATAGACCATGCCATAATTACTAGAGGTCACTTCTTAATACCAGCTCTCAGAACCTCTATGGCCCAAGGACACTGGTATTATTGTTGTGCAGAAGTATTATTTAATAAATTTTCAAATGACCTTAAGCAAATAGAATAATTGGAGACTTTTGAAACTGAATTAAAAAAATATTATTAATACTATTAAATTTAAAAAAAAAAATATTATTTATAATGATATGTTAGTATTAACTTAGAATACATATATTTTATCATTATTATTATAATAAATGCATAAATCAATAAACATAAAGTAAATAAAAACTATCATAACTAATTAATTCGATTAATAATAATTATTGTAAAGCAGTTTAAATAAGTAAATTGTGTGATCTCTCTCTCCGCAGCTCAGGACTCTCTAGTGGGGAGATAACCTTTTAGAGTGCTGAAATTTTAAATTTAAAACGATTTATTATAGAATTATGGAATTGATGTCCAGTTTTCTATTTTTAATTTGTCTCCCTTTTTAAATAGAAGTAGGATTTGTGCCGTAAGCCAAGATTCTGGTACTTTTCTCTCTTCTAAGCACCGGTTAAAGAGGGGCATTAAAGTATGAATCATGGTTTCTCCTCTAAGCTCTTCATAAATAATTCCATCCTTTCCTCTTGCTCTCCCATTTTTTCCTTTCTTGATTGCCTATTCAATTTCAGATTTTGAAATTTTGACACTTCCTGTAGTTAGATGTTTTTGTTTTGTGTTTTCCATGTTCTTTTTGTTTTAATTCATTGTGGTATGGTTTACCGTAATAATCGCTTATGACTTAAAATTGCTGTTTTTCTATGTTTAGATTTTTCCATCGTCCCCAGCCATTGAAGTGATTTTATTTTCCCCAAAGACCTCAAGTATTTCTTTATGCTTCCTTCATTTTCTAAAGTGTTTCTCAATTCTTCTGTTCTCTTCTAAACACTCCAATCTTTACCAGATAATTTTTTATTATTTGATCAAAGTGTTATTTTGTTCTGTTTGTGTTATTTTGTTCTGCTAGTGTAGAATTACATTCCTTAGGATAAATTTAAAACCCAAAATTTTAAATTTATGTTACATATATTAACAAAAAAATCGAATGACGCTCTCTTACTGAGATAGTTATTGACTTTTATTGTACAACAACTATTGTAAATATCACTATCCTCTCATAATTGACATAGTTAAATTGTATTAGTATTAAATTGTATTAGTATAACTACACCTCTTCTATGATAAGTATTAGTATTGCCTTACAGTTATTAAAGACATGATTGTAACTGATTAAATATAGACTAGTGATGACCTTATAAGGGTCGAAACATCTCTTAATCAATATAGAAAATGAATGTTTTAATATCACACCTTAAGATCCATTTAGCATATAAAGGTACTGACTTTAACGTTTTCTACTTAATTATTTAGGGTGATTCCTCTGAAATTAACTGATATTTTCCTCCCATTAAAAGTCCGATAAATTTGTCTGTAATATTCGTTATTATGTGTAAAGTAACTATTTGATCAGCAGAATTTGAATGTTTCCAAATATAATAGTTTGTTATTTATATTTGTGAGCGGTTCAATTAATTCCCAATTATGCCTAATCATTTTATTTGTTTCTTCTAAGGGGGTGTTGGCAAATAAAGACTTTACATCTAAGGAAATGAACAGTTCATCATCATTTATAAGAGTATCCTTTTTTTAGTTGTTCGGCGTTCATGATATCATAACGCCGGACATAATTTCACGGTTGATAAAACTAAATTTTTAGGAAATGAAAATAATACAAAAAAGAGAAAATTTTTTGAGGCTACACTTTTTAAAAAGCTTAGAGACATCAGTTAACCATAAAATCGGCTCATGTAATATTAATAAAAATTATTACTCTATATTCAAAGGATTAAAATGATAATAAATATAAATAGTATAACTTGATAACATAATTAGTATTAATTGAATTAATAATAATGAAACCAATCAATATAATAATGAATAATAGTATAAGAATTAGATTAATTCAATATGAAATATAGTATTAAATTAAATAATTAACGAAACTGAATTTGTTATGTAATAATGAATGATAATGACGATTGAGAATGTAGAACAGGTAGATGTAAACATTATTATCTTTGAATATAAATTTAATAAATTAAAGAAAATAAAATAATTCATTCTAATGAATTATGTGTCAATGTTGCTAACAAAAAAAAATCCATAATACCAACTGTTACAACAAACACCTAGTTTTGTTTTTATATTATTGCCTCTAAGATATTAAAGATGTTATGTCTTTCGAGGGAAAAAGATTTTCTGGCACCAATCGTTTCTGATGCAGACACTGTTAGAATGTATTTGCTCGAAAATGTTTTTAAACCCTGGTTGCTAAAGTCGTTTTGCTAGAACGTGTCTGCCTAAAAAAGTATACTCTTATTTTACATAACAATAAGCGGCTAATGGCAATATCTTTAGGGGAAATATTCATGGGCTAATGGTGGAGGACAGAGGAGAGTGTCTTGAGATTTTTGTTAGGAGTGGGGGAAGGAGGTGGAACTACCCAGGGTTGCCTGCAAAAAATCGGAGTACTTTATAACTGGGAAGGCTTTTAACCTCCCTAGTAAATGACTTGGGTAGTAACATGTAAATGTGAAGCAAACATGGCCTCTAATGACCTAACCCCTTTAACTAACCTATTTTCATTCACTTTAAACGCCATTAACTCAATTATGATTATAAACCGAGAAGTTTTAGCCCGACCCTCGAATCGCCAGGAGTTTCCGAACGCCTTGAACCCCTGTTTCCGTTTCCCTTTTCCTTTTAATTATAGGGGGAATTCAAAACCGTTTAATTCCGTATGAAGTAGATAAATAGATTAAGAATTTTCGTTTTAGTAAAGAAAGTCCGGTCGCGTATACTGAGGATTTACGGAATCGTTAAGGGTATGTAAAAGTCATTTAGATATTAAAACCGGTGAAATGTGGCACAGATAAATGGGAAAGGCGACCAGAGTTTTAGGGCTCAAGTACCACCAGCACCACTCTCTGTTAAGAACATTATCTCTTTTAAAAAAATTAATACAAAGTGACTTGCTTTTAAAGTTTTCATTACAAAATCGGACTCATTTTATTTCTTGCAAGCTCTTATAGCTTGTTATATTTATACAATTGGCATTCATTAAGTCAGCAGTCAATAATATGATGTCGAACTAGATATTTGTGGTGAAGATAATCTGCATCATCATCGGCCCATTACACAAATAACGCTATAGCTATACCGGTGGTAATAATTTTACATCATAACCGCGGTAATAATTTTAAATTGTAGAAGTAGAAGAAAATTTAAAAAAAATATAATAATCCGATAAAGAAATCCACACACAGATTTAACTGAATTAGTAAAACTAACATATATAAATTAATTATTAATATACATTAAATAAATAAATTGTGTAGCCTATTGCAGTGTGCAAAAACACGGTATTACATTGCTGATGTGTTTTGCCAGCCAAGCAAGAATGGCGGTATGAGAGCACGCTCGTCTCTGATAAGTCTTATAAATGATCTTCTTGATCTAGTATAGGTCCAGAGTTGGGTGGGCATCGTCGGGCCCCTGATGAGTCGGACGCTACGAAACGATGCAGGACATGGCGTAATGCCGAGCCAACATCTTAATGACGCAATGTCTGATGTTGGAACAGTTCCTATGGGTCACGCTTGCGTGACACATCCCTTTGTGTCTCTCACAAATTGTGTAGCCTATTGCAGTGTGCAAAAACACGGTATTACATTGCTGATGTGTTTTGCCAACCAAGCAAGAATGGCGGTATGAGAGCACGCTCGTCTCTGATAAGTCCTATAAATGATCTTCTTGGTCTAGTATAGGTCCAGAGTTGGGTGTGCATCATCGGGCCCCTGATGAGCCGGACGCGACGAAACGATACAGGACATGGCGTAATGCCAAGCCAACCTCTTAATGACGTAATGTCTGATGTTGGAACAGTTCCCATGGGTCACGCTTGCGTGGCACATCCCTTGGTGTCTCTCACAAATTGTGTAGCCTATTGCAGTGTGCAAAAACACGGTATTACATTGCTGAAATTTAAATATATTAAAATAAACAACATGTAAGAGTAAAGTCTCTATGTGGCTCATCAGACATCCAGGAGCGTATCCTGTAATAGTCTGAGAGGATAGGTGGTGTACAAGTGGATTAGGGTTATGAGAAAAGAATAAAGGAAAAGTCATTAATTTTTCTACATTGGGTAATGGATACATTTTGGACAAAAGGAACATTAAGGAGGTAGTGGAGAGTCAAGTCATTCTTTCCTAGACTTGACTCTATCCCTAATATCTTAGCGACTATCGCTGGCACAACATTACGATGATGTTTTCTTGCCCGTGTCTCCAGGGACTATTGCAGCAGTTAATCAGTATACAAATAGTAGATGTTAACTTATCGGTAATTCATGCATTTAATAGTGAGCTTCAATAAAAGGCTTGTGGTTGCAAGAAATGTATTATGTGACTACAGAGCAAATAATGTGGTCTTCCCGAAAAGGAGTGCATAACATTTTCAAAAGAAGAAACAACGAGATTGGTATCGTGAAACTCGTCAGAAAGCATTTGAGGGAAGATGTTAAAGAGTTTCGCGGATATTTTAGATTGGTCCCTTTTCAGTTTGGTTAAATTTTGAGTTTAATTGAAGCCGTGTTATGAAGACAGTATACAATAGAAATAATACCCAATCAGCACTGATGAGAAAATTGCAGTAACTTTGTGGTAAGCAGAAATAATTACATAGTAATTACAAAAAAAAAAAAAAAAAAATTGCCGAAAAGACTTATTTAGTTAGTAATTATAGTAATATATAGTAATATAATAGTAAAGTATTATTACTTTACTATTATATTAATAATCTAAATTATAAATAAAAAAATGTAAACGAATAGTATCGATTTACGAATTGACATTGTTGCCACAACTTCGTTAGTACAATTTTTATTAAGTCGGATTCACCCCTTCTCTTCCTATTTTCTTGTAATATAGGCCGACAATAACAATAATGAATGAAAATGATTTTATTTTAAATTATAAATACATAAATCTTCTTTGCATAACAAATCATAATACTCCCTAGCATTCGCTGTCGGGAGAGAGACAATAACAATAAAAATGCTGATTATTCTAACGTAACCCGGAATATAATAAACATAATAAATTAACTAAAAGAGAAAAAAAGTATGAGCTCATACATAACTACTCTTACAAGTTATCAAAAAAAGAGTCAATAATATTAATATTTAAGTAAATAAAATAAAAAATAAATTATATTAAGTATAAAAAAAAGATGTTCTATAAAAAAATACAGAAACGTCTACAAATCAGTTGTCAGTGTGGGAGTGATGTAGTGCATGTTCGCTAAATACAGAATAAAATGTGCTGAACGAACCTTGAAGTACGGTTTCCTACACGCGATTCCAGCGATAGTCACACAGCGATTGTCGAGGAGGACTCATTTTCTGTGTTTGCTGGTTACTGTTTTCCTAGCCACTGCTAGAGTTGCTAGCGTCGATCACCGAGCGATTGCAGCCGCCAGCTCCTAGAACAGTCATTATCGCAGTCGCTAGTGTTCCTTCGTGATTTCAGCACGTGTATCCTGTATTTAGTGGTCTGTAAATATGTACTACATCTCTGCAATACTGACAAATGATTTGACGTTCCTGTATTTTTAATTCTATTCTATTACGAGTATGTACCTTGTACCTTCTAGACTTTAGAAATCACTTTTTTTTTTTTATCTTTAACATACATTTTTATTAATTTACCTTTAATTAATAATGTATACATAGTTACATATGAGCTCATATTATGTTAATTTGAGTCATTAATTTTGTTAATTACAATAAGTAAGAATGAAACACAAATCCGCCTAAAACCAAGGTCACCTCTGGTAAGTTCGAATCCTTATGAGGTGAGACATGTATCACACTGATAATTATATCGGATAGATAAGAAACGTGGCCGGATCCCCCGTCTAGTAATTACCTAATAATGGATTGATCAAGACGTAACAGAAACAGTAAAAAAATCGGGCACGGGGTACCTCGAAACTTTTTCTCACTTCGGAGGCCACTAAAGTGGCCTCTCCTGCTGCAACAGGGGGAAGCAGCAATGGGCGTGGTCAGTACTTGGATGGGTGACGTTTTGAACTAACTGATTTTTTTATTATCATATTTCAAAAAAATGTTCATACATTATTTTTATTTATTTTATTTCATTTAATTATTTGACTTTTGACAGATATAAACAAACTTTTACGTTTAACAAAAGTATCGCACTAATTAATAATTATGTTCGCTTATAACTTTTAAACTAATAAATGAAATTTCATCGGTTTTTTTATATTGGTTCCTTATTTTTTACGATATGTTTTATATCAAAAACGTATTTATACTTTCGGTATTATTAACCGTCAAAGTTTCAAAATTCAAAAATCGATAACTTCAAAATGGTGACCAATTTCAAAATTAAATTTGGCGAATTTGTTTATCATACAGGGAGGTACATTCGTGCCAAATTTCAACTCGATTGGACCTCTTTTCGATTTTTTAAAATTTGTAATGATTCGGTAAACTGGGTTCAAGATGGCGGAAAATGTTGATTTTCCGGGCAGCACAACTTGTAACAGTTGAATTTGCGGGTTCAATTTTCAATTGACAATTTTTTTATATATTGAGGAAAATCTATCAGTTTAGCCCAGTTATTTTTATTTAGTGGTGCATTATAATTTTGAGTCCAGAGGTCTGGAGATGTACAAATTACTTTATCTCCAGTAGGGAGAAAAAGTTATGATTTTGAATTAGTTTAGAGGACTAAAACAGGTCTTTTCATCCCTGAACTCAAAAAGTAGGGCAAAAAAATAAAGATTGCAACTTAATTATTTTATAAATAGTAGAAAATGAATGGCTAATGTAATGAAGTTGTTGAGATCAGGTTGGCGGCACTGCGCTTTTTTTGGCCATGTTTATCATTGTTTATAACCTGCATCTAAATAACCTTCTATTTGAGTTTAATTCCAATTCTTATTTGTTTTTAATATTGAATCTCTTATATCTGCTATTAAAAGTGCTAATAATTATTGTTATTTATTAAAATAATAAATAAAAACTGTGCAATGGACGAAAATGTGTATTTTCTTCCTACTGGAGATAAAATATTGTATGTACCTCGTGAGTAAAGTGTCATTATTCCCCTCGTGATAATAATCTCCCTCGGCCACGCCTCGGGAGCTAATTAGAGTTATTCCCTCGGCTGCGCCTCGGGAATTAAAGAGTCTAATTCCCTCGGTTTCGCCTCGGGATTTAGGGACCATGGTTCCTTCGGCTTCGCCTCAAGAACCAACTTTTTCACTCAGGGAATAATGGTTTACTTTACTCCCTAGGTGCATAAATAACTATTTTTCATTTCTATTTCAGATTTTACATAAGTTAAATTTCGTCATCCGGAAATATTTTAAATTAGACTGTGTGGTTTCTTTTGATACCTGTGGAGATAAGCCATGCTGGTTCTGACCCAGGCAGAGGCTCTCAGGCGGCTTTGGCCGTGAGGCCTCTAGAGAGGATAACTTTGTGTGTAAAGTGAAGGTAAGCATTTTTTTTTTTGGGGTGGACCATAGTCGCACTATTTCATTTCCTTTTTTGGTTTCATACTGTTCTCATAAATCAGATGGTAATGGTATCCTTTTAATTTTTAGGGTGGTTAGTATTGGGCCGAATTTGTCATAATCACCAACCAGCATAAAGCCGAATTTGCCATACCATCGCCAACCAGCACCACCATCTATCAACACCTATTTCTTTATAATCATATATACACAGCCATTCTAGCATTTATTTTATTTATTTTAAATTATAGACTATTTATGTGATGTACTTGTGGGGTTGGTTCTTCTCCCTTCAAAAATAATTAAAAATGTATAAAAATACCCTTCATAAATTAGAAAAATGTATAAAATATAGATTGACGACTTTCTTAGAAAACCAAAAAATAATATCTGCCAGTCAATACGGTTTCAGGACGGGTCGTAGTACTTCCGACGCTATATTAAGACTTATCAACAATATTACTAATGATATTGATAATAATGAAAAATGTATGGCGGTATTTCTTGATGTGAGGAAAGCCTTCGACTCTGTCAACCGAACCATACTACTTAGAAAACTCTACCACATCGGCATCAGAGGTGAAGCTCACAAATTATTCGAGAGCTATCTCACCGGTAGGAAACAAAGTCTCAAAGCAAACGGTACTCTGAGTGATTATGTAGAATTGTATCATGGTACGTCCCAAGGAACGAATATTTCACCTGACTTATTTACTTGTAACGTGAACGATTTACTTTTTCTAGGTGGCGTCCAAGACATAATTTCGTTAGCAGATGACACCGTTCTGTATTTTAAGGGCGAAAATTGGGAATCTGTTTATAACAAAGCTAATGATGGGATGCACAGAGTTAACTTCCTACAACGTTGACTTGAACTTCCTACAACTCAACACAGACAAAACAAAATATATAGCTTTCTCCTGTGATAGCAGGGGAGAGCCTTCAGACCATCTTAAACATCACATTCCAACCTGTCAATTCACCAAAACTAGTTCTCAATCATTAAATAATGTTCCAATACAAAAAGTAAACAATATTAAGTACTTGGGTATTATAATTGATAAGTATTTAAATTGGAAGGATCACATCTCACACCTGTCTAAAATAATAAGGAAAACAGTGTATAGTTATAAGATCCTTAGTAATTTTCTCAATAAAGCGTCATTACATACGGTATACTTTGCACTTACTGGGATAATAAATTACGGATTATTAGCTTACGGTGCGGCTGGTAAGACTGACTTAAGAAGAATAACGGTGTTACAAAAAAGAATAATTAAAATTTGTTTAAAATAGCCTATGACGTATTCCAGTGACTTAGTTTATTCTGATTTCTCAGTTTTGCCTGTTGATTATAGCTAGGAAATAATTTTAATAAAATATTTCAGTAAAGAAAAAAATGTACTTCGTCACTCGTACAATACAAGATCTAGACAGAAATATACAGTACAGTTACCTTTATTCAAAACTAGTAAAAGACAACGGTATTTTGAATACTTGGGTCCTAAATTCTTTAACCAACTTACTACCGAATTAAAGACAGCAACAAATATAAACATTTTCAAAACCAAACTTACTCAACACTTATATTCGCTTATTGTCGCTGACTCTTTCTAACCCGAATTACTGATCAAACGTGATTCTAATTTCTTTCTATGTTTCCAAAAATGTTCGGGCCCCCTAATATGAATTAATAAAAAATGTTAATATAAAATATAATAATGAAATATCAATTTACTATTTTTCCTTATTTTATTTTATGATAATTTAATATGTATAATAAATGACAGAATATCCTATTATTATTACATTATCTTGATCATTTTTTTCTAATTTATTGTAATATACTTATACCATTTATTTATTGTGTGAAATTCAAAACTTAATTGATAAATTTACTAAAATTTTAAAATCCTTTTTTTTTAATCATTATTGTTGTATTAATAACGAAGTATATTTTTGATATTTTCGATGTATTTTCTTCAATGTTATATTTTATTGTTATTATTAGTTTACCGTAAGGTTAAATGTATATTTGTATTAATCTCTCGGACCGGTCGAGACGGAGCTCTCGCTCAAGCGCCTTTGTGCTATTGAGAGCTCCCACCTTCATTTTACTTGTTTATTTTTTTATGCATTATGATTATTGTAAGATGGAAATAAAGCTATTATTATTATTATATAAGAACCTGGCGCTCTTTAAAAATATATGTTAGCATTTTTTTATTCTAATTAATTTCATTTTTTAAAACTAAAACCCATCCCCTACTAGCAACTGAGTTGGGCATAATTGTAATATTAATGTGCTTGTCATAAACTAGAAATAAGGACTGATATTTCTGCCAAGCTTCAACTCTCTAGGTTAAATACCCTGGGCGCTACGTTGATAACACACATACAAACATACAGACGTCATGCTGAAAACCACTCAGGAGGTCTTAAAAACACCCAACACGGATAATTCAGTTTCTGTGAAAAAACTTTTCCTACCATAGGGGAGAAAAAGTAAAAATGAAAGTAAGGATAAAATCAGTCTTTTTTTGTTATTTACTCAATTTTTTATTTTACATAAGAAGTATATTTTTGAAGCTCATTAAATTTACGAAACTACCGATTAGTACACATCTACTACTTGCTAACAACTGTTAGATAGCTAAGACGTGTGGAGGAACACACCTTCATCACTTCGCGATAGTCGCCGAGCTACTATCGCTGGGTATTTGAAAACGTAAAAACGAGCATTGGATGTTTTATTAATTTTATTTTAATGAAGATTTGGTGTCGATGGGAATTGGGAGGCTTGGTGCTGCCCCCTCAAAGCTTTGATGTTGAGAGAAAGCTTATTACCTTGAAGGCCAAGCAGTAACTTGTATCGACATGTCAGTTGGGTTTGCATTGCTGTGTAGTTTCCATATTAAATGTTAGTTAATATAGTCAGACTGTGGAGTAGGGAATTAGTTAAGGATGACTAAGGGACAAAAGACCAATGGTAAAGATAACGCTCCATTTCCTAATAAAGCCTTGAGTAGTGTAACAAATAGGACTTCTGATCAACTCTAGTTACTAGGGATGGTTAAAAAGAATAAGACATATTTTATTGAAATAAATCTTAATTAAGACACAGCGCTGCCTAACTCAAGCATTAATATACCTTGAAACTATAAAATACTTAGTGCTGAAGAAGTAGAGATGTAATAAATAAATGAGTTTAAGAATAATGGTGTAAAATATAACTTACTATGTTGTATGGGTTTGTGTACATATGCTTTTAGAATGGTAATTACATGTAAATTTAATTAATGCAAAAGATAATAATTTCCAAATTAAATGAAATAATCTTTATAATGTTAGTGTGATAAAACTGTCAGGACTGAGGGACGACGATAAGGGATCCCTTTAAACATTTCTGGATTCTGTTACCTTGTTTTAATTTATATATATATATATATATATATATATATATATATATATATATATATATATATATATATATATATATATATATATATATATATATATATATATACATACAGTGCTTGATTTGTGACGGTACGCACCGGTAGTTTTGTTTTTTACCAATTTATTTTATTTATTTTTTACCATGTGTGAATACAAATGTTAGCGAGATGCTGTAAAATAAAACAAACACAGTCAGTTTATGTGTCATTTGACAGCATCTCGCACTAACATGCCTTCTCATTGTACTTAAACTGTCACAATCTTCTTCAATAATATATATATATATATATATATATATATATATATATATATATATATATATATATATATATATATATATATATATATATATATATATATATATATATATATATATACATATATATATATATATGAATAAATTCTCGACCGTTAATATAAACAGAAAACAAACAAAACTCAGGTTTATGTCACAAAAATCGCCTTTATGTTACAATCCCGACGTTTCGGTTTTTACTTAAAACCTTCTTCATGGGCCGTAAAACATCTAAACAACGACTCCCGCGTTATGTGAGTCCCCTCGCGTTATGTGTGTTATCTCCTCGTGTTTATGTGAGTCGTTGTTTAGATGTTTTACGGCCCCTGAAGAAGGTTTTAAGTAAAAACCGAAACGTCGGGATTGTAACATAAAGACGATTTTTGTGACCGAAACCTGAGTTTTGTTTGTTTTCTGTATACATATATATATATATATATATATATATATATATATATATATATATATCGCACACCCAATTCAGCAACGTGACAACTCTAAAATCTTAGTTTTGAGAAAACGAGTTTAAAGTTTTTAGTAACTTTAAAGTTATCTCAAGGAAAGAGTAAACAATTAAAGACTAATTTGACCAGTCAAAATTGTAGTGCGGTTATCCGCTGATGATACTGACACCATATTTATACTTCCGCTTGTTAAAAATGGTCCATTTTCACGTTTTTGCAAAAACGTTTTGAATTGTCACTCTATCCATTTAACTTTCTCATGCATTTTTTTTGCAATGTAACAGTACTTCACCTCCTTTTGTTAAAGGAATGTACTTGACAACTTCATACTATTGGCAATTACATCACATATTAAGTCATCCAATTGTATTTAAATAAATTATTTTCTATGGTAACCTTGTTTGTAGGTAAAATAAAGTTTTGTTTTCTCACGAGCTTAAGCTATAATTACAATTTGCAATCTCGGGCTTTAGTACATTATAAAAAGGAAACCCCGTGATAGTGAATCGTAACAATTAAATCATTTTATATTTGGCAGAATTATGACAAGCCTATTTAATAACAATAAGAAAAAGACAAAAAATAGGAAAGTTATCAAATACAGGAAAGAAATTGTTATTTATTTAAAAATTATGTAGACTACTAATCTTCTTCCAATTCGCTTGACGAACTCTTCCTCTTTCCTTTTGTCACCTTAGTGTTACAATTATTACATGATAAACGGTTATTGCTATTATGCTCTATTGTTTTGGTTCTTTTGGAAGTGGTTTTCAGTAGAAATTGAATTCTCATCATCTGAAGATGAATGAGAATTATCACATTCCGAATCGGAATCATCTATCTGGTTATTCGGTTTACAATGTAGTAAACAAAAGATGTAGTAGTCAGTTGATTCTGAAAATTCAACATTGTTTAAAAATTATTGCTGCCTTATCAGTAGTACTGTTAAGCATTGCTACGTCATCAGTAGTGCTGTCAAGTATTGCTACTTCATCAGTAGTACTATTAAGTTTTGGTACTGGAACAGTAGCACTTAGCAATGATAAGTATTTTTTACTTTTTTTTATTTGAAGTAGATAATATCGTCTATATTCTTTAAAACTCTCTTGGAGAGGAAGTATTAATAAAATTGCTTTTTCTAAGAATTAAATGCTTTTCAGTAATTTTATATAAAATTACTTTCACACTCAAAACTATTTTGTAGCCAATGTCATTAGTAATTACCCATTGCCAATACAAATATAAATATTGTTGGTACTTGTTTTGCATTTTCTTTTTATTTTATATTTTAGGATTTTAACCTTTATATCTGATTCAGTATAATGCTTGTCCTCCATGACTATTTTCACAATTTTCAATCCTTCCCCGCTCTACTTAGGTATTCCTATCGCTGTTCATATATAACTCTGAAAAATAATATAATGTATGGTTACTTAAGTTAAGAAATTACATAAAACAAATCATCAGCCTTCTGGCCATTATTTATTTTTATCCGCGGTTGTTTTCATGGGTTATAGATAAACATACATTGTTTAGTCAAGAGTTATAATAATGAAATGGTATAAATAATTTGATAAACGATCATTTAAACTGCAAGTAATTTGATAAATTCTTATATATAAAATTACATACATTTGGTTAAGTAAAAAATTCGACAAAAATCACTGTACTGATTATTGATTTATTAGGGTAACTTCCAATAATACATGTTACAATTCAAAATCCTGATGTAAAGTAACGTAACAATTAAAAATTATACCATGGAGTAGTAAGTAAGGTAATAACTCAAAAATACTAGTATGAGAAGTGATGTTACAATCAAAAACAATAAATGAAATAATAGTTTGCAAAGTGATAACACGAAAAAAACACTATACTGAATTATTGGATGACAAGGGTATTATAAGTAATAAGTGTTACAACTCAAAATTCAGATGGAAAGTAAAGTGACAATTCAAAATAATAAAATTAAATACTTAGCAAAGTGATAACTAATAAAAAAATCACTATACTGACTTATCAAACTGGTTAGCTGGTCAAAGGCGTTTTGAGACCTCTCGACTTGTTACACTACTGCCTAAATTTATTCGCTCCACACGTCAAAAGTAGCAGAGATACAACTGTTCTCACGTGGTGAATATTAGTACTAGAATAATCACGATACTACCTACTTGTAGCTTTCGACCCGCTCTATCGATCTACGGGGATAACTCAAAAACCGAATTTTTTGAGTTGTCACGTTGCTGAATTGGGTGTGCGATATATATATATATATATATATATATATATATATATATATATATATATATATATATATATATATATATATATATATATATTCAATTACAGTACTCTCTTAAACGAAAATTCTGTTTACAATAGCAAATAAAGTTATTATTATTACCAAGGTTGAAAGATCGGAACTATGGAAGTCGATATTGGTGCGAACAGTGCGATGGTACAGTGGCTGCAGAGGTCGAGCGTTATTACCAAGAGGGGCTCTCGGTATCTCCTCGGATCCTTGGACCAGTTTCCTCAAAGCGTACAACTAAACAAAGCAAAATAAACCTAAATAAAACAACAGCTTTAATTCCTCATTATACTCCAAACCTAACCATAAATTAACTCCAATAATACTTCTTGAGCCAATAATGCTCCTCTGACTCTTGAGCTATCACTTTGACATCCTTGAACTTAAATCTGTGATTTTGGTTAACATCATGAGAAGTAGTCTTCCTTGTCAGAAGATTTAAATTTAGATTTAGTTTCAATTGTTACCTTTGGTTTGTCGCAAGTTAGAGCCACCTATTTTTAGATTTAGTTGTAGAATGTTACTTTTGGTTTGACGCTAGATAGCGCCAACTTTATTATTTTTTATTTAGGATGTTAACTTATCTTAGTTTGTGTGTAGGTTATAGAATCGTTTAGACTGACTGAATTATTTTATTTTTTCTGGTAATTGTTAATATTTAGATTTTTATACGTAAATGTTTATTTTAAATTTTTCCTTCAACTTTTATTTTCTGTAAGTTTTCATTTTTAAGCCACCAGCTAAGTTCATATTTTATTTTGTTTTTATTTGAGTTAGTAAGCATCTTGATGTGTTTTGAGAATGTGGTGAGGTATTGTTTGTTTTTTGTGGCCGAATCCTGGGAGTGTTTAAGATTTTTGTTATAATATATACATATATATATATATATATATATATATATATATTTGAAACCTACTCATCAGGAACTTTCATTTGATACCCCACTCAAAAATTTATAAAAACAAAAAAAAAACACGAGTTTACCACATTTTTGCGAATTGGACATACGCATATTAAATTTTTAACTTTTCTGTATTTTTCCTTTGTGTAGGTCAAAAAGTTGCGGCAGTGATTTAAATTTCAACTTTTTACCCTAATCGGTTCGGGAGATCCAGAGCGACGGACATATAAACACATCTCTAGAAGGGTTTTGAGAAGGATTTTCCAAACCCTAAAAATATAGTTCGTGTTATGAGTTCATTGCATCTGCCACCCTAACCTAACTAACGCTTATCCTCAGATGAGGACGCAGAATATATATATATATATATATATGTGTATATATATATATATATATATATATATATATATATATATATATATATATATATATATACACATATATATAATATATATATATATATACACACAAATTTTTAGTTCTGTCATGATGAACAAAGAAGGAAGTTTGGCATTGAATGGTTTCAAAGCTCGGTTGCTTGTCGTTTATAAGAGCTGGTTGAGCTACCAGGGAAATACATAATTAAAAGGATAATGGTCTTTTAATTAAGTTTTGAGAAATAAAGTTTTCTGGTTTTATGTTGTTGGTGAATGAGTGGTTTACCTCGTGCTTGGTAATATATATGGGTTTGTTGAGAATGATCCAAACAGTAGTCTCCCAGCAGCCGGGATGGGTTGTGGAACCCTCGTACGTCATGTATTGCTCCGTTTCCGGAAGCAAGTGCTTCAGAGATAAATGTCTGATGGCCGTGTAAGCACCTGTAACATTCATAAAGGAAATAATGAATTAATAAATAGGCCGCTAGAGGTAAGGCTTTTTTACTTACCCTTAATCTGTAAAAACATAATAACACCAGCCTGCCTATAACCTCACCACACATTTTATTATCTTGTTAATAGGCTACATAATAAAAAACAAATATTAAAATTGTAATTAAAACAATTATAAAATAGTAATTAAATTTGTTTTAGGCAAGTTTATGTAGGACCCGTAAGAACTAAATTTACAAGTAATGTACGCCTTATTGTACAATACAGTTTTGTTTGTAAAGTAGATGGAGTTAGTCATTTTAATTAATATACTGTAACAAAAATATATTTATATACAATTGTTGATTGGTTGGAGTCGTCAACCTCTGCAATTGTCCGTTTTCTTAATTTCAAATTCTTCCGATATCGATTTCCTATATCGATTGTTTTAGCTAGAGATAATCTCAGCTATTGATAATTTCCCCTATCGATACCTTTGACGATACTCCCTTGGACGACGGGACGACGCCAGGCAGACGCCGTTTTTGATGTTCTCGTGATTTTTTTTGGTAAGAAGAAGTTTTCTCAGTAGAGGATTTAAGTGAATTTTTCCCTCATTTTGGGGTTTCACGTAGTTCCGGTAGAGATGGGTGCTGACAGTTGAGGAGCCTCCGAAGACGGGACGCTTTTTGAATTTTCCTTCCATTTCTTCTTTTAGTTCATCACATTTTGGATTAACCTGGTAAGTCCCATTCATATCATAATTTTATTTCCATTCGATATTCTTTGGTTTCTTTCCTGTCTTCTTGACCAACAACATGTCTTATACCAACACATTTTTGCCTCGAGCACGTAGCGATTGGTGTAAAAACCGTCGTCACAAGGTCGAGAATATTTTCGTCAACGCCCACAATTTTTCCTCTATGTTGCTAGCGCTGACGTCTGCTGAGCTCGATAATGAAAATTGGGGCGCATTTGCGATTTACGTCATCGCACCAGCGAAAGGGGTAGGGGAGGGAGTGGTTAGCCTCGGGACATCCTTGCAGTCAAGCTGCTGTGTGAATTTGTCGGTTTCCAGGGCCAGCTCCAGTAAGAGGTAATTGATGATTTTTAGGTAATAATAAAAAAAACACTTTTAATATTTTTATTTATTTTATAAGTGTATATTTTATGCACAGAATACAACTCTTTCTTTATTTTTACACACAGTGGTTTTAATTTTATCCAAATCTAATTTTTAACTTTTTAATTTAAGTTTACATTAACATCTTGTATTTCTTTTTCGAACCAGTAATTAGATATATGTCATCTTAATGGCGGGTATTTTATAATACTGGATTCTGTAGTACAAGGCAAATTAGTTCCTTCATACCCATGGCAAAAGTCTGACCCACGACCCACGAAATCTGTGCGACTAGCACAAACCTGTCCACGCATGGGTGACGACTGAGTGGGCTAGCCGTGGATTGGGTTCAATATGCGGCAATGTTAGGAACCTATAGTTTACAAAACCCTCCACGAGTGGGTTGGGTCTGGGCTGTGCGTGGCGTGGGTTCAATATGCGCCGGGCCTTAAAACAGTATAAGCATGTTGCATTGATCTGTGATACAATGCTTCAGAATGTTAGCATTTAAATGTGAAAAGTAAAAAGAATCGACGCCCATATGCCGAAAGCCTTCACCCACTCCTGCTTCAGTTTTAAAAATGAAAGTTGAGTTTTAACCGACCAGCTCCGGTTCCACAACCTGCTCATATTCATTCGTGGGAAAGAAACCGATTTCTGGAATACCGCTCAGTACCTTGCTTAAATACCGTTACTTCGACTGTTCCAATGTCTTTGCGTAAAGGTACACATTTCCAAACCCCAGACACTTCATATACAATATACATTTGTAACCTACTCTTCAAGAGCTTTCATTTGATGCCCTACTCAACATTTTTAAAAAAGAAAAATGTTGTCTCACTGCGCATGTGCGCCCACAAAATTTGCATATAAAAAATGGGAATTTTCCCCCATTATTTTCATCGCCCCATAATAAGTTATGTTCATGAATTATTTCAAAATTTTAGGACTACAGAGTGGATGAGGGGGGGGGGTATATTTCTACTTAATATTCCGATAAAGAATGCAAAACTTAAAAGAGTATATATATATTTGTAACCTACTCTTTAGGAGCTTACATTTGATACCCCACTCGGATTTTTTTTTAAAAAAATTGAATTTACCACTTTTTTTGCGAATTGCGCCAGTGTTTTTAAATTTTAACTTTTTACCCTAAAGAAATGGTGTTGAGATATGAACCAAAAAGCGACAGACAGAGAGACACATCACCAAAATCTTCGAAACCCTAAAAAAAAATAAAAATGCATAACAATATCACTTAGTGACTTTTTACATAAAAACAAAAATTATTTTTAAAATTACTATTTCCAAACACTTGCTTCATTTACGTTTGTACAGTTATCACAATATGTATACTGTTTTCTTTCATATGCTCAAATTTTAAAATTATTAATTATGGAGAGAAATAATTTGATTGCATTTATTCTTGTGTTTTTGGAACGAAATTCCTTATGGTACGTTAAACTGTCTGGAGCCCGGGAGTGAATCCAAAAACAACTGACTGTCATAAAACCTACCGTCACAAAACCGACAGTCACGAATCTACCGATGACGATAACTTGAGTAAAAGATAACCGGTTTAGTTGAAATTTGGTACACATGTTAACTTTACCGATTACCAGGACTTGTTCGATAGGACAACGTTATCCGCCCAAGCGTTCGCGCGCAACGCTCGCGTAAACGTAAACTTCAAATGTAAAATTGGAATTTTAGTACAGGAAAAAATTCTAACATCATCTAGTTAGTTCTTTAGTATAACCAACAACGACACCGCTATGAAGTGTTAATGATCACTAAATTTATTAAAGCGGACCTAAACCTAAAATAGAGAAAACAACGTTTTTACCGATATCTTACGTTTTAACGTAACGATTTTAATAAAACTTCATACACATCGTCTAAAGTACAATTGATACAGGCATATAAAATTTCAACCAATAAGCAGAAGTTATTGTGAAGTGGAGTGAAATGTTTTAAATGGAGTTTAGCCGAGGATTACGGAACAGTCCTGTTCCCTCACTATCTATACTACAACCATCCGCTTTAACTATTAACTCCTCATGATAAACTATTTTCTCAATATTCAAAAAAAGCATTTCTTTTAATTTTGCCTTAACTCCACTAAGTACAAATAGTTAGTTACTTTTAATTTTGTATCTTTTCTAACTCCGCCATGTATAAGTAGTTAGCATCATATACTTAGCAGTGTGATTTTATAATTTATATTTATGGAAACCGTAAGAACTTAGTTCCTACTGGGTGTCCCGTATTTTTTACTTTCTCATTATGTAAGTAGTATGTACCGTAAAGATGGCAGGAAAAATCTGTCACACCTTTTGAGGTCCCCTGGATTCAAGAAAGTGATTTTTCAAAAAAAAAATCATAACCCAGGGATTAATTGAGAAATTAATTTTAGCTCTAAATTATTTAGGTGCGATTCCCCTCAAAAACAGTGAAACAATTATTTGGAAACTGGTGTCCAAGTCTGGCTGATAATAATGCATATAGTCAACAATTTTATTTATTCATAGCCTCAACACTGAGAATGTTTGATCAAGGTAAAGTATCTAATATTAAAATATTTTATAATAATTACTTTTGGCATCAAATCTTTTAAATGCGCAGGTATCAAAGCAGGGAGAAGAAACTACAATAATGGCTGGTGTGTACATATCGGTTTCATTTCAAATGCGAATAGGTAGCTAGATGTTAGATGCTTAAATGTAGGAAATATATTAGGCTGTAGGAGGACAAGAAACATTATCTAAGAGCCCCACACGCGACTCTCTGACCCTCATATATCTGTCCGGGGAAAAAACCTTGATAATATATTAAGGGACTAAGGTGCTTACCAAGCTCAAGCCCCCAACACTTGAGCGGCAACCCGTCAAACCTAGATTCCTTTTTCTACCAACCTGAGAAGAGAAAAACAACTTTCCAAGAAATACTCGGATAATGATGTCTTTTGTCAATTCGTTTACTTGTTCGTCTCCTAATGATTCTGGGCTCTCGATCTCGATAACATCTACACAAAATATATTGATTAAAAGTCTTCCATTATTGGTTCAATGTGAAATTATTTGTTCATTTATTATTTTAACATGTACTTATGTCTCTACCGTTTCTTTTTCGCTGTTTTAATTTCTTTTTAGAAATGTTCTCAGATTATGACTGAAAGACCGAAATCTCAAGTAAATGTATATAATCTTGTCTGGGGATAATTTATTTTGTGTGTGTATATAATCGAAAAAAGCTGTTAATACAACTGAGAATGAATGCCTTTATTGGTTTATAAAATGGCATGTGACTTAGAATTCCTTTGGCTCCTTCTTTATTGGTTGTATATTAATTTCCAGGTTTAGTATCAATCTCTGAGAAAAAACAAAAAAACTAAACCCTGGACTACAAGTGGACTGGTTAAATCTGTTAGACGAAGGGACAGAATTCGAGAAACTCAATATGTTGACAAAAATATGTTGACCAAATCAGGAATGGCAAAATACTTTCAAGACAAACTACCCACTGATAAACCCGACGTATCGTATTGGTTCTAGAGGTATCGTAGTTTCGAATTCTGAATAATATGCAAGATAGTTAAAAAACTTCGGTACTCTTATAGAAAAGGGCCCCCCTTTTTGTGTAGGAAATATATAGAAGAGTTTATATCCCTTAGTCTCACTACCTAATAAGACAAAGGGATATTCAGTCCAATATGCTTCGGGCAAAGGAATATCACACTTTTATATAAAAAAAAGTGTTTATTCGGTTGTCCGAATGTATATTAGATTAAAAAAAAGTTGGGGCCCTTTTCTATAAAAGTGCCAAGACTTCTTAGCAAGCACCAAGACCAAGGGGGTAAGAGTAACCTGCCTACAAAAATGCATGGTCATAGCTCCCATCGATCTAGATTGTCTAATATCTAGAATCTAGAAGTCATGATACTAATTGTTGAAAATCGTATTTTTTCTGCTTCGTGCCTAAAAAAAAAATCAAACAACAAAAACTAAAATAACCTATAGCTAGGAAGGATAAATTTGGATGTATTTGCGAAAATACATGTAAGTTATCCTTTGAACAGGTCCCCCATCTCCCCTCACCCCCTACCTCGGGGACTTTTAGTATGTCGTACTATAGAGATCAATGAACAACTATGCCAAGTTTCAAAACTCTGGGATTTTTTTCGCTTCATAACTTTTTTGAGGTCTATTTAGACTGGGCTATTTTGACAGTATGCACATTTGTATCGAGGATAACATGAGACGTTAAGAAGGATCAACGCAAGGTCAGCCTAATAAAACATTAACTTGAAGTTTTAAAATATAAGTGATCCTGCAAGCTAATGGAATTGTTTTAAAATGAAATTTCAGTTTGAGTGATAATAATCTATTAGTTTCAGGAGAGTGAGCCGTTATAAGAAGGTGATTAGGAACTCACTCACGTAGAGGTTGGACGTTTCACTTTGACCAAGGTTACTAAAACGATATAAGTAAAGCAACAATACAATCTATAGGCTATCTATACTAACATCGCTCCCTTACTTTTAGACCGTTCTATTCTTTCCCTTAATCTAATCATTCACTGATAACACAAACTTAAAAATATAACAAAAACTCTTCGCTAACCTTAAGGTAATTGCTATGATTAGAAATTTTTTTTAGAACTATAGCCCTACTTTTAAGTAGAAACCAATTTCCGAAATCATTAATAGTCTTAGATGAGTTTACGCCATTCTGATAATACACATGGGTATATAGGTATATACAATCTAAAAAACTCTTATCTCAAATGTGTGTCCGGTTTTAATCAGATTGCCAGCAGTGTATTGTACGTTTTTAATAGTAATAGCATAGAATATTTTTTTTTTTTATTTTAGAGTAATATTTTTATTTTTTTATAATTTGATTTAAAGTAAAATTTAATCTTTCGTAGTATGAAAACTACCAAAAACTTAAAAATTAGAATATTTTGTGTATAGAAAACTTGAAACTATTAAAAACCAAAATAAGAAAACATGTTGTTAATTAATTCTATAAAGAAATTATAAATATATTTAAATACTAGAACAAATAAATGTTATTATTAACACTAAAAATTAATAAACGTCTCTAACCACCTCTAACCTATAAGCTACATTCAGCTAATTTAATTACTCTTTTATTTTATTACTATTTATTCCTAGATTTGTGGCCAGGTCAGACTCCATGCCCCCTGGTGCAAACATTAGAGTTCCTACTTCCACAGGATTCAGGTAATTGAATGTCATACTAGTTTGCATAATTTCACAGGTATTTCAACCACGATGAGAATAAAGAGTCCAGTTTAGAACATAATGGGTGAAGAATTTCATCCGAATTCCGCTGTAAATAAGAAGAAGATGAGAAGTAGATTTTTGATTCTCGGATCAAACAATAATCAAAATTCAATAAATATTTCCTACAAAAAATTTCCGTAAACAATAAAAACTTATCCAAACAAATTCACAAGTTCATCTGAATAATTTGGTTGAAATATATCGCTATATTATATCGAAATCGCAATTTCTCTATTCCGCTGATCTTTGGCCGGATATCATTCTACCTAGTTTCGGACTTTGTTCGACAACGTTTTAATTGAGTCATAATTGGGCCGATTAACTTTCGAATAACCCTTGATTTTATTTGTTAGTGAGTTCTCGCAGGACTATCCTCTACAGTAGCCTGAATCAAATAATGAAATTATCTTTTAATGTTAATTCTTTTTCCACGTGTTTTTTTCTAAATTGACCCCAAAAACCTACTAAATTTTTTTTAAATGACCGTCAAATATTTTAAGTTCTAATTTTGGCAAACTACTTTTCCTTATCTATCTCTGTGTTTCTTTTGGAGTGCGACCTGTATTTGATCGTCTCACTTAGTCTTTAACTCTTCATTTCTTTATAAGAAAAAAAGAATTAATTTTATCGTCAATGTCCTTGCCAGTAGAATCCACGTCAGCCGAGATACCTTCCATAATATTCTGATCCAATTCAAACAAACATGTGGTGTTTTCTTCTCGAGTAATCAAGGCCTCAGTTAGCGGCTGCGCTTTTCTTTTCTCCTCTTCCATAATTAGAAGTCCTGTTTCTTAAAGGCAAGTGTCACAAATATTCTTCTACCTATTCAGTGCATCTTCAGAGATTCTACATTGCTGGCAATATTCCTTTTTTTTCTCTCTCCCTTCATTTCTTGAATTTACTGCTATGCAGCCCTGTTCACGCTCGCCTCTATTGAAATACCCAAGAAGAAATAAAGCCACCAGAAACTTTAACGAAAAAGATCCCATATTATATTATTAGGAGTTTACAAAAATGTTAAGTTTAAATCAAATTATAATTATTATTTACTACGGGAAACAGACAGTGAAAAATACGCTCCACGCCGGGAGTGTATTTTTCACTGTCTGTTTCCCGTAGTAAATAATAATTATAATTTGATTTAAATTAAAATTTAAACTTTTCGTAGTATGAAAACTACCAAAAACTTATAATTGAAAAATGTTAAGTGTAAATCAAAACAAGCTGTCATTTGAATGATACAGGTTTGAAGTAAATAAAAATAATATCTCTTGTTTAACACATAAACTATAGCGTAAATTGACTGTTTAAAATATTTATTTTTAAATCTCGAAAACTTTCAAAAGCGAATAGTTTCCTTCCGAACAGTAGATACAAAAATAAATTCTGGTTTGTTAATAACCTGAAGGAATGTAGCCTACAAGAAGAAAGGTCGTGGTAAAACTTCGACGACGCCTGCACGCATATTGTTATTTAAATAGCCAAAAACGCGCGTCGATCCACGTGGTTTAAACCCAGCTTATAAGATATGTAGAATATGTGCAACAGCCTGTATTTGTTAACATAGATTGTAGTTTAGATTTATCTACCGTGGAGCATTGAACATAACATTACCTCAAGCGTTGCTTAAGGCCGACTTTAGTCGTTTGGTGTATTAACCAGGTTCCTAACTCAAGGTTTAAGAGGAAAATGTGAATAAATTGAGAAGAAAGTTTTTTACTCCTTGCAGAGGCCCCTCGATGACTTTTTGGCCCCTGCTTTGTCCCCTTAATCCGAGGAGGCAACATCTTCATCTCTGACACAATATGATTAGATACCCAACAAGATTATTATCCTCCCCAAGTTTTTATACTCATTCTTAGGACTAACTCGACTCCTCGTTTTCCTCCCGCCCCCCCTTTTCGTTTAAAACATTTTTTTTATTTTTTCCCCCTTCTTATTTGTAACAATGTAATGAAAGAGACAGAGTTTAGTTTGCATCTTCCCTTTCTTCTCTTGCTTAATCAAATTCACGAGTTAGTCGAAGATTAAATTTCTTCTGTCACTTTTAAAAATATTAATTAGAATAAATGAAAACACAGACACTGACCGCTGCCTTTTTTAAGTGATAAAGATTGAAAACGTAAAGGAAATTACGTTTCGTAAGGATATAATTATGTAAAAGTTAGCTTCCTGATAAAAAAAATATGGTTGTATAAAGTATGTACTATATATCAATTCAGTTTTAATACATGTTTGTGTGTATGCTAATGTGTATACGTTGACGAATAATATGTTGAAGTTAATAGTTAAATTACTATATTCATTATTAAAGGTTAAACATTTTAAAACTTAATCAATCGTTTATTTTAATATACTTGTAAAGGTTTCGTAGATCCTTCTCGAAATCCTTTTGCCGAGAGTGATGTGTCTGTCTGTCCATCGCTCTTTGGTTCATATCTCCCGAACCGTTTAAGCTAAAAAGTTTATATTTGAAATACTGGCGTAACTTCTTGGCCCACTCATAGAAAATATATAGAAAAAATTAAAATTTAATATGTGCATGCGCAAATCAATAGGTGGTTCACCGATCATCCAAATACATTTTAGGACATCCTCTGAAAAATCACAAGAAGTGTGAAATGAATAAAGGGGAATGCCACTATTCGCACCGTCCACTTTTCAAGTAATCACCCACTATGCATGACAGTGAGGCCGGAAGGATTAACTGGGAATGGCCGGAAGGATTAACTGGGAATCCAAAATGGCGGATAATTCCTGTCACCGGGGAAAAAATATATTTTTTTAAATTTTGAGTGGGTATCAAATGAAAGGTATTGAAAAATAGATTACAAAAATATATGTAGCACTTGTGAAAAGTGGTTCATTTTTCATGCCATTTTGTCAAAAACATCAACATTTTGCGTCCTCCCCCCTCCCCCTTATACTAACCCTAACTAATTTCATGTTGACAATACCTACGAAACCTCTTTTACTTGAGACTTCACGCACAACCAATTTTTATTTCTTTCGGCAGATGCAGATAATTTAAAAAAAAATTGTTTAAAAAATGTCGTTTGCCGGTAAATTGCCTGAAATATTCATGCCAGACAAAGAATGGGATCACCTAATTTTTAAATTAATTATAAAAAATATAAAATTATTGTTATCCCTTTTTTTAATAACAGCTATCAATTAAGTTTTTAATTGAATGAATAAGGTATTAAATTACCTGCAATAGCATAAGACCAGAGTCCGACTGCGCCATGTGTGAGATGTAGGAAGGGCACAGTGTTAATTATGAGGCAGTACAAGACTGGTTATATTTTACTATACAAGGTACAATGTTTAACTATATAAGATAAATGACACGATAGGGCGGTATTAGAATTCCCTTTTGTTTCACCATATTGGTACTGTTTCATACGGTTACTAATTAACTGGTTGCTTTCTCCAATGTAACTTTTGTTACATTGTCCACATGGGATTTGATAAATCGCTCCAACAGTGTTCTCAAAAGGAATTGTATATTTCAGATTATGATAAATGTCTCCAGTTTTATTCAGTGGTTTATAACCAAATTTAATTTCTGGATAATCAAATTTATGCATAAGCTTTTGGACTTTATCATATAAACCTTTAATAAAGGGCATGCTAAATTTGGTTGAGGGGTTAAGAGCGTAAGAATTGAGGTTATCTTTGTTGCCTATAGTACATTGGGGGATGGAGTGTTTATACCACAGTTTTTAGGGTCCGTAGGCAAAACCAAGGACCCTTATATTTTCCTGCGTGTGTCTGTCCGTCCGTCCTCTCGCGTGCTCTCACGGCTACACCTTTCGTCCGATCACTTTGAAATTTGGCATGTATGTGTCTTGTACCTGTGTCTTTAAAAATATAGCGACTTAAAAAAAATATTTTTCAACAAAATTAGGGTAAAAAACTCAAGGGTTAAAAATGTTTTATTTTTTTTCAATTTGACAAAATACGTTTTATTATAATTATGGTCTTTTCGATGTATTTATATGGTTGTAGTCCGGTTCAGTGGCAACAAAAAAAAATACTTTATCAGAAGTTGGTTTATGTGTTTTGAGAATATCAGACCCATAGGATAGTTCAAAGTAAGCTTTTTAGCATTTTAAAAAACACCATCAATAGGGTACTATTTAAACTATACAGTGTGGCCTACGGACCCTCGCCGTGTGCTGACTAGCACTCACTTGACCTGTTTATTTAGTAACTAGTGAATCTATGTCAGAAACTTTTTATTTGAAATCTTGATGAGTTTCATTAGCACTAGAATCTTTTGCCCCTTTACGGCCCCAAGCATTCGTCCGGCATCCTCCGTATATCCCAGGTAGTACAAACGCATCTTGACCTTCTTTGGCTAATTCTCATGTGTCTTTCTCCTGGGCCAGCGTGGAGGGGTTTCGCTATAAAAAGGTATCACAATTTGATACCTTGAAACATTATTTTCCTCTTCCCACCTCCGTCTTAGCAGTCGTTCTATAACTTTTAACCGTGTCCACTAACTCCAAAGACTCATTAGTTTTGGACTATTTGCCTTAACTCCATTAAAACTACTGAGAGAACCGGAACCTGATGCTGTGCCACCCGCACAGCATCAGTTTTATCTCGAGAAAATTACGTTTAAAATTGACTCATATTCTATTCTTCTACTCTCCTAAATTTTATCATCGTTCCTATAGTCTTTCCCCACCTGTTGGACCACATCACAAGTCATACGGAGAAAGAGTTGCTAGCCACCGCATGACTTGCCCTTCTGGTACCAAAAGACCTTAAACGGCCTAACTAACAGTGATCAGTGCGCACACTGAGCACCTCCTACCATGTAAGTAAAAGCGGAAATGTCTTTTTGAGTTTAGTGCAATAGTGTTTTTCATCTTCTTCTTTCCTTATTCTTATACTTATTTTTCTTTCCCTTCACATCACATAGGCTTAAAAACGCCCCCACACCCGTTTTACTCACGTCACAATCAAGGAAATACTTCCCCACGTCTGTAGACAGGGCAAGGATTAAGGTGGATGTTAAGGCAATCTTAAGCATTCCGAATCTTTCGATAAGATCTAATAATAATAATAATATATATTTCCACCTCAAAAACATTTAACAAAAAATTTACAGAAATTATATATAAATATTATAAAAATAATAGGTGATGGCCCTAAGTAAGTGTTTAACCCCTAGTGGGAGAGCCCCGTCTCTAATACTATTTTACACCGAAGATCGAAGATCTCTATCGAAATTTAAACTAATATTTTTCAATCCCTTAATATCCTTTTGTCCCAGTCATTTTTAAAAAAATATTTTAAAGTAAAAAAATAATTATCACAGCAATGTCATTGTTACTGGAATACATATACATTACACATTACATTAGTATTATGTATATGCTCAAGAAATTTTTTTTCGACTTGGTCACACTAATTATTTTCAAGTGTGGTTCGGGCTGAAAGGTGTTATTATGGTGTGACAGCAAAGGCAATTTTGTTAAACATGATAACCCTCGTCTATAGCTAATTGAAAATCATTTTTAAAACAGAAAGACAAACTTAGTTTAATTAGCTTTTCAATAATATTATTATAAAATAATTCATAAGTCTTAGATTAAAGTTGTTAGTTATGTTAAAATGGGCATATTTGCATGCTCAAAGGATGACCCTCATCTAAGGAGCATGTATATTAACTAAAGTAAAATTCAGAAGAGACAGAAAGGCAACCGAGGGATACGAGGAATGCTTGTATGGGTCGGGTCACATTCCAAGCTTTTTGTTGACCCTTTCAAACATCTATCAATTATGAATTCCATACATTTACAATATATTTATAAACAACAATTCGACCACCCATATAAAATTTATAATGACTAAAAAAGAACATAATCATATAAACGCAAAAATTGGGAGCTAGTAAATCTGGGTTCAAATATACCCAAGTCCAAACATGATGGGGTTTTATATCAGTTTGATAGTTATTGATCTTGCCGTAAGTTATCGATTTATTTTAAGGGTGCGCGGACGTGTTTGATTTTACAAAATTTCTGTTTTTGTCCGTAATATTAGAGATAAAAATACAATATTTCGTATCTGGGTTCATCAATATATTCTTCAATGCAGCCGCGAGCCCGATTTTTGATTTTCCCATTTTTTCCCACTTAAGTGATTCTTAAATCCGATTCTATTTATTTTTTTAAAAAAGTAGCTCGCGGCTGCAAAAGGCAATTATCTAAATACTCTAAATCCCAAATTTCGTGCAAAAATATTAATTTTTAGAGCCAGGAGGAGTAATTTGGTAAATGGGAAAAAGTGGGATCGAGAGCTAGTGCAGTCTGTCGGATTTTTAGTGAACTAGGCTTTACTAACCCCCTCATTACCTTCTTGTCGGAGGTAACTAAGAGATGGTTAGAGATGGTCAGTCTCTAAGGGAAACATTCAAGCATAAACACGCTGTGTTTACACACACTAAGATTCGGCCTAAATTGTAAATATCTTTTATTCCAATGTTTCATTCTATTTTTTTCTGAAAATTTTTGTTTGTTTACAACTGTATTTTGACTTTATATAAATTGAAATTCGTAAATAAAAAAAGAAATATAAAAAACATTGATTTTTTTTTACTTTTAAATTTTTTTTTTTTTTTTTATTAAATTTTTTTATACATATTTAAAAATGATGTTTTTTGAGATTTCAACTGAATTATCGGTTTTACCTAAACTTAAGCCGGGTTTACACGGATAGAGTAAACAGGAGAGTTGAGTAGTGAGTAGAGTTTACTTTACTTCCTACTCTACCAATTTTGATTTTGGAGCGTTTACACATAAGCTAGTAGTAAGTAGGTATAGTAAAAAATCGGTCCAAGACAACTGAGACAAACTTTCTTCTATACGAGTTCAAAATTACTTAGCCCAGTGTTCTCCATTTATTAGTTTTTGTATGTACATTTAATTATTGTTGAACATTTCAACAAAATTTATCATAAAAATAAGTTCTCCTGGGCGGGGAATCGAACCCGGCTCTCTCCGTCCGCGTTAGCTATTTTCTCAGGAACTAGATTTTTCCCGGGAAAACGGCTTATATCTTAGATGCGTATTTAAATGGACTACATTTTAGAATTTTTTTTAATCAAAATCGTCGAAACCGTTTTCCAGAACTAATATTTTTTTAACTAGTTTTTGGGGGGTAGCGCTCCCAAATTTTGAGCTAAAATTCATTTCTCGAATTCACCTCGGAGCATAATTTTTCTGAACATTTATGCCAAATTTCGTCAAAATCGGCCCAGTAGTTTAGGCTCCAGGCGTCTGTGCAGACAGACGACCGACGACAGAAATTTTTTAAAAACCACTTTTTTGGACTAAGGGGACCTCTCTCAAAATCGAATTTTCGCGCCATCACAATACTTTCTCTTTATATGAGAAAGTAAAAATTACTACTCTCACGGCTGCACCTTTCGTCCGATCACTGAAATTTGGCATAAATGTGTATAGTACCTACCAACACATTTTAAAAAAATATAGCAACTTAAACCAATTTCTTTTTAAAAAAATAAGGGTAAAAAAACTTAAGGGTTAAAAAATAATTGTTTTTTTTGGAGACCGTGTGGGATATCATATAAAAGGGTACGTCGAGCTGATTACAAAAATATATCATTTTTTGGTTATAAGCTTTGATAAGGCGAGCGCAGGCGAGTTTGAAGTTGGTGTGAAAAGTGTCCCCCCCCCCTTCTATCTTGCTTAAGTAAAGTGCAAAAAATCTGAAAAAATTCCTGAACATTCTTCGACCAAAATTAATGATACAACTTCTCGGAAATTTTGAAAAAAATAAAAAATTTGTTTTGTATGTATTTATATATTTATAGTCCGGTTCACTGGTAAAAAATACTTTATTAGAAGTTTGTTTATGTGTTTTGAAAATATCAGACCCATAGGATAGTTCATAGTAAGCTTTTTAGCATTTTAAAAAACACCATCAATAGGGTACTACTTAAACTATACAGGGTTGCCTACGGACCCTCGCTGTGTGCTGAGTAGCACACACTTGACCTGTTTATTATAAGTTGTGAATAGTTTACAGCTACTTTGTCCTATAGCTAAATACCAAAAATTAAATATTTTGTTTTTACTTGGAATCAGTTTCAGATCTCAAGAATAAGTAAAAATGCCATCATAATTAAAAGTGAAACCTATAATTTAAACGGTCTGCTAAGTTATTACCTTTTTAACGTTCATATATTTTATGTAAAAAATTTACCTTTTTAGCGAATTCCCTAGAAAACAATTCATTACTCTTAAAAATATAAAACAAAGATTGTGGCACTCGAGTCCAATAATCCGATTATTTTATTCCGATCAAAAATAGTTCTATGAAATTTAGTATGTAGAGGAAAAACACATTTGTTTGTACTCTTTCATATCGTCTTCAAATAATAAACATCATATAATAATCATTCTATAATAGTAATATTTCTAATAATAATTGTTATTGTTATTACAAATGATTATTATGTGGCATTTTAGAAGCTATATTAGCATGTCAGTCTGATAATAATCTCGACATGTTTTAATTCTGCTACATCCAACTGTACGGAGTAATGTTGGCAACATCCCGACAAAGGGAAACGTTTATGAAACTAAGTCGACAGGGTAGAATTTACCATAAATCAAAAACGACAAGAGTTAAGATTAACTATTGGTTAGGTTGCTACAGACTTACTATTTGTTAAAATAGGCATAATTGGACTTCTGACTGTGGCTCAAAATAAAAATTATTTTTTGCTAAGGCATTTTAGAAAGAGAAAAGCGCGTTGCCAACTTTAACGCGATAGCAACTTTTCTGCTCGCCAGCGGTAGAAATAATGCTAAGAGCAAAAAGTTCTAAGAGTGAAAAATTCATATTTCAAGCCATAAAATCGAAATCCACTCTTAAAAATATGGCTTTTAATTGTTTTATTTTTATATTTTTAGTTTCTTTCTTGTGCTAAACACTAAAATGCTAGAAGTGCTCATCAACATTTTTTTTAGGAATTTAAAAATCCTCAGCCAACCGTGTAGGTCCGGTCTTTTTTAGGGTCCGTAGGCAAAACCAAGGACCCTTATATTTTCCTGCGTGTGTCTGTCCGTCCGTCCTCTCGCGTGCTCCCACGGCTACACCTTTCGTCCGATCACTTTGAAATTTGACATGTATGTGTCTTGTACCTGCCCACATATTTTAAAAATATAGCGACTTAAATAAAATATTTTTCAAAAACATTAGGGTGAAAAAACTTAAGAGTTAAAATTTTTTTATTTTTTTTCGACACCGTGAGGGGTATCATATGAAAGGGTACGTCGAGCTGATTACAAAAATATATAATTCTTTGGATATAACTTTGATAGGGCGAGCGTAGGCAAGTTTGAAGTGAGTGTGAAACGTGTCCCCCCCTTCTATCTCGCTTATGTGAAGAGCGAAAAATCTGAAAAAAATTTCTGAACATTCTTCGACCAAAAGTAAAGATACCCACTTTTTGGAAATTTCGAAAAAAATATTATTTTATTTTTTATTGACAAAATACGTTTTTTTTATAATTATGGTCTTTTCGATGTATTTATATGGTTGTAGTCCGGTTCAGTGGCAAAAAAAAAAACTTTATCAGTGTGTGTTTTGAGAATATTTCAAAGTAAGCTTTTTAGCATTTTAAAAAAACACTGTTTATACACTTTACAGTTAAACACTATATAGTGTGGCCTACGGACCCTCGCTGTGTGCTGACTAGCACACACTTGACCTGTTTATTTCTCCATCCGTTCTCGAGAAAAGTGCGTATCCCGTATATCAAGCTGAAACTCATTAAATATTTCTCTGCATACGATACTATTGCATTATATTGTAGTAGGTACATATTATATGATGTATATATATATATTAGTAAAATTATATATATTTATTTTGAAGGAGTTGTGGTGTGATGACCGCTAGTACCGAGAATGGTCTAAAATGAGTAAGCTGTTTATACAAAGATTGGTATAGCACAGTAAAGCATAATTTCGTGGCGTTTGCGTTTGAGGCAAATTTAACAATTTTTACTTTTTTATATAAAGAGAAAGTATTGTAATGGCGCGAAAATTCGATTTTGAGATTTACACGTTTTGAGGTCCCCTGTGTCCAAAAAAGTTGTTTTTAAAAAATGTCCGTCTGTCTGTGCAGACGCCTGGAGCATAAACTACTGGACCGATTTGACGAAATTTGGCATACATGTTCAGAAAAATCATACCCCGAGGTAAAATCGAAAAATGAATTTTAGCTTCAAATTCGAGGGCGCTACCCCCCTAACACTCTGAAAAATCATGAAAAAAAAAAAATATATATATTACTCGAAAACGGTTCCGACGATTTTGAAAAAAAAAAAAAAAATGTAGTCCATTTTAATACGAATCAACGATGTAAGCCGTTTTTCTGGAAAAAAATCTAGTTTCTGAGAAAATAGCAACACGCGGACGGAGAGAGCCCGGGTTCAGTTCCCCGCCGAAGAGAAGTTATTTTTATGATACATTTTGATGAAATATTCAATAATAATTAAATGTAGCTATGAAAACTAATAAATGGATCGTATATGAGAAAGTTTGTCAATTTTTGACCAATTTTTTATATTCGAGGGCTAACTAAATACCTAAGAACTAGCTAAGAACCATAATATTTGAAGATTATTATATATATATAATATAATATTCCAGACCAGACAAATTAAATTATTTCTAACATTTTCAATCTTCAAAAGTTCAAATAAAGAATTAAATACTTCAAAGTAAAATTATAATTTTCTAAAAATAAAAAAGTCAATATTATTTTTCTTAAAAAAACAAATAAAAGTACGACATTAATAACGCAAATAAAATCCATATAATTATGTCAGTTAAAAAAGTAAATATTGTGACGTTTTAGAAAACAGAAATAAATTTTTAAAAAATACTCAGACCTACATGGTAATCTAACCTTCCGTGAAATGTGATTGTCAGTGACATCTAGCGGCAAAAGTATGCAACAAGCTTTAGGGTATACGCAGCCTTAAACTAATAAAACTCTCATTATCATAAAGAATTTAAATCCCACAAAATCTTATTTAATTTCTTTCTATGTTAATTAAAATAAACAGGTCAAGTGTGTGCTAGTCAGCACACAGCGAGAGTCCGTAGGCCACACTGTATAGTTTAAATAGTGCCCTTTTGATGGTGTTTTCTAAAATGCTTATAAACTTCTGGTAAAGTTTTTTCTTTTGTCACTGAACCGGACTACAACCATATTATGAATACATCGAAAAGACCATAATTATAAAATAAACGTATCTTGTCAATAAAAAATAAAAAATATTTTTTTCGAAATTTCCAAAACGTGGTATCTTTACTTTTGGTCGAAAAATGTTCAGGAATTTTTTCAGATTTTTTGCACTTCACTTAAGCGAAATAGAGGGGGGGGGGGGGGGGCGGGCACGTTTAACACCCACTTCAAACTTGCCTAAGTTCGCCCTATCAAAGTTATAACCAAAGAATTATATATTTTTTTAATCAGCTCGACGTACCCTTTCATATAATACCCCTCACGGTGTCGAAAAAAAAATTAACCCTTAAGTTTTTTACCCTTATTGAAAAATATTTTTTTTTAAGGTGCTATATTTTTAACATGTGTGGGTAGGTACATATTATTTTTTTTAAATTTTGAGTTGGGTATCATATGAAAGCTGGTGAAGAGTAGGATTCAAATATATATTTGCTTTTTTAAATGTTTCATTCTTTATTAATTTTATAAGTCAAAATATACCCCCAAAAATTTCCCCCCTCCCCAACCACTATATAACGGGTGGTCCTAAAATTTCGAAACAATTCATGGTTATACCTTATGGTGAAGCGATGGAAATGGTTTGAAAAAATGAATTTTTCTAGTCGTTGTTACCGATGAAAAACATTGTGATCCCCCGGGGGATCGAACCCGGACCCTTGAGATCGAAGAATAAAATCATAATTACATAACGGGCATGCTTAATCTTCTACAAAACCCTAAAAAATACTTGGAAGCAAGTACTTCCCTGTGATTTTTTAAAATGCTAAAAAGCTTACTTTGAACTATCCTATGGGTCTGATATTCTCAAAACACATAAACCAACTTCTGATAAAGTTTTTTTTTTTGCCACTGAACCGGACTACAACCATATAAATACATCGAAAAGACCATAATTATAATAAAACGTATTTTGACAATAAAAAATAAAATAATATTTTTTTCGAAATTTCCAAAAAGTAGTATTTTTACTTTTGGTCGAATAATGTTCAGGAATTTTTTCAGATTTTTTGCACTTCACTTAAGCGTGATAGGGGGGGGGGGGGGGGAGGGGGGGGGGGGCACGTTTCACACCCACTTTAAACTTGCCTACGCTCGCCCTATCAAAGTTATAACCAAAGAATTATATATTTTTGTAATCAGCTCGACATACCCTTTCATATAATACCCCTCACGGGGTATTATACCCGTGGTGTCGAAAAAAAAAATTAACCCTTAAGTTTTTTACCCTTATTTTTTTGAAAAATATTTTTTTTAAGGTGCTATATTTTTAACATGTGTGGGTAGGTACATATACATGCCAAATTTCAAAGTCATCAGACGAAAGGTGTAGCCGTTAGAGCAGGCGGACGGACCGACAGACACACGCAGGAAAATATAAGGGTCCTTGGATTTGCCTACGGACCCTAAAAAAGTGTAATGAGTTAGAAAGAGAATGATATAAGAACCGTACCTTAACTTATATAAAGATCTCCACAAGGAAAATGAGAGAGCCGAGTTCTTATGTGAGTGATATTATAGTATACGTTAAAAATCCTGTTAAGTACTTGCTAGCAAGCTACTAAGAGGGTTTCTTCGGTCATAAAAATTCATATTTCCTTTACTGTTTTTTTTTTTTTATTATTAACTACGCCAATTTATATTAGGTAATAGTACATTACGCGTCAAGTGCGGAAAGCAGCACGAGCAAAGCAAAATGCAGTTTTCGCACTAGTTGCGTACAGTACTTTATCTACGATTGTTGTGTAAATACAGAAAAACATATTTAATAAACTTCCTTTATGTAAGTTCGTATTTCTCTTTTGATAAAGATGACTTAATTCATTATTTCGGGAGGCGTATTGTTCTCCTTATTTTCGTCATAATGAAATAAATCAATCATTGTTTTTCACTAAAACCTCGATATAAACAGTTACTTTAATTAAACAAACAGCAAATTAGTTTTGTTAAATGTAAACAAACTCGCTAATCGTCCGTTAAGGTGAAGAATTCTTCTTTTTTACCGCACTAGGGCGGAAAAAAGAGGAATTATGAAACGCGCATGTGCAATGAATAGAAGTACGTAAAGAATCACTTTCTACGCATCTAAACAGAGATACAATGTTTATATTTCGTATCAATCGTAGATACAATATGTTTTTCCTCCAGAAGGGAGGAAACATTAACTTTCCACCCTAATTTATAGGGAGGAAAGGATCCCATTACAGCCTAGTTGTGAAAATCGTGGCGGAAAGTAACAATCGTGGTGGAAAGTAACAGTTAAGCCAACCTATTATTTTTTTAAAAAAATCAGTGTTGCCTGGTTTGTAACAATAGTAGCAGTTTTAGATAATTTCGATTTTGGAGACAAAATGGGTATAATTTATCAGGTCCCTTGTTCATCTTGCCCAGCAGTATATATAGGAGAAACAGCATGAAGGAAATGTAAGAGCTAAGGACAATAAGACAGCACTGGCAGCTCACTTTACTGAAACGAATCACCGATTCAATTTTGAGAACACGAAGATACTAATGAATGAATCCAACAACAAAAAAAGACTAACATTAGAAGCATTACAGATTTCCAAAAATAATAATAACACTAACTATAAGAAGGACTGCAGAGAGTTAAATAAGTATTATGTAGGAATTATTTAAATTGTTTGTTTTTTAAAAAAAAGAATACTATATGTAACGCAGTCAGTAAGGAATTTATTAACCTGGGTTTTTTGACAATATATGATTAAGTGATTTCCAAACTTTTATTACTGTGATAGAAATAGACTGTGATAACAGACATGTTTTTTCGTTTTTATTGTTAATTAAGTTATTTTGTGTTGTTCTGTTATCTTTGTTTAATTGTTTTATATTATGGAAGAAGAAAACAAAATGTTAAAATAATAATTTAATTCATTACTTTTTTTCTTTTTTAATGACAAGTTACCAAGTAGGCAATGATTTGTGACTGCAAGTTGGGAGTTGTATTCATTTTAAGCTTGTTTTACTTTGAAATGGAATTATTGATTGTTTTTAATCAGGTACCGTATTAGGTAAATAGATTTTAATATTGTTATAAATGTAAGTAAGAACCTTGTTCATTTGTTAGATAGAGTAGTAAATACCTTGTTTTTCAATTATGTTATAGGCTTGAAGATGACCTAAGGAGAAGGTCGAAATATAGCCAGGATGTAATGAAACATTTTTAATAATTTATTATCCCTGTTGACGTATTCTAAAAAAATTAAAATTACTTGTAAGGGATCATTATAGTCAGAATTGTAGCAGTTTTGTTTAACTGTATGACTCGACAGGTTAACAGATTTTTTTATATAATATTATAGAGTTTAAATAAAACGTACTTTTGACTGCCGTGATACTTTAATTACACCTTCATTTTAAAATTTCGTATACTTCATAAACTAACGTTTTTTGACTGTGATTGTTATGTTATTTTTTATTATTTTTATATGTTTTAGTTAAATTTAGCTAAATGACTGTGATAGTTGGTGAAAACTACCTTTGTAAACTTTATTTATATACATATTTTAAGAAATTAAGATACTTTGATTCGATTTTTTAACATTATGTGAAACTTTTACAGATTATGATTAGGCATGATTATGCCCCGGAGGGGGGCGAAATATAGCCTGTTTATGCAGTGATCTTCATATTTTTACACCCTATATGACCCAACTAAGTACTAACATTGATAAAATAGGGTCATCTAGAAAACTTATGAATTCATAAACTAAGTTTAAACAAGACTTATAGAAAAGAGGTAGGTTACTTCAAATCAGGTTATATTTATGTTTTTGATTTCTTGTATTTTAGAGAAAAACATAATTTTTTTTTTTAAAAAAAAAAGGTGATACGACAACAGTGACAGATTAAAGTTTACGTCTTTTAACAGTACGAGAATAGTTATTTACTCACCAAGGGAGGAAACAAAGTCATTACACCCTGAGGGTTTTTGTTGGTTCCTGAGGCGCAGCCGAGGGAACCAACAAAAACTATATAACTATATCAATAATTCAAATGTTCATTAATACTACAAAATGACTAACTGAATAATAACATTTTTCAAGTCCGAAAGCGTTAACAAAATAAATTAAAAGAATAGAGAGTAAATAAGACGTAAAGTGCAATTAATGTTTTACGTCTTGCCGAGGTCGCACGTATAAAATTGTGAAAAGACGAAAAGATACTTTAATCTGTCACTGTTGTCGCATCTTCTTTTTTACTTAATTTTTTAATTTATTTGTGTTTATCTCTAAAATACGAGAAATATAACTAAAACACTCAGGGAGTAATAGCTTTGTTTCATCCCTTGGTGCGTAAATAACTATTAATGACCGTAAACAGTTTTTTCAAAATCAGGGGGGATACCATCTTTATATTTCTTTTACCTCTTCTTGATGAAGTATCCCTAGAGACCGCGATTTTGTATTATTTTGGTACATATATCAGGTTACATGAGTAACAAGGAGAAAAATAAGTGAAACAATTCATAATTTATATCTTTGAATAGAACAGTAATAGCATTCTGTATTGTTTTGTAATAATTAATTTTTTAGAGGGATCATTTGAAAAATATTTATTTAGCTATTTTTAAGACTTTAGATAAAATGGAAAACATATTAATAAATAAATAAATATAATCTTTATTACAATGCCAATTTCCATCGGATATAACAGGTCACTACAAAGTAATATAATAGTATAATATTAAAGTAATTATTTTTATCTACGATTGATACGAAATATAAAATTGTATCTCTGATTAGATGCCTAGAAAGTGATTCTTTACGTAGTTACCTCTTTTTTCCGCCCTAGTGCGGTAAAAAAAGAAGAATCGAGAAAAAGAACGATTAGAAAAAGAAATACGAACTTACGTAAAGGAAGTTTAGTTTTTTTCTGTATTTATTATTAAAATCCAACAATCGTAGATGAAGTAAGGTACGCAACTCGTGCGGAAACGGCATGCGGCAGTTTGCTTTGCTCGTGTGATTTTACTACCCCCGCTGTCGCTCGGGAGCAAACTCCACACTCGCATGCAAAATGCTACTTTCCGCACTAGACGCATAATGTACTATTAAACTAACAGCACTTATATAACAATTTTAGAGCAACAATAGTAATAACATCAACAGTACAACAAATAAATTAATAAACAAAATAAAACAGTAAAACTCTAACTTCATTACTAGTCAGATAAATATTCTGAGACTGAATAGTAAGCTTTATCTTTAAGCCAATTTGTTAGCAAGTGCAGCTTTTATTGATTTGGGAAGGCAATTAAACAAAATGATAGATGCATTTGACGGGGAGGATCTGTATAATTCTGTACGAAAAATTGGCAGCACTAATTTGTCTTTATGCCTAGAGTTCCTGTTGTGTATTTCAGACATTTTTAAAAATTTAGTATTAATATTTCTGTGCTATTAATATTGAGACCTCTCAAGCGATACATCTTTTGTTTAAATTTATTTTATACTTTTTAGATTTAACTTTATTGGGGAAATACTCCATAAAAGAAATTTTTCGATCTTTATGAAATTTATCATCAATTAAAATCCCTAAGGACCAAAAACACATATTTCCCTTTATTTTTTTTACTCTCCCCCCCATTTTTTTCTTTCTCTCTTTATTGTTTAACCCAATTACAATTATGAACATGCTATAAGTGTTACAGTTAATATAGTTTGTATGACTTGTTTCACATGTAAAAGGAAGTAGTCCAGTGACTACCCCTTTTTGGCTTGCGAATTACATAAACGATTATAAAGTAAATAAATAATAATAAAAGTAGAGAGAGGAGAAATGAGATACTAATTATTCAATTAAATAAATAATAAATGAATAAATAAACGAAATTATTAAATATTTTTAAATAATTATATAAATATGATATAGCAGATAGAGGATAATTAAAGATTTTATACGTGTATATTTAATAAGTCTCTAGGCCACTGTCTCTTCAGGCGTTGAGGAGGGTTATTTGGTATATTATATTGGGTAGAAAGGAGTTTAAATAGAGGATTAGGATGATCTAAGAAGGATTCATGGAATGTTTGGTATCGGAATATGGATAGATTGCGAACGAAGGGATCGTTGAGATCATTATGAAGAGTGAGGTTGGAGACATAGAATAGAAGAGCATCAGTGATTTTTCTTAGGATCTTGGACTGGATGATTTGGAGACGACGTGAGTTGGAAGGTTTGGTGCTACCCCACACATCCAAGCCGAAGTTACAAGCTGGTTTTAAGACTGCATTAAAAATTTTAAGCTTGTTAGTAAGAGAAAGCTTGGACCCACGGTCCAGAAGACGAAGCAGTAACTTGTATCGTCTTGTTATGTCAGTTCGTTTTGTTTTCGTGTGTTGGTGCCAAGTAAGACGTCTGTCTCGGGCCTGGGTGGCTCAAAGGCTAGAGCGCTCGCCTTGCGATAAGGCAAGTTAAGCAGCCTCGCTCATTGTCAGAAGATAGATGGGTGACCGATTCTGACCACAGCTCTGGGTTTGATTCCCGGACCGGGCCCCCGCTCAATGTCCACCCAGCATGTTTAAACAAATGGGAAGCTCCTCGAAAGAGTGGCGCCACCAGGTTTCGGCCTGGAAACCATGATGATGAACCTCTTGGTTGTAATACAACCAGGAGGAGAGTCATGGTTAACGACCATATCTCACACACGAGAGTGTGAAGATTTCGTCTGTTAATTCCATTCTTACTAGAAACCATAAAACCGTTAATAATCCCTATTTTTATTGACCCCCCCCCCCCCCCCCCGTTACTAATCACCTGAGAACTATGTATACCCCCCTAAAAATCAGAATAGGTGGGTACACAATTTTTAGATTTCTTGTGTTGTTGTTGATAAAATAACTATCCCTAGGGATCGTGTACCCCCCTTCAAAACATTACAATATAAGCAATTTTTAAATTTAACCTCATGAGGTACAGCGAAAAGTCGCATCACCTTTTTTCTTGACCATTAAATTGTCATTCGGCAAGACAAATATAAATACAAATATCTTACAACCAATGTACACAATTACCTACTACTGTATAAATACCTGGCCTATCCTGGTACCTGGCATATATCTACCTGGCCACTCGACTGGCAAAGTCTGGCCGGAGGCCAGCCGACGCCGGCGAGTGTACACAATATACACCCCCATGTGTAACTGACTGACTGACTCACTAACGTATGCAAATGTTTCCCCATTTACAGAAGAGCAAAAGATTTGAAATTTGGCAGTCTGGCAGCTTTTTCCGGGTATCTAACGGGAACATTCCGAAAAGTAGATAGATGGGCGGATATGATTTTTAAGTAGCTTTGAAGGTGTTAATTCAATTAACAGTTTATTTTAATTTGAGCTAAGCTTATTATAGCTAAGCGGTAAGTCGTATTGAAAAACGGATAGCACCAATAGGATATGTACAATAGATGGTGATCATGCACTTTTTCCCATTTTTTAACTTTGAATGGCCATAGTTTCTTTAATTGTTGACTGATTTTATTTTTGATTGGGACGCTAAATTCTTTCAGTAATGTTCTTAAAAATGAGTATATTCTGTTTTATTAGTTCATACTATTTGTAAAGAACACGAGACTACACGTCTTCACGAGTGTCGTATATAATTTAAAAGGGGTGATTTGTAGAATAAAGCTGTGTCATTTGTTTATTTTTTTTTAAAAAATGTTACTTTTGTATGTTTGTTACAGGTTTAAGAGGTTGCTTTTTTTTTTTATTATTTCATTTTGGTTAATTTATTAGTTAAATTAATGCTCTTTTGGAGTGGTTCAATAAAGGCTGAAGCAAATAAATACAAGGAACTTTATAATGGAATGAGTACGAACGAATTAAAGACGTCTATCGAATTTTTTAGTACGACGTCTTTTTCCAAAAACTGAATGAAAAAAATAAGCAATTAGAATAAAATTAGACATTTCTAACCTTAACCTTGTACTCGAGAGTTGATGTTTTATAATAATAAATACACCTTAGCGTGGTAAAATGTAATGACTAATGACACTTGGACAGACCTGTTCCCATTCATATTATACCACATAATAATTGACCACTACTCAACAAGAATAAGCATTCAGAGCACTGAACAAACAAACAAACAGTCTTTCACAACATTACAAATAGATAAACTAACTGATTAGTTTACCAATACTGAAGAAATCACAGACTGATGAAATATTTGCCAAAAAACAGAACTGCAATTCGCCACTAAAACAATTATACAAACCATACAAAAACTCATGAAAACATGCACAGAAATCATCAGCGCTGCATATATCATGTAAAAACAGACAAATGAAACCATGGATTGGATATATAGCGCTGTACTGACATCAACAAGTAAGGCGCGCTTCACGTAAGTACGTGAGGCGATAATCGCCGATTTCTGTACGGTTAAGTTAAATTAATTAAGAGTAAAATTTGAATAGTTGGATATTCTTTTTCTACACTTCAAGACCTTTAAATTGATGTATAACATGTCATGGTGACTAAAAACTTGGCAACTTGCTGACAAAATAAGCCACTAAAATTTGGTTACTTTTTTTTTGGTCGGAAGGAAAAATATGGGTAAGTAGAGGGGAAGAGATATGGGAGGTAAGAGAGGAGGGAGACATTCCCTATATCATTACCTAGTATAGTCTAGCGGAGCTCAATCCTCATACACCCGCATACCCTCTTTATTTTTCTTCGTCGCTTACGTATTTTTTTATTTTTTTTGTTTCGTTTTTTGTTCTTGCCATTATATCTTAGGTTTTTTTCGTACTCTTTAGTTATTTTTTCTTTGTCTTTCTTCTTATTGTATTCCTATATACAATAAGAAGTATATAGGAATCCGTTGTTTGATTTTAGGTTTCTGTATGAAGTGCGAAAAGATACCTTATATAACGGCTGTTAGGCTCATAGGGTTCCCAACTTATATGAGGATCTAAGAAAAATGATTACCAAAAAATAATGTCTGAATTGAAGGAAATATATATATATACCCAAAGGACCACCTTAAAAAGGAAAATAAATTAATACAAGCAAAAGATAGTTTTAACAAACGAGCATTATAATATAAAAAATAAATAATAAGTGACACACGCCACGATGAGTAAATTGGTTACCAGCAGTTGTTTTACTGAGTATTAAAATTAAACTACAGATAAATTGTCTGTATTTATTCCGAATTCAAATACAGACAATAGATCATAAAAAAGGTGAATTTAATGTAAGTGAAGCTTCATTCACACACGCATTCATACAAGTTAAAAGTTAAGTTAAGTTATACAAAAAAAGATCAAATTGTTTCACACCAAAACAATCATTCGCACGCACATTCGCACCGACGTTAAATTAAAGATACATAAAGATTAAATAATGAATTAAATGGACTTAGCCGTGATGTCTGGCTGCATGCCGCGACGTAGGTGCTAAGTTCCGACGTCTTCTACCTGGACTCGATGAGAATCGAAGATGTTTGATTTAAGTTGAAAAACATATGTAAAAGCTGAGGGCCCTGAGACTAAATTAATTAATTAATAAAAGTTAATGATACATGTACATGTTGGAGACACGCGCCCGTGTCCGAAGCGCTTCTACCAAGCGAAGCGTCTGCTAGCAGGTCCTGAGTTCGAATGTGCGGATTCCATACGCTAAGCTACGTATGATACGTAAAAACATATGTTCGACGTACATACGTCTGGAAGATACGTCTGGGAGGAGATAATCCGTATTCCAGCGCAAGCAAGAAGAGTGATGCCCTCTCTGAACGTAATGACGAAAACAAAAGAGGTTTCAACGTGGTTATCCCGGTAAACAATCTTCTTACGTTATTTATAAACAAATATCAAGTCGAACGTAATTTTAGAGTAGAAAGTGAATTTGAACGTAGAAAGTGATGTGTCGGTTTGAAGAAATCGTATGCTAAATAGTGCCATTTTTAAAGAAAAGTATACATTATAAATAATATAGTAAAAAATATAATTAACAACTGTTGGTCTCCAACAACGGCTCTGTCTGTCTGTCCGTTGGCATGTTTCAATTCATAAACTTCTATAGCTAGGGACATGCACTATTTGGAGTTTTCACTCTTAATATTTCCAAGATGGCGGCCAATATGACGGGCGACTAAAAAGAAAGTTTTTAGTCACCATATAATGTTATACATCAATAATTTAAAGGTCTTGAAGTGTAGAAAAAGAATATGCAACTATTAAAACTTTACACTTAATAATTTTAACTTAATTGTATACAGAAACCGGCGATTATCTCCTCACGTACTCACGTGAAGCGTGCCTTACTTGTTTTTAAGTACAAGTGGTGTTGGACGGGACCTATAAATTGTATTCTATATTTTTCTTTACTTGCATTCTGCTTCGAGAAGAACTTTATGGCCGCAAGCTACTGTCTATCTACTCTTCTGTAAATCACTTTAAGCATATGGTTAAAGGGAGAGATTTCGCTGTATATACCGAACACAAACTACTTTACATTTCGTCAAAAGTCAGAAAAAAAACTTCAAGAAAACTATAACAGCTAGACTTTATTGGGACAGTTCTCAACAGACACCGGACATGTACAAGGAAATTAATGGAATTGAAGTGCCATCGTTATGTCGACAACTTATTTAAATATAACAAAACCCCTTTATATTCTTAATCTTCGCTTTAAGAACTTCCATTTGATACCAAACTCATAATTTATAAAAAATCGTCTAAAATAGCTATTTCCAGTTATCAGCTATGGTGTAGGTTTAACGACGGGAAACGGTCTACCTGGTTGCCATTTTTTATTTACATTTAGCCGAACCCAATTGATGCGTCGCCAAACAGATTAGCAGGAATTGTTTTTTTTTTTTTCTTTATCGTCATAAAACGGAAAAATAAAAAATATCAGACCAATCCAAAAAAAAATACTTACACAATGAATGAATGATATATTTAAAATAAAATTCAGTTGTAATTTACAATTTTATATTAAATCATACCCGCCATTCATTTACATACCCAATTACAATCTTAAGTAAATTTATATAAAAATAAAAATTATTTATATATATATATATATATATATATATATATATATATATATATATATATATATATATATATATATATATATATATATATATATATATATACTTTAGTTTAGTTACAGTTTAGTTGATGTAAATAAAAAATATTAGAATCTTTGAAGTGCGACCATAAACTCTTTTCTTCTTATTTCTTATTTAGACTATTTTCATTAAAGTGAATTTCCTCTCTTAAATTTGTGCATATTAGAGCATGCAAGCGTTTTTATTCCTCTAGATTCCTTTTTTTTTATACAAGACCTGCAGTCCTGAGCGTTTTTACCTATCCTCGACCAGTATTTTATATGCTTCTCCGCCCCTCCAGCCACAGACCACCGAATGCCTTCTTTCACCGCAGTACATATGAATTCTTTAAATTCTTTTGCTTTTCAACTCTTTTTTAGGTATGAGCTGAGAGGGACTAAAAAACGAGGAATAAAAGAATATATTTGTGCGAGAGTGTGTGTGTGTGTGTGTGTGTATATATATATATATATATATATATATATATATATATATATATATATATATATATATATATATATATATATATATATATATATATATATATATATATAACAATATATATATATATATATATATAACAATATATATATATATATATATATATATATATATATATATATATATATATATATATATATATATTCTCCAAAACTTGACATTTCGGCTTTAAAAAAACGTTCTTCATGGGATCTATAACAAAAACGAAACGTCGGGTTTTTGCAGAAGGTTGCGAGGTATTGTTCTTTTTGTGATCGAACCCTAGGTTTTACTATATATATTTATGAAAGAAAAATAATTTAACGAAATATTTTTACTTGTTTAATTGAGATACTTTTACACGAAACACATATCGAGTAAATAATTAAGTTGTACTAATAAGATTAAATTATAATGATGAATCTCTATTAGATGGCCTTGTTCAGCGTTATTGTGATGTTCTTTCTCTCCGTCAATAGTAGGATAGTTCAGCTGACTTGGTTAGGGCTACCAGGACCGAACTGCTCCTCCTTTACGATTCCTCGTTGGCCTCCCCAAACTCCCTCTCTTAGATTATTTTCTTTGCATAGCTCTTTTTTAATGTAAAAGTAAAATACTTATGTGTTGTTATAAACAAATCAGCCCGTTGATCATACGATTTGTTACAATGCCCTTCCTGCTTTCGACAATCTTCTGGATTGTCGAAAACATCGCTATTTCTGCAAAATATAATCAATTTAAAAGAAGCAAAGATTAGTCATCAGAAAAATAATTGTAACAAAATTGAGAATATACAATAATCAATGACAACTCCTTCACTAAATGCAAGTTAATGAATACTAAACCAACACTATATGATTATGCTAAAATAATACTTTTTTTTACATTTTTTGCATGGTAAACACCTCAAGGCTTGTTCTTGTTTTCATCGAAAATTTCGAATTCTGCCTTGAATATTTGTTTATTAATTCGGTATAGCCCCCGTCGATGGCAAGAAATTTAGCTGAGACATTCATAGTTGGATTAGAAACATTTAGTGCCCTAACCAGAACACGGTCTCCAACTTAAAATTTAGTTAACCGATACTTTTTTTTAGCTAATATTCTTTCGTTGATTTCCTTTATTAATTAGATTTTCACGAACGAGTCCTAGTGAAGAGTTGTAATTTTGTTGGGGCAATGCTTTGCTGACTAGTACATTCATGCAATCTTTCTAAAAACGCGACGGTTTTACTGCTAGGTGGACTTTAACAGGGGTTCTCCCCGAAGATTCGTGGTAAACATCATCCATTCTAACCAGGCACTATGATTGTTTCTCAGAAAATATCGGAAGGTTCTCCCAAGTTCTCTATTTACTCGTTCGTAAAACCTCTTCTTCCGACTCTCTTCACCATTCTGGTGAGGTGAACTGAGTTCCTGGATCAGTTAAGATTTTTTTTAGGCTTCCCTTAAGGTTCATATTATTCTTATCGTTTAACACTTTCAGACAAGCTTTAGTAGTAGCTCTTCTCAACGGATATAGTTTCACAAACATACTGAAAGTATCTATAGTTACAAAAATATTATATTTCATTCCATATTTTGCCGGAGGTAGTGGTTCCTTATCCTATCTACCACATTATATTAAACTATTTCTATTCTGCATTAATTATTCTCATATATATTCTATAATATATCATCTCACTTAATCTAAATGATTATTCTATCACTTAACCATTTCACTAGTATAAAATCACATTTAACTTAGTTTTAAGCACTGATATTGCCGGTTATTCCTCTTAATTTCTTCTTCTACACTTCTTACACTCTACTTTCATTTCTTATATCATCAGCTTCAACATCATAGATTCAGGAATAACAAGTAAACAAAATATATTCACGAAAACCACCAGTTGATGAAAGAACTTGTTTACATCTAAATCTAATCAGCATAATCTCTCCATCCGATAACCTTTCCTAAATTCTCCGCTGGATGCACCTACTGATGGTGCATCCTTCTACCCAGTTAGAGCATCAAAACCACCCAACAGCTTTTCACCACTGAAAAGCTGAGTGTACGAGTACATCGAAGCTGTCAAAGAGCACACATGTTTTTTTGACAACCTTTTCTTGTGTGAAGTTTTTATTAATTCCTGCGCTTATATTTTCTTAATTTTAAATATAATAGTGCTGTGACATATCTCCAGCACAACCATAAAGCAGTATAATAAGGTATACACTTAAATTAATTATATTACAACACTACTTCCCGTCTGAGTAGTGTTCTATTCAGACCTACACCACAGAACAACATCCACCATTATTATTAACATATTTATACATATTATAGTTATAATTTCTCTGTATATTTCTGGGTTTATTTTATTATTATCTAGGCCCCTGGGTTCCTGGTTGGGTTTATTCATTATTTATTTCTGTTATCAATATTATACATACATTTTAAATGATAAATTCATTGCTCGTCATTATTATTCAGCCATAATTATTATGTACATCTGGATAGGAATATAGTATGTAGTTTACACACAACATTTACCCGTAGCATCCATTTTCTGACCCTACTACCTACCCTAGAATTCATCCTCTTCCTACATATTTTCCTTACCTTTTACGATCAGCCATTTTAGTCACTTTGGTACTCCACGCCACATAGAATAAATAATTTACTAAACTAGCGGGTTTTAAGCCATATTTCCTACTATAATTATAAAATATAACGCATGTTTGTACAAATTATCTCTAAGTTAAGTTGCACTCGATCGTGAGGATGGTTATACGAATCTAAATATATAAGTTATTCTTGAGTTAGTGTATAACAAGGCCTAGTGTTAGAGGTTAGTATAAAAGATATTGACACATGATATCAAATTGTGGAAATTGTATAAGAAAGGAGAACTGAGTACACTGTGTTAAATGCCCTAAACATTTTATTTACAAGAACAGATTACTCGTTTGAATTAATAATAATAAACTTCCAAGGGTTCTGAAAACGTTCCATTATCTTTGGCTAAAGACAATAATCACAGGGAAGTACACACCCAAGTACATTTTTGGGTTACGTAGGATATTAAGCGTTTACGTTATTATATTCTGAAATATCATTAAATTAGTTCCCCAATTTCGCCCTATATGAAAGTAAAAAAATATAAAAAAGGAGTAGAGTAGGGGTCCCCCCTACTCTACCCTACTCCCCCTATTCGATGGGGAGTAGGGGACCCCTGGGGGGTCAATAAGTTTTTTATCAGTAATAACGAAAAGGTAAATTGAATTTTCCCGAAAATTTCATTACCCCACTATAAGGTATTAGTATGAATTATTTCATAATTTTAGGACTAGCTCTTTTAGGGTGGTTAGGGTGGGGCTTTTTTTGGGGGGTACATTTCGATTTATAGGTTTTATTTCATACCCCACTCAAAATTAGAAATAAAAATTGGCTAACTGCACATGTGCGCACACAAAATTTGCAATTTTTGAAAGTGTGATTTTATTTCGGGAAATTTTCATCGCCTATTATAAGGCATTAGCATGAATTATTTTCAAATTTTAGAACTAGCCATTATAGGGTTGATGGGAGGGCTGAAATTTTGGCGTCCTGTATAAAAGTAAAAAATATAAACAAGGAGTAGAGTAGGAGTCTTTTATTGAATCCCTTGTTTGGCCTAAAAGCAATAAAATGAAACGACTTAATAATTGCGTTTCGTTTATATTCAAAATTAATTATCGTTAAAGTTTTAATGCTCAAATGTCGATATTTTAAAAATGGTGGCAGAAAGTAAATGGAATTTAGCGGAGATCATTTTCTTTATAGTCAGGTAAACTTGGCATAAATTTCAGTGCTATTGGAAAATGTTACGGAACATGTTTGCGCGCACTTCTGCAAATAAATTTATTCATGTCGTTTAGCCAGTTTTGCGCCAATAAAGTTGGACTGGTGGTGACAGTCACACTCTGTGTACATACATACACGAAAAAAGTTAAGGCCGGATTCGGTTTTCGGAATGTATGAAATGAAAAGGTATCCAAAAACTTTGCAATTGTAATCAATGTACTGTACATACAAAACTTGATATACTTACAAACATTGATATACCTATATAGAGATAATTTTCATTTCCATTTTTTTGGAATGTTTATATTTTTGTAGTCTTTAATTCTGTTGAAAGTTGATGTAAAAGCCAAATGTATTTGGGTCTCATCTATTCATAATAATGTTGTTTTCTAGTTGTTTTACATAATGGTAACTGTAGACCTTGTGTTGTAAGAGTGGTGAATCAAATGTATTTATTTATTTCTCTTCTAGGATATAATACATAATAGTTTTAATTATTCGTTTTTGTGACACCATTATTCTGTTTAAATCAGTCTTACCAGCTGCTCAATTTTGCTAATAATCCATAATTTAATATAGATTCAGTGACTACTAAGAAAGTTTATAAGGAGATTTTATAACTACACACAGTTTTTAGGTGTGAGACGTGATCCTTCCAATTTAAGTACTTATCAATTTTAATACCCAAATACTTAGTACTCTTTACTTTTTCGACTTTAAGATAATTTACTAATAATATGGTACTGTTGGCTGAGTCGAAGGCTTTCCTTACATCAAGAAATATAGCAAAATATTTGTCATTATTAAAAGATCTTTAGTAATATTCGTTAAGTCTTTATATAGCATCGGAAGTAATTCAACCCGTCCTAAAACCGTAAAGTCTGTCAGATATAATATTTTGATTTTCTAAGATAGTCGCGAATCTAAATTTTATACATTTTTCTAAAATTTAGCAAAATTAAGGAGAAACAGAAATAGGGCGTTATTTGGAAAGATCACACTCGTCACATGATTTATATAGGTATGTCGCAATATATTCGTTATAACTTCTTGGAAATACAGCTTTTTCCTAACATAATTTAAATAACTAGTTTAATAGTTTTAACAGAACCTGACTGATCTGTTTAATATATAGTGCTTTTATACAATCAATAACAGGCGCAGTGTCATTCTTTAACTGTTTTATATTATATTTAATTGTTTTATCCTCTGTAACAGAAGATAACATTAGAAATCTAGACGAGTTCTACTAAAATTTTGGGTTTATATTTGCTATTAATTCGATCTCTTAAGTTATATCTTATCCTATTGCAGCGAAATAGTTATGAAGTCGGTTTGCTTATTTGATTTGATCATCCTATTTACAACTATTTTTTACTGGTCTTATATTACTTTGCTTTGTAAGTTTCATCGCACATTTCCGTTTCCCCAATTTTGAACCACTTCCCGAGATTCAATCTTCCCCAAATTCTGCACATAGATACAACTAAGGTGAAGAACACAGAAACAAAAAAAAAAAAAAAAAAATGGCGTCAAATTTATTTGCTTTTTAAGTTTCATCGCACACCTATTACCCCAATTTTGAACCACTTACCGTCATTCACTCTTCCCCAAATTTTGCACATAGATACAACTAAGGTGAAGAATACAGAAACCACAAAAAATGGTTGAAAATAAGACCAGTTTTGAAAAATGGCATTTTTATATTAATTATTTTAATATTAAGTTTAGTGATAACAGTAGAATTCGTTTTTTAATACAATGTTCTTTAAAAAGTATTGAAATTCGCATACGTGAGTATTTAGAGCCACCGAGTTTAAGTGTTATTCTTGTCCGGATTTACAAGAACTTAGTGATGCGGAGTACTTGATGCGGCGGATTCGGAGCGGGCCTATTCCCTCTAAGAGTATCGGCCGTGAATTTAGAAACGGGTCAGGCCTGGGGAAGGGGATATTGTTAGGCGGTGAATAGGGATGCCGTGGTACAATGGTCTGGGAGAATAATAGGGATAGAGTGGCGGTTGCTTATTGAATACGGGGTGAGAGGTATAGAATAAGGGTTGGTGTACAAGCAACAGGTGCCTCTACTTTCCCTTTCTGCACCTCGCTAATCCCCCTATTTATCCGTTATTCCCTGTGCCTGTCCCACAGAGAACTCGCTTCACTAATGGTTCGTCACATATCTTATTCAACTCGTCTCTATAATTAGCCGACGCGGTCGGTGGATGCGCCACACGCCAGTGTCTACCAACAGCCCGACTAATGCATACGTTCAAAGCGCCGGCCGCTTTATTATCGTTTAATACCCATTAGATGAACCCCGTTCTCCGTCCCCGCGTCAATTTATCATTGCAACGAACGAGTGTACACTCTAGCTCTCCTCTCATTTGAATTTTAATGAGGGCAGTGTGTCGTTTTAGGGTTTCGTAGATCATCCTCGAAACCCTTATGCCGAGGGTGATGTGTCTGTCCGTCCGTTGTACTTTGGTTCATATACACCGAACCTTTCACGCTAGAGAGTTGAATTTTTAAATACTGCCATAAATTGTTGATCCACACATAGGAAAAATATAGAGAAGTTATACATTTATTATGTGCATGGGTAATGCGAAAAAATTTTGATAGGGGTATCAAATGAAAGCTTCTGAAGAGTAGATTCCAAAGTATAACATTTTACGATTATTGTGCTTTTTACCGCCAATACTGCGTTTTAATAGCGCACAAATTACACCCAAAAAAATATCCCTCCCCCATCCACCCTATAACGGCTAGTTCTAATATTTTAAAATAATTCATGCTAATTTAAGGCGATGAAAATTTCCCGAAAAAGATTCACACTTTCATAAATTACAAATTTTGTGTGTGCACATGCGCAGTGAGCCAATTTTTACTACGTTTTTATTAGCTTGCTTTCTTGTTTGTTTGTCCAGTACAAATCTTGCAATCGATGTTTAACTAACTTCCCGAGTAGCTAGACATTTGAAACTTTTAGAATAGCTCAGAACACGATGACAATGCATTATTTTAATACTTTTAGCCATCTTTCAGCAGAATTTAATTGGTTTTCAGCAAATGTTGCTGTAAGGAAAGTTAGTTCGGAAAAAATCAGCAAGTTATTATATTTGTTTTGATATGTCCCATATTGACAATCTTCATTTTGACTGGTTTCAAATGTGTGATTTTTTATTATAGATATAAATATTGAATGACAGCGAAAAAGGAAAAGTAAACAATGAAATAAATTAATTGACGTGTGACAACCAGGTTTGTTAACACTTGTGTCCTAGGTATTGGTTTAATTTTTATGCATCTGTACTTCTTTAATTGTAGACATTTTTCTTTTTCTTTTCTTACTGTCCCTACATGGGGGCATTTCAATGGTACGGTTTAGATTCGGTGTTGGCGAGATCCGTTGTACAAAGATTTGTCCTTTTATAGGTTTAAGGTCAGCTCTCTAGATGGTTGTCATTTATGTGAAGTAAATAAATTCGAAACTATTTGTTTTCACTAACATTATATTATAACAATGACAATAATTATATTATCAACATTACATATGATTCAACAGAAAATTTAAAAACGTAGTATACAAAAAGTTCTTTTTATCTTGTAATTTTATTTCTAATTTTGAATGGGGTATCAAATAAAAACTCAGAAGTCGAAATATACCCAACAAAATTCCCCACCTTGACCACCCTATAACAACTAGTCCTAAAATTATGAAATAATTCATACTAATACCTTATAGTGGGGTGATGAAATTTTCCGAAAAAAATTAAATTTAACTTTTCGTTGTTGCCGATAAAAAACTTATTGATCCCCCGGGGGTCCCCTACTCCCCATCGAACAGGGGCCCCTACTCTACTCCTTGTTTTTATTATTTTTTAATTTCATATCGGCGAAATGGGGGAAATAATTAAATGTTACTTCAGAATACTCTTAATACTTTTCTATAAGACTTTCTAGTTATCAGAACAATTGTTTTGTATCTAACAATTTGTTGGTTTCTAGATCGTGGTTTTTTAATCTAATACTGTTCACTTTTGTATAAATAGATTTTTTAGTGTTTGATAAGTTTACGAAGTCATTAAATGAAATACATTTTATTTACTGCACTTCGAGCAACAACCATGGCTTTGTTTCATTCTTCATTTCCCTATATATCCTAGACTAGAGTTCAGAGTGTGGGGAACTATGGAGATCTTAAGAATTGTATGAGATAATAAAAATAGATATACGTAAGATAGACCAGATAAGCCTTAGCATCTAGGTCGCCCTGGATGCCAATTAACTTTATCACCTGGTTTACCTGGTTTACGAGTCGGTCCCGTGAAGAAGATCGGTACTGGTTGTGGTTACATTTTGATAGCAAAGGCACGGCACTTAAAGAAGGGTTCCAAGTTAACTACGGAAAACAATGATGGATAATCCTTATAATGATAATTGTATAATTAAGGATATTATGTATTCGCGCGCATTTCCCAGTATTGAGACATTTATATGTCTGGAGATATTTATCATGTGTTTAAATAATTAATTCGGACGTTATAATCATATGTTTGTAACTATAAACTTTACTGTGCGTGGCCATAGCAACCCGGCGGTAAAATGTGTTTGCGCCGGTAGAAGTTTGTCAGTCTTACTTTAACATCCAAGCGTGTTCCCACACAGAAAAAAATCTTAAGACTCGCCACCAAGCCAAGACTATCAGAGCCAGGGCCCTGGCCTGCTTGAAGACTGCCATCTATCACCTTTACTCCTCTCCCAAGGTAAATGTGTTGACTATAAAAATATCATTAGTACATCGTTCTCATTATTTATCCAACGTGTTTGTCTTCCCGTCACTTGAGCCCTCTAAAAAGGGAATTCGCCGAAATATACCGGAAAGTGATCTAGAGACTTCTAAACGGGTAGCGGAGAAACAAGCTCGTCGACGTCCAACATATGAGTGCAATAGCAACCAGCGCAACAACCGGTAGCGCTAGGGATGGGGGTACAGTGGTATGATTTGTAGACCAATCAGAAGGCGGGGTCGTCACCTGTGGCGTTGCTAAGGTTATAATATAAAACATATGTGCAATAGATAATGAACAGATAAATTAAATAATATTCTTAAATCCACCAACAATCAAAAACAAACAGATTGAGAACTAATGTAGCCAACTAGTGTTGTAAAACAATTAAAACTATAAGAGGGTGCCGAGCAACAGTCTTATGATTTATGTTGTGGTCGAGAGGAACGTGTGAATGTTGCATCGAGAGGAAAATTTCGCTGCCCCTGTACCTTACACAATGACATCTAATGCCGGTGCTTACGCCTTTAGCGACCTCCGTCTTAATGGCGTCAAAATCGATCAGACTACAAATACCGGTATCACTCTAACGTTAAAAGAATACTCGAGTTTCAGCAGGCACTGAGTAGAAACAACAGTCCGCAGGATGGACGATACCGACAATTAACAAGTTCTACCATCAAAGTTTGGACCCTCACAAGGAAAGGTATCCTATTTCTCACATACATATTCAACTCCGTCCTTAGAACTACTCACTTCCATCCTCAATGGAAATTCGGCACCATTGTTATGATTCCTAAACCTTCAAAACCTCCTCATCTTCCCTCATCCTATCGTCCTATAAGCCTTCTCCCAGTAATGGGAAAACTCCTAGAAAAACTCCTTTTTCGCAGACTTCTTCACATCCTTAAACCGTTCCTACCTGACCATCAGTTTAGTTTTCGAACCCATCATCACTATTCAATGTCATCGCATTGTTGATGTCATTGCTTCACCCTTGAGAATAAAAGGTATTGCTCAGCTGTCTTCTTGGATGAGGCGCAAGCTTTTGACAGGATTTGGCACGCTGGGCTGCTTTGGAAACTCAAAGGCATCCTTTCCTTTACATATTACCTCATCCTTAAATCCTTTCTCAATAATAGATATTTTCGTGCAAGTTTAGAATCCTCATTTTCATCCATCAGTCCTGTAAGTGCTGGACTACCTCAGGGCAGTATCCTAGGACCTCTCCTATATTCCATTTTCTCTCCCGACATACCTCAACATCTTTCTCGGTCCTTGCCACCTTCGCAGATGACAAGGCTATCCTATCTGTCCACGAAAACCCTCTAACCGCATCTAATAACACCCAAAGACACCTTCTCCTTCTGGAACCTTGGTTAAGGAAATGGAGGATACGAATTAACGAACAGAAAAGTGTTCATGTCACTTTTACTCTTCGTCATAGCACCTGCCATCCAGTCTTAAAACCAGCTTCAACCTATGGTCTATAAGTGTGGGGTAGCACCAAGCCTTCCAACATCCGTCGAATCCAAACTCTCCAATCCAAAATCCTTAGGAAACAGATGCCCCCTTCTACTTCTCCAACCTCACTCTCCACACCGATCTCAATGTTCCTTTTGTCCGAGATCTATCCGTATCCCGATACCACACATTCCACGAATCTCTACACAATCACCCCAATCCCTTAATAGAAATCCTTGCATCCCAAATTATTCCAGATAACCCACCTCGTCGCCTGAACAGGCAGTGGCCTAGAGACCTTCTCGTCACATAATTTTTATATTTAATTTTATTCTGTAATCTCAACTTAATTTAATTTCATTCACTCACACATTTAATATTAATTTACCTTTATTCATTTACAAGTGTAACTATCAATCCTTAATCATTTCTCCCAACCGAAAGGAATAGTCACTGGACTATTACCTTTCTCACGTTACTCATTGCCAAAAAAAACATTTAACCTCTGTAACACTTATAACATGAAATTATGTAGGAGTTAAACAATAAAGATAAAAAAAAAAAAAAGAATTAAAGAGATTAACATTTAAAATTTTACTTTCAATTAAAAAAAGGTGGGGTATACTACGCCTAGAAAGAAAACTCTAAATCGAGGGCTCTGCGCTTATCCAGGAATCCTAGAGAGGAACCTTTTTTTATATAGATAAAATAAAATATTTATTCAAAGATAATATAATAAGTACATTTTCTAATTTATTTCAACCGTCTACGCTCTTAAACTTTTGCTTAGTTGTTACTTTAATTCATGTAAAAAATCATAACAATTTTTACATATTAAAAAAAAAAAAAAAAAAATGGGGGGAACAATTAAATAAATGAGACAATATTGACTTCCAATCGCATAAAAATAAAGTATGTGATAGGATGCGAGGAAGCTATGTGCCACACTAATTGGCAGTCTATTTAAAGATGAGATTAAATATAAGACTGAGCATTCACTTAATGTAAGTTGGGTTGGATAATCAAGAGGAAGATTTAATCAAATTTTAATAATCCTTTCTTGAATGTTATTTAGTTTAGCTAAGTGTACTTTACTTGCAGAGCCAAAGCGAGGATACTATAAGTTAATACAGAAACTGTTTTCAGGATATTAAGGGAAGCGAATTTACGTAATATTACAAAACTGTAAAGTCTTTTCCTTAGTCTGTTAACAAAGTTTTTCCAAGATAAATGTTGGTATTTATCTTGGTAAGTATTTGACAGAATTTGCCTTTTTGATTTCTGTTTAGAACCTGCAGGGTACATTTTCTGTTCCAGAATTATTTACAGTGTCACGATCACTTCTGTGCAACAATAACTTCGTACTAGAGAGCAGTTGCCCACTTTTATCAAGATAAAGTGAAATAATTGGTTTTATTTGCTTTGAAAGCTAAAGAATGTTAATCAAGCCATTTTTTAACTTAGAAGAAACCGCATTCACCTTTCTTAATAACTAAATTCCAGTCATCTTCTTTAAAAAGCAATGCACAATTTTCGGCTGGTCACAAATAAGTCGTTAATGTAGCATGAAAATAACAAATTACAATTTGCAGCTCACTTTAAAAATCTTCAAATTTGAGTTATTTGCTGTCAACCTGTTAAATAACTATAATAGGAAGAATGCGCGACCCCTCGTAGCCCTATCCGGTTTAAATTTTTTAATAGTATTTTATGGTTCACAAGCCTTCTTAATATCTAAGAAAATGGTAAGATTTATTTTTGTTTTGATCTCAATTGTATATTATACTAGCCGGATCGGCGCGCTTTGAGCACCTTTCCATCTAGAAGTTGGCGCTGTGTGTGAAAAATAATTAAAACAATATATGTAAGTTGGCTGTAGGGTACCCTTAATTATATTTATTTTAATATTGTGGAACCACTATAGGGTAATAAGAAAGAGACTGCAACTATCTGATTACGGCAACGTTTCGGCCTAGCCGGCCGAACGTTGAAAATGGCCGGCTAGGCCGAAACGTTGCCATAATCAGAGAGTTGTAGTCTCTTTCTTACTACCCTATAGTGGATCCACAATATTAATATATTAAAATAAAACAATATAATTAAAGTATCTTTTTTATTGTTACATAATTTCGTATTTTAGTACAAGTAGGTATATTTTTTTTTTATGCTTATTTTTAAACATTTAATCTAAAATAAATATATTTATGACCAGCTGCTCTTTTTATATTTTTTAAATATTTTTTTCATTATAAATTAATTTAACCATTCATTTTTATATTTATCAACTTTGCAGCTATTATTTAGATAATGAATTTTGTTTAACAGTATAATATATTATTGCACCAGAAACGAAATCTTCACACTTAAAACTGTTGACGGTAAAAGTAGAGTATCTCCTAGTTTGTTAGTTCACCGCTAGAATGCGTTTGAATTTTTGTTCCTAAATGGATTCACTTAGTGCATGGTATACAAACAACAAAACTTCAAACTGCTCACCTGAAAAATGAACAAAAATGGCTGCCATATGTTAATATTATAGTACCTTTAATTTTTTTCTTTAGCTACAATATGTTTATGTACCAGATTTCAGATCTCTAGGTCCACAGGAAGCTGAGATAATAGAATGTGAATAAAGCCAAGATGGTTGCTATAATTCAATATGGTGGCCATATAGCGAAATAAAAATGACCGCACTTTTCTTTTTATGGTACATACTATCTATGTACAAAATTACAAATCTCTATGTCCATGGGTAGTAGGAGAATTAGTGATCAGTCAGTCAGTCACTGTCACTCTTAGTTATATATATATATATATATATATATATATATATATATATATATATATATATATATATATATATATATATATATATATATATATACATACATATATATATATATATATATATATATATATATATATATATATATATATATATATATATATATATATATGTATATAAATATATTGAGCTTTGGATCCGTCTAGACCTGGGGAAGTGTCCTTGTGAAGGGTTTGTATTTGGTTACTTATTTCCTGTTCAATGACGGGTGCAAGAAATATCAATTTTGACTAGGTTACTTATTAACTTTAAATGCCATGCGATATTTGTTATGCGATATATTTGGACCTAATTGTATTAGATCCTTGATACATGGACGGAAGCTAAAGCGACGATGGAAAAAAACACGAACAAACTATATAAATGGTTATGCCTGAATAAATTATCTCTGAACTTAGACAAGACTAAAGTAGTAAGCTTCTCCCTAAACTCGACTGGACAACCGACAGACTCACCTGACATAAACCAGGATGACTGTGATGCGGGGCCATAAACATAACATCTCCTGGGCGGGGAATCGAACCCGGGCTCTCTCCGTCCGCGTTTTAAGCTTTTTTCTCAAGAACTAGATTTTTCCCGGGAAAATGGCTTATATGGTTAGATTCGTATTTAAATGGACTATATTTTTAGAATTTTTTAATCAAAATCGTCGGAACCGTTTTCGAGAAATATTTGTTTTCACGTTTTTTCGGAGTTTTTGGGGGGTAGCGCCCCCAAATTTGGAGCTAAAATTCGTTTCTCGATTTAGCCTCAGGGCATGATTTTTCTGAACATGTATGCCAAATTTCGTCAAAATCGGCCCAGTAGTTTAGGCTCCAGGCGTCTGCACAGACAGACATTTTTTAAAAACCACTTTTTTGGACTCAGGGTACCTCAAAACGTGTAAATCCATCAAAATCTCAAAATCGAATTTTCGCGCCGTCACAATACTTTCTCTTTATATGAGAAAGTAAAAAAAACCGAGCATACCCGACCATTATTTAGACAATTCTCAGTACTTAAAATAGAAGAAATCTTCGAGATGTCTTCTATGACCAGACTTCATAACAGACAACATGACTTACACGAAATAAGACACACACATAATACTCGAGCCAACACCAAGTCACTCTATGAAATCCCTAAAGTACAAACCAGTCTGGCACAAAGGAGCTGGCAATATGTAGCAGTAAGAGCATTCAATAGTCAACCGCTGCATCTAAGAAATACAAAAGATTCAACCCGATTTATAAAATTTAAAAAAACACGTAATAGAAGAAAAATAAAAAATTACTGTTCCAATGATTGACTAAAATATAAACTCTAATAATATTTATAATCATAATATTTATTTAAAACTATAATATAAACAAAACAAAGGGAAGAATTTACATATACAAAAATCATACAGAATCTACTCACGGCAGCAAAATTAAGCATTGTTGTACTGTTTTCAGACTGCAAAATGTGTTTTTTCTTGATTCTTTTGTAACATGTCAAAAAAAAAACCGTTGAAAAATAATAAAGTGTCAGCAAAATAACAAACAGGCTGTAACATTTTAAGAAAATTTTACTACAAATAGGTTACTACATCGCAGGTTATAAACACTTCCACATTGTTCATTTTTTTAATATATTTAAGCGTAATATTATGCTAAATATTTATATCTTTTTTGAAAATAATTATAGTAGTAAAACAAATTTTATTATCTTACAGTAATTATTTTTAAAAAATCGCTAAAAATTGAGATAAAAAACAGCTGGCAACATTGAATTCGTTGTGCCTTATTTGTTTTGTTTTCTTGATGTCTCAAACTTTTGTTTTTTTAGAACTTTAATTTCTTTAAATCTTTTATAAAGGGAATATAATAATAATTAGTGTAATTTTTCTGCCGTTAGTAGATAAAAAGTTGTATGTAACTATGCAGCAAAGGAAACATTCCTGACTCGTTTAAAGATTACCTGCTTCGGTTACACCTTAGCAGGTAATTAACATTTTCCTGCCTCGGCTTCGCCTCTGCAGTAAATTTGTTTAGCCTATCCTCGCCTTCGGCTCGGAACTTATACTTGTCAGCAAAATTCCATTTTGCTGCCTAGTTACATAAATAACTAATACTTCATTCTTTTCCTTAATTAATAACAATTATTATTATATTTTTTGTTTAGAATGAGTAAAATATAAATTGTATTTTTTCCTTGACAGCCTACTCTTTCCTACGCCACAAGACATTTTGTCTTTTAGTAGAAAATAGCTCTGAAAGAAAAATGTTATAAAATAAATGTATGGAATTTATTTTTTAAAAATAAATTCATACAAATACATTCCTTTTAACTAACTTAACTAACTTTAATGTAAAAAATTAAAAATAAAGGGAATTTAAAAAAAAAAAATTAAAAGCATCTCTGCTTAAACGGTCAAGTATAACAACTTATGTCTGTATTAAAAATATTGATTATTTGGTTTTACACTAAACTCGCCATGTTGTTATCAGCATAATAGTATTACAACTACAATCTTGGCGGAAAAATCAAATGGAAAATTTATCTATATATTTATTTTTAGTAGTCAGAGGTCGGATATTTTGAGTAATTAAGGTTGAGTCTCAAGTTAGAGATTCCTTAAGTGGTGAGCATTTAATTAAATTCCAGGGAACCGCCGCAACAACACTCGGCTTTAAACTATTCCGAGATGCGAGGCTGAGAGGATACCCACTTCGGCCAGACTTGACTAGGTGCTCAAAACCACAAAAAAACCTCTGGCAATTTTAACTCTTACTAGATTACATGTGTGGCAAAATAAATAAGTTACGAGAAAAAGTACATTCAACGATTATTACAATATTATATTGGACTTATTAAACTCTGACTTTTTTAATGAAAACCCCTACTATAAATCGAATTTGGAAAATTCATAATTTATGATGTCTACGAAAAAAGGAAAAGCTATTTGTTCCTCCTCTATTTCCTCTGTGGTTGAAATTGGAAAATTTAATTTAATTTGTGAGGTGAAACATCCAAAAAAAGAATTTTCCGAAGTATTAACCTGCTAGTTCTAGGAGACTAGCTCGATTCCTGGTAATCGATTTACTTCTTAGTAAATATTCATTTTAACCATTATAATTTATTAAAGAAACACATCATGACTTCAAGATGAGGTTGAAGATAAACCAATACAGGAATGAAATAACACCTTTTCAAAATTTAAAAAGTGCACCAATTTATCACCCCTGAAGACTTATTTTAAATAATTAATCATTTAAAGGGGACAACACAAAGAAAAAATGGAAACAGTTTCGTTTCAATGGAGACATTTTTTCAATACTGTCTTTGATATGCTGAATCTTAAGTAGTCAATTAGATTCGGCACCAGTCATATCGATCTCCGTGTTAATAATTTATTTCAAAATATTAATAATAGGTATTTATTTTTCGGTAAAATCGGAGAATTACAAGCGAATTATGAATGTTTTAATACAAAAAATAATTACGTATTTATTTCTTAAATTATTTTTAAAAATAATTTTCTTTTTATTAATCTTTCCTGTAAAACACTCCGTTGCGATGTACGGGTAGTCGGATAGTTCGTAAAATATTTTAACACTTAAGTTCAAGTAAAAAAAAAAAAAAAAAAAAAAAATGAAAACAAACAACTAATAATAGTCCACAGGCCACCATAAGAAGTGAGTCGCTGATTGATAAAGTTTTCTTACCTTATGGAATCGCTTAATTATGCCGTGTCCACCGATGAATTGGGTATATGGCAACTGGGGGCTGGGCCATTTCTTTTTTGTTGACATGCCAAACTTGCCCTTCTGCGGGAACATTGAAAAGAGATAGATAAAGTTTTGATTTTCACAGGATCGTTTAATTAAATTATTTCAAAAACAGTGGTACTCGTGGCCACCGATAAGAGTGGGCCGTTAGGGGTGGCCACCGCCCCAAACATATCACTCTGCGAGGACGTTGAAAAGAAAACGGCCCACTCGTATCGGTGGCCACCTTTACCACTGTTTTTGAAATAATTTAATTAAACGATCCTGTGAACATCAAAACTTTATCTATCTCTTTTCAATGTTCCCGCAGAAGGGCAAGTTTGGCATGTCAACAATAAAGAAATGGCCCAGCCCCCAGTTGCCATATACCCAATTCATCGGTGGACAAGGCATAAATAAGCGATTCCATAAGGTAAGAAAACTTTATCAATCAGCGACTCACTTCTTATGGTGGCCTGTGGACTATAAGTAACCTAGGAAAAATACTAGGTACGCCTGTCTCATTACTAAAAGAACAATAATAATAATGTCTTATAAGTAATTTTAAGTATAATTATTAGACTCTACTACCTACTTCTGCTGCTAGCACACATTGTTGAGCTAGTTGGAGGAATCTAGCTGTAGGAAACTGGATGTCACCTCAAATTCTTCTTTCTACGACCCCTTGGGCGCCCTCCGCAGCGATCAGCGCATACCTTTGTTTACATTACTTTTTTCAGTTAATTAATAATTTGTTTACACTTTTCAATTATTTTGCTGTCAATTCTTCTACCCATGTAACTTGCTTTATAGTTAAGTTTGTTTCTTTTTTTTGTCACGGTGTTTTCATGTTCTTACTATCATTTAATCCATGCACTTTAGCCCAATGCCGTCCTTCTTGTATTAAATTAATTATTTATGTGCCCTGATGATGTCAACGTCATCATTCAATCCATTTTTTTTGGCCATATTACACCTCCTTACTGAATAATTTGCTTCGTTATATTCATAAGTTTTTTTTCTTATGTTTAACCATATACACGAATGATTAATAAATAAATACAAAAATGATAATTAACAATAAAACTATATACTATTTTACAATTAAATTGAATATTACGTGCATCTTACTCGCTATAGATGACAATAATTAATTTTTAACTAGCCATATAACCGAATAAATATCTTGCATTCTCTTCTACTCAAATGTGTCTAGTGCAATCCTCGTCCAACATGCTCCCCCCCCCAAATTTACTCATCTCCTCGTCCCTACTTACATTCAGTCTCCCATTATTTCTTTTCCTGTCCATCGGATGCCAACCTAATATCTTTTTCGTCCATCCGTCATCAGTCGTTCTCACAATGTGTCCTGCCCATTTCTATCAGAGTTTTTGCTACATCTTCCATCCCCGTTAATTCTCTTATCCACGTATTTGTTTGTCTATCCCTTCTTGTGTAGCCAAGCATGTCTCTTTCTATAGCTCTTTGACACACTCTCTTCTTTATTACGTTGCTAGTCAGTGTCCACGTCTCGCTGCCGTATAGAAGCACTGATCTTACACACATTGTCCAAAATATTATCCTTCAACATATGACGATATTTATTATAAGATCTCCACCCGAGACTTACTCTACGACTAACTTCTTTGTCACAATCGTCATACCCTTTTGAACTGATTAAAGATCCCAAGTAAATGCATTATTCTATCGATTCTATTTCATTATTTCGGCATTTGATATTGCCTCTATCTGTAGTGTTCGCTTTTTTTTATATTTATCTCTAGTCCTACGTTTCTTGATTGCTCTACTAGTTTTGATAACATTTTCGTAGATTGACAAATTATAACTAGGTTATTAGCAAACTTCAGTATATTCAACCACTCGCCATTTACCTTTATTCCACAGTCGTTCCAATTTAATCGGTTGCACGAGTCATCAAAGTTAGTTTCCCAGATAGCATATCACCTTGCCTTACCCCTCTTTTAACAACAATTTCTCTCTTCTCGTTATCTAAACTTATTTCTAATAGATTTTCTTTTTATATAGTTTCTAACAGTCTCACATATACCTCCTTTGACCCACTTATATGTACTGCTCTTCCTTATTATTATTGCTTCATATCTAATATGCTATCTAAGGTTGACATATTTGAATTAAATCCTGCCTGGGTGATACCGATATTTTCATCGATTCTCCTACCTATTCTTCTTGAAATAAGATGCATCAGTCCCTTGACTAGAGACGCTTAATGGTCGATAATTATCCAGCCTTATACTACCTCCTTTCTTATTTTATAAAAGTATAAGTTTGGCCATGGACAAGTTATGAGGAATTCTTCCGTGTTTAATAGATAGGTTATATATGTCAGTAAGAGCAAGTATAAGACTTTCTCCCCCTGCCTTTATTTCTTCTCCAGTTATCCGGTCTAACCTTGGGGCTTTTCCCTTCTTTATTTTCTTTACAGCCCATCTCACTTCATCCAGAGTCAAATCAGTATTAGGTATTTGTTTATTTTTATTCTTGTGACTACGATATCACTCTGTTTAAATGTGACGTCTTTATAAAAACCTACTGTTTATAATATCTTAAATTTTTCCTTGAAAAAACCAATTATAAATTTGTTTGAATTCTGTTAACTTCAGAAGCCCCTTCCTTACCACCCCTCTTATTACGACTAGTTTTCTATCTTGATTTCCTTTTTCTGCATCTAATACACTCCAAATATTCGATAAATAATTATTATTTACGAATGTCTATAAATACCTTTTCACTTGAGAGTTTCCAATAAATCGTCATACGAATGTCACAACACACTATACGAATGACTATAGACGATTTATCTCTATGAACTAATTAAAATTTTAACACAGCCGATGTTAATAATACTACGGCCGCTCGCCGACAATTACGATTAATTTGAAATAATATAGACTCAAAAATAATATTATTTAGTGTATTTATAAAAATTAAAATAGATTACATTTGTATGAAAAAATTAGATTATTAAACTATATGCATAATTCCTCACAATTTTTGGTGTAATGCTTCATAAAAATAGCTCCAAGAGAGATTGACAGATAATAAATTTAAAAAATTAAAATATAACAATAACAACGACTTTTACATAATTATTGATATATTATTATTATGCCTAATAAATACTAATGACAACAGAAATTCATTCGTAAAAAAAAACTATTGGTTAATTAATTTGATGGTTTTACTACACTAGAAGAAGTATTTAACGTAGCCCGGGTGTTTCAAAAATATAAATATTGGTAAATAAAAAAAAAATATTAATAATGAAATAAAATAAGTAGATTCATATTAATATACCTAGATCATTTGAAAATAAGTATATATTAAACATTCTGTTGTGAAAAAATAAGGTTAAATTTATATATATCGTACCCTCACGAACTGTTTTCTTACGCAGCATAGGCGTCATTTGTAAATAATTGAGAAAAACGTATATTTTGTTGTCTTCTTTACAAACAGGGGGGGGGGGGGGGGGGGGGTACAATCAAATGGACCCGAAGAAGAGGGGATAAAAGACTTTTTAGTTTGGTAAGTAGGTTTACACATACAGACTTTGCTTATAGGACTCTGTAACTGTGCACGAACATGAGAATCTAAACTCTTAGAAACCTCTAAATCTTTAACTTGCTTTTGAATAAACTCAGATACATTGTCAAAACAAGGAAGAACTGTGGCAGTATATTGAAGTTCAGTTTGTTTACGGGTTTCTTAAAAAAGACACCGTAAAGCTAAAAATGTCAAAATAAACTGGGTTAAATTAAGGCCCGGTCAAATCGTAAGCGAACGGCTGCATACTAGTTGCGCCCGGTTATACAAATCCATACAAATCCGATTACTGAGATACAACAGTTGCGTCCACACATTTTTAGGGTCCGTAGGCAAAACCAAGGACCCTTATATTTTCCTGCGTGTGTCTGTCCGTCCGTCCTCTCGCGTGCTCTCACGGCTACACCTTTCGTCCGATTACTTTGAAATTTGGCATGTATGTGTCTTGTACCTGCCCACATATTTTAAAAATATAGCGACTTAAAAAAAATATTTTTCAAAAAAATTAGGGTAAAAAAACTTAAGGGTTAAATTTATTTTCGACACCGTGAGGGGTATCATATGAAAGGGTAAGTCGAGCTGATTACAAAAATATATAATTCTTTGGTTATAACTTTGATAGGGCGAGCGTAGGCAAGTTTGAAGTGGGGGCCCCTTTATCTCGCTTATGTGAAGTGCAAAAAATCTGAAAAAATTCCTGAACATTCTTTGACCAAAAGTAAAGATACCATTTTTTGGAAATTTCGAAAAAAATATTATTTTATTTTTTATTGACAAAATACGTTATTTTATAATTATGGTCTTTTCGATGTATTTATATGGTTGTAGTCCGGTTCAGTGGCAAAAAAAAACTTTATCAGAGTGTGTTTTGAGAATATCAGACCCTTAGAATGGTTCAAAGTAAGCTTTTTAGCATTTTAAAAAAACACTGTTTATACACTTTACAGTTAAACACTATATAGTGTGGCCTACGGACCCTCGCTGTGTGCTGACTAGCACACACTTGACCTGTTTACGCACATTTTTAATGCTATATCTGAATTGCTAAGATAATCCAAAAACGTCAAAAGGGTTGTACAGAATCCAAATATTAAAATAACATAATGTATTTTAATTTTTCTAGTAAACATAAACAAGCACTTGCTTTTCAATAAGTAATTGATACCAGTTTTATCTAGGCATTTATCATGATAACACGAACTACACACGCATGTGAAAGTTTTAATTCTAAATTAAATAGCATGTTTTACCATTCACACCCAAATATTTACCAATTAATAGAAGCTTTTAATGAAGTACAAAGCAATAATTACTTAAAAATGAAACAAAAACAAATCAGAACAAAAAAGGGCTTTCATTCTTCAGAAAATGATGCAATTACAGCATGGCCAACTATCTAAGTTGCAGTAGGTACGTAAAACGTGTACCCCTAAAATTTTTACCTCAAAAAATATAATTTTATAGAGTAGCTTGAATTAAAAATGAAATTAATTTTATATTAAATAAAAAGTAACGTTGTTTTCTTATATTTATTGTTTTTCATTTAAACTTTAACTTAAAACTTTAAGGTTAAAATATATTATTTGTTTACCTGAAAAAACAGGTAAAAAAGTATATGTATATATCGACAACTAGGACGCCAACTAGGAAACACTGAAGCGAACTGACTTTGTGGACTGTAATATTGCACCATCCTGCAAAAAGAAGTAAGCTGTGTGGACAGACAATTGTCCGCCGCGGACTCTGTAAACTGTAATATTGCAATAAATTGGTCAAACAGAAGGTGGCTTTTCGTGGCGGACAGATCAAGTGCACCGCCAACAGGTTATTTTCCGCGGCGGTAACTAATAAAAAATTCTTAAAAGACTATACTCTACTGAACAGCTACACGAAGATTTTCCTGTACTTAATGTTAAACAATTATATGCAAAACAAGTCTTATTAACCTTAGCTAAACCTTAGTATTGGACTCGAAATAAGGCAAAACAAGATGGGACAAACAGCTTGCCTGACAAAAGTCAGGCAAGCTAATGGCGGCGAAGCGTCCCAAAAGAATCGACTGCTCTGATTGCGCATTCAAGTGCACACTACAATTCAACGACGACCATCCCATATAAATTTGCAAAAGTTACACCAAGATGAGTTTTCAAGAGAGAAAAAACTTCACATTGAATAACATGAAAAGTTCAGAAGTAAAACAGCGAATGTCTCGATCTTCACACAGCAAAGAAAGAGAAACATCGCGTAAATATTTATTTTTGAGAGATAGAGTTCCTACTTGCACCCTTCCTAATATTATTTGTAAAATATATTCTTCTTTGAAAAATATTTTTTGGTCTATTTAGGGTTGTAATTATGTATTGATATGATAAATAAAAAACTTCTTTCTCTAAAAGGAGGTATATTTCGCCCATCATGTCTGGGCTTCTCCTGGCTATGCTTCTCCACCCGGAAAATCAAATTTTTCCTTCATCTTGAACCCAGTTTGTTGAGTCAGCAAAAAGTTTCAAAAATCGTAATAAATCGACAATGGTCCTGATCGAGTTGAAATTTGGCATGAATATACCTCTCAACAAGGTAAGATATTTATTTGATCCAGTATTTATAAATAATCACAGAATCCCTAATTTTTTAAAGAATTTACCAAATAATATTATAAACAGGGAGATCAAATATTGCCAGTGGAAAATAAACAAACTTAATATATTTCAAAATCACCGAGCCCTCTAATGCATTATTTATCTAGTAGTTAACTAATTTAGGGAAATAAAAAAGGGGAATTAAGAAAAACAGCAATACTGTGCTAGATTAGGCGGATATATACAATTTTGAGACTTAAATAAAAAAAAAAGAAACATTGACCGAAGAGTTGGCCTTGGGCCGTTGCAGAGTTCACTTCGGCTCCGCGTTTTTCTTATAAAATAGTTGGAAAAAATCATTGTTTTTCGTTCATTTTTAGCATATGTTTAAACTTAGTTAAACTAAATCTTTTTGTGAAATTTCACGATCGATAAATAATCCATTCGTGAGTTATGAGCAAATTAAACAGTGAATATATGTTAGTCAAGGTGATTTATTCTTAGTGTATAGTTCGAGACAATCTTTATCTAGCAGGCGGCCTATCTTATGCCTATCTTATCTCACCGTAGATAACAAATGACAAATTCAATCTAATTAATATTTTTAAATAAAAACAAACTTCAAATAAATAAACAAATAAATAGCATTAACGAAAGTCATCCTACATTAGTTTTGATCAGCTTGTTTCTAATCTTTTTTCTACTAACAGATGAATCAAACTAATCAGATTGACAAATATTTTCATAGAAACAATAGGCATAGATCGTCAAGAGAAGACATAGCACCAGAAATTACAGACATGAGAGCTCAAGATCTAGATAAATTTAGCAAGATAATTGATTCAAAGTTCTTAGCTACTAAAAAGGATCTAAAATTCTTAGTGGTCAAGGTCGATCAATTAGCAGAGGAAAGTGTCGAACTGAGGAATGAAGTCAAAAACCTTAAAAAAATCAATGCAATGCAGAAGCGAAAAATTGAAGATGTTAATAGCACACTTAATAAGAGTAAAAATCTCATATTCAAAGGGCTTGAAAACAACGATAGTACAGATTACAGGGATATAATACACAAGTTCTACGTCGAAGTACTTCATGTGCCTACTGAGATACGTAAAGACGATGCCTACCCTATCGGAAAGAAAAGTTACATAAACAGAATAATAATAGCTTTATTGTCTAATTACCGTGATAAAGCCAGTATTTTGAAAAGCTGTAATAAACTCAGAGGCACCCGATCCATAGTACACCAGGACTACACGTTACCTGCCAGGAATAGAAGAGGAAAACTCCTAGCAATCAAAAAAGAAATAGTAACATTGAAAAAGAAAAAGTAAACTTAGTAGTTAGTAATTAGTAAACCTGAAAGTGGTGCCGGTTAAAGGCAATCTGTTTGTTGAGGGGGCTGATTCTACTGGGATGAGGAAATAGGAATAGTGTGGAATGATGTTAGCATGATTGAACAACTTAATCAGATACTGAAATATGACTTGTCAAACATCTACCTCATTTATCACCTCAAATGCAAGGTTCAACTTCAGTTCACCATTTATCTCAATTGCCAAACGTGCCTCGACGAAGTACCACAGAGTCTATAGCGGATGATACTCCTTCAATGAACCCTAGGTTGCAGACAATCTCCTCGGGCAGTGGGCCTGATGAGCTACCAACGTATTCTTGATCGAGCATGAGAATGCCGGAGCAAAGAACAACGTGCAACAAAAAAAACCCAACCTTGTTCAACATCGGAGTTAAAAATTCTTGCATATGACATTGCAGGTCTAAATAATAAAAGGTGGAATGCAAATTTTCTAAATTATGTTTGTAATTACATTTTCTTTCTATTTGAGGCATTTATTACGGAAGAGCAAAGCGGAATCTATAAAAGATTATTTCCGGGATTGGTTTTAAGGCACTCTGCAGCAGTGAAATCTCGGGCGCAAGGACGAACGAGTGGTGGGTCTGTTTATGGATTCAAATAGGATCCACAAGAACCCTCCAAAACATGTTAAACAGACTCTACGATTATTGCAAAACCTGGCAATAAACAGTGAATCTAAATAAAACAAAAAATTATGATATTTTCTAACGGCGGTAGGAGAAGTAAATGTGAAAGGTGGTGGTACGGCGGAAAGATCGAAATAGTAAATTCTTACAGATACCTTGGAATCTTGCTCACTCCACAATTATCAATGAGTCGACACTTTCAACAAAAACCAGAAACTGCTAAGTTTGCCTTAATAACGTATGGAAAAACTTATTTAGTGAGAAGGATGTAGCATATGCAGTGAAGAAGAGAGTTTTCTTAGCAGTGTCGCGCTCGAGTCTGTGCTACGGGGCGCAGGTCTGGGGTTGGACTGAATTCGAATGTGCGGATTCCATAAGCTAAGCTACGAATGATACGTAAACGAGTGGTGGGTCTGTTTATGGATTCAAATAGGATCTAGGTAAAAGTAATCTAGTTCAATTTATATATAAATCCGGAGTTTGCGTTGTTAAAATCAAGACAAATAATATGTGTATGGTTCTGTTACCGAATTACCTCAATCCTAATAGTTGGTACTTTGATTTCAGCCGTATTTACTCCCTCCTAGAAGGTAACAGTAGCGAAAATTTTATTAATATTGGGGATTTACAAATTATACCTGAAGAAATTATATCCAACTCTAGAACTAAAATTAATAATGTTAGATCGCCCAAAGACAAAGAAAATCCTATATCTAACGGTAAGAAGTTTGTAGAACTAAGTAACGATTTTGACTTAGTGATATTAAATGGTAGAATTTGGGGAGACAAAGAAGGTGACTTTACGTTTATTAAAGGAAAAGGGAAATCTGTAATATATTTGTGTTGCGTATCCTCAAATCTACTCTCGCTTATATATAAAAGTGAAGTTAAATACGTGAATTACTCTGATCATATGCCTATTCAATTTACTCTAGCGTCTATAGATACAGGAAGGAAAAAACCTGTTTTCTTCCGCCGAAATTGCAGTGGTCCAAAGCAGATGAAAGCCATTTTAAAAATAAAATCGAGTCCAAAGCATCTAGTCTAATTGTGAAGGATCAGCAGGTAGACGAGCAATTAAGCGGGATAGTATCGTGCATATACTATTGTGCCTCTCAAAAAATGTTAACTGTGAAGTAAAACATAGTGTAATAGTGTAGTCTCATTTACTTTTTACATAAAAAAGGAGATCGCGATGATGTTATCAATTACAGAGGCATTTCTTGTCTACACTATTAGTAAACTATTCACTAGTGTTCTCCATCAACGTCTTATGAACTGGCTGACCGTTAACAATATAATCAGCGAATATCAAGCAGGTTTCAGGCAGGATTATTCTACTGTTGACAATATTTCTAAATTAATGTGCATTGTCCGTTTAAAGCTGAAAGTTAAAAGGAAAAAGGTTTACGCTTGCTTCGTAGATTTTGCGTCTGCATTTGACTCGCTAAATCGGACATTATTGTACAAGAAATTGCTAAGACTAGGTGTTTCATCTAAATTTACGAACGCGGGTAAGAAATTGTACGAGGGTTCAAACGCCTCGGTCTGGTGTGGAAAAGGTATAAGTGAGTTTCCCAACTTCCACGGGTTAGGCAAGGCTGTGTTTTAAGCCCGTTGCTATTTATCCTTTTTTTAAAACGATATCCATGAAGAGCTCGAGGGAGGGGTATGGATTGAAAACCATAACACCGGAGTTCTCCTTTTTGCCGATGACATAGTCTTGCTTGCACCGGACACAAGAACCCTCCAAAACATGTTAAACAGACTCTACGATTATTGCAAAACCTGGCAATAAACAGTGAATCTAAATAAAACAAAAAATTATGATATTTTCTAACGGCGGTAGGAGAAGTAAATGTGAAAGGTGGTGGTACGGCGGAAAGATCGAAATAGTAAATTCTTACAGATACCTTGGAATCTTGCTCACTCCACAATTATCAATGAGTCGACACTTTCAACAAAAACCAGAAACTGCTAAGTTTGCCTTAATAACGTATGGAAAAACTTATTTAGTGAGAAGGATGTAGCATATGCAGTGAAGAAGAGAGTTTTCTTAGCAGTGTCGCGCTCGAGTCTGTGCTACGGGGCGCAGGTCTGGGGTTGGACTGAATTCGAATGTGCGGATTCCATAAGCTAAGCTACGTATGATACGTAAAAAACATATGTTCGACGTAAATACATCTGGAGGATACGTCTGGGAGATACGTCTGGGGGGAGATATCCGTATTCCAGAACAAGCAAGAAGAGTGATGCCCTTTCTGAACGTAATGACGAAAACAAAAGAGGTTGCATCGTGGTTATCCGGTAAACAGTCTTCTTACGTTATTTATATACAAATATCAAGTTAAACGTAATTTTAGTGTAGAAAGTGAATTTGAACGTAGAAAGTGTTGTCGGTTTGAAGAAATCGTATGCTAAATAGTGCCATTGTTAAAGAAAAGAATTCATTATAAATAATATAGTAAAAAATATAATTAACAACTGTTGGTCTCCAACAATAATAATAATAATATTAATTAGCCATTATTTATAATAATACTTATACTAATAATAATAATGATGATAATAGTCATAATAATGGTAATAAAATTATTTTTTTAATAATGATTCTACTTTCTGTAGCATTAAATAAATGCATCTTTAACCTTTCCCTTATGGTTTTTTTTTTTTCGAAAATAATGCTTATTTGTAACTAGTGTTTCAATTATTATTAATAATTCCTTAATATGTATTGGATAATAACTTCCTTCTTTTGTATTGTTTTGTGTATTATTAATTAACTTTATTTGTGCTTGTATTTATTAATTTAGATATCTATGTAGTTTTATGTGTTTTTTCTTCATATTTTTCCACTAAAATAAAACAAATTTATTGCACGTAATAAGTAATAAGGTGCTATTAAAAAACTTGATGTATAATTTATACGCTAAATGCATGTTAATTTCAATTATTATTTAAATGCTTGTATGTATGTATTTATATATGTGTGTGTGCAAGTGTAGGTTTGTATATAATATTTTAAGTCTCCTAAATATATTATGTTATAATTTAAACTCTTTATGTTTTAATAATTGTTAATTTGTTATTAGAGCTGCCTTAAGCCTACTCCTTCAGACGGCAAAATGCCATGAGTTATCATGTAAGCTTGATGTATTGTGTATTCTCATTTATGTTTTATCAAAATAAAGCATGTTTTTCATTCATTCATTGACCAAAGAAAACAATTTAGAAACATGCAATGGGATCTCAGGCAAAGGGGTCAAGAAGGAAAGCAAAAAAATAATAGAAAGTACAAATAATAAAAAAAGGAAAAAAAAAACGCAATACTGAAGGAAATACAAAAGTTATTAGAGGAAAGTAGGAAATAGAAGAGGATAGGGAGAGATAAAATTCAATTTAGCAAAATATCTAGACTAATAAGAAATGAGTTAAAAAGGTAGAGCGATAACAAAAAAAATTAATTAGAAGAAGTTGTAGTGAAAGGGGGTAGTTTGAAGAAATATTGGAAGACACAATCAGTAGGTAAAGAAAAAATGTTAGGGATGAAAGATATAAGACGGAAGCATAAAGAGGGAGAAAAGATACATAATAGACATTGTAAGCGAATATTATAGTGCTCTTTACAGAGACAACGAAGGTTGCGACAGTAAAGACAATGATAACAAAGAAAGAAAAGGAGGATATAAGGAATTCTCAAGTATCTGAAATAATTATAGAACAAGTAAGATAGGGAATCTGGAACATTTAAAAATGAAAAGGGAGAGGAAAAGATGAAATATCAGCTGATGAACTAAAAGCAGGAGGAGAAACAATAGTGAATGCATTAACTTTTATATGCTATCTAGCTCGGCAAGGTACCACAAGATTGGTTAGAATCAATCTCAGTCTTGCTCTTTAAGGAAGGATATAAATTTAGCATAGAAAACTACAGGCCCTATGAAAATAATACCAAGAGAGTAGAAGGAAAGATAGAAATAAACATGAGTATAACAGACCTGATGCCGAAAAAACTTGTCGACCTTAGACAATATATTCCGAAACAAGCAGTTAATAAAAAAAGCCAAAGATTGTTTCCAAACCGTACTAGTTTTTTTTCGACTTCAACATGCCTGTGATTCAACTTACTGGAAATCTGTATTAGATATATATTCTAGGAACAGAAAATGAATCCGTAAAAATTCAAAAATACATATATGACGGTTCTAAAATGGAAATAAAAATCGATCAAGATGGAAGAAAGATTAAGGTCGATAGAGGAATGAGGTGAAATTATTTCTCCTAAAAGGTTCCGGAGATTTTGATTAAAAATTTCTAAAATGCAGCCCATTTAAATAAGAATCTAACAATATAAGCAGTTTTCCCGGGAAATGTCTAGTTCTTGAGATAATAGCTAATAATAATCTTGGACGGAGAGAGCCCGGGTTCGATTCCCCGCCGAGAAGAAGTTATTTTTATGATAAATTTCGATAAAATGTTCAAAAATAATTAAACGTATCCACGAAAACTTGAAAACTAATAAATGGAAATCACTGGACTAAGTAATTATAAACTCGTATATGAGAAAGTTTGTCAGAGTTGTCTCGGACAAACGCAAACCGTAAATATATATATATATATATATATATTTCTTTTTTTTAGTTTCACTTCTGCTTGCACTATCGATGAGTGAAATATTAATTGTATCTAATCGAATAAATTCCATTACCAGTAAACACTCGGATTCGAATGAATGTGTAAATGTTCTCCTTATTCTGGTTGTAACCCCATGGTGATGTATTATATGTAATTATTATTTTAAAATTTAATAAAGGTATTTATAATAATAATCTCATTTTTATTATATAGGTATTTATAATAACTTATTCAAACATTATGTTCGAGTAAGTATCAGTCAATAATTTTAGCAAACTATTTATGAGTACCAAAAATAACTATGGTGCTATCATCGTTCCCTGAGGCTTTCGAAAGGCCATATTGACTGGCTTCTATTACTTAAATAGCTTTAAAATTTATTATGACAAGTTTCTCTTACTTCAAGGTCATAAAGTTTTTCCACCAATATCTTATGTGACACTGAGTGGAACACTTTTTTAAAATCAATGAAAACAGCTATTTCATTCCCATGTCCAAAGCATTGTGAACTAAGTCTGTTAGTTTATATACCAGCGTCGAGCGTGTGAGGAGTATTTTTAATATAACCGTACTAATTATTTGATAAAACTTTATTTGTTTTAGGTATTGTACGTTTTTACACATTTCTCGATAATTTCAGATATATTTGATATTATAGAAATAGGCTTGTAATTTGATGGGTCAGTCTTATCACCTTGTTTATGCAGTGGGGTTATTGAAGGTTCATTTGGAGGAGTTAAATGATTTGCTGACAATAAAGCTAGTCTACAAGAAACCTTTGTCAATTTGAATAATTAAACTCTTTCTTAATTGTAACATAGCATCACATCACTTAATTTTATTTCACTTTGTAACATACCAAGGCCAGTCAAATCTGACTAGCTTTTTAAGTTCACACACATATATAATTTTAAAAATAATCATTTAACATAGCCATTACTGATAAGGGAAATTAAGAAGACTCTATTAGAGCAACTCCACGGCATTATAATATAGTGTGTGTCTTGTTTGTCGCCAGGTTAAAGAAAGGTCTGTATCAAGAGTGGATTAGAGTGAGGTCGGGTTATCGTAAAGCTTTGATAAGAGCGGATGTAGGAGAGCTCTGGCCCGGTCATAAATTCCCCCACTATCCCGCCTTAAGGAAAAACGGAAAAAATATGGTTGGGGAGCGCTAATACTAAACTTCCTCGTTGGCTTGAAATGCGAGCGCGATCCCACGCTATTTCAACCCTCGGCTTTTACAAATATTGGTTCCGCTCGCCCGACCGTAACCTCTTACCGTTTGCAAAAACTTTAGACAAGCCTCGATATAATTTTATTTAAATGCACTATAAACTCGGATATTTTTTGTATTACACATGATTTAAAGTAAAAAGCATGGAACTAATTTACTAGGGTTACAAAATTTACCTGTTTACCATAACGTCCCCTGCCATTACATCTCAGATCTTGTAACTTTCTGAATCTCTAAATTTCAGCGGTTTTTGTTATAATTTCTTGTATTTTCACTAAATATCATTTTTAGTTTTAATGGAATGAATTATGTATAATGTATCCCTGATACTATTTTTAGAAGGCTTTGAAATCATAACTATTAGGGCATTTCATTTAATTACTAGGCCTACATGATAATAGGAAACAGCCAGGCTAGGTATTAGTATACCTAGCATGAGCTTCGCGCGCTGCGCGGGGTCAACGCTATTTGTTTTATAAATTCGTGCTGTTTGCTGAGAACATGAAAGTAAACTTTTTACGTGGGTCATGTCATGTGACCACTTTTTTAAAAAGTTAATCATTGTGTTGCATATAATTTGAAAGGCCTCAACTTGTACATTTAGAGCTGTGTCATTTGTTCAATTTTAACCAAAAATTTAATTTATGTACTTTTGTACCGATTTTTGAAGTAACAATCTGAGTGAAAGGCAGTGCGCCAGGCCAAGTTCTAGTAAGCAAGCCAGTGAATCTTTACTTGATATCACATCCGTGTTCATTGTTCATCTCTGTCGGTTTAATCTATATATAGGTTATATATATATATATATATATATATATATATATATATATATATATATATATATAGAAGCTAGCGTAGGCGAGCTTCTTACATTCAACGAAATATGCACCTTGTCTGTCTGTCTGTCTGTCAGTAACGTTTACGCGTGTTACGATAACTTGAGTAAAAGTTGACCGATTTAGTTGAAATTTGGTATACATCTTTCTTTTACTAATACTCAGGCTAAGTTCGTTGGACAGCGTGATCCGTCCAAGAGTTCGCGCGCAATGCTCGCGTAAACGTGAGCTTCAAATTTAAAATTGGAATTTCAGGATTGGAAAAAGAAAAAATTCTATCATCACCTATTCGATGAGACGAACATTTTTTGCAAATAACATTTTTTAGTAAAACCAACAACGACACTGCTATGAATTAATAAAGATAGCTAAAACTATTAAAGCGGACCTAAACGTATAAAATAGAGAAAACAACCTTTTTACCGATACCTTACGTTGAGCTTTGTTGAAACTTTATGTACATCGTCTAAAGTACAATTTAGACAAGTATGTAAAATTTCAACTTGATACAAGCAGTAGTATTTGATTAATGAAGTGATACATTTATAATATTCGTTTAAAAGCTATTGCGGGTGGTTAAGATTCTTATAGTCGTGTTGTGTGTAGGTTTGTTTAGGAAGTAAAGCTTTGTACCGAGTACCCCCACTCTACCCCTCACTACCCTCTTCTACATATCTTCAACTATGACATTCATCATGATTAACAAATTTCAATGTTCAGTATTTTATTGCAATACGCTCGCTTCAATGATAGAGCCACGCGATGCCTAGTCTATATATAGGTTTGCTTCCTGTACTTACTACCTCGTAAAAAACCAAGACGATGCCAACGATCCTGAAGCCAGCTAAAAGGAATGATATCCCCAACAAATACCGTGAATAACTGACCAAGTTCTAGACCCCCTTCCAAAAATGTCAGCTCAATAAAGTGGTGATATCTACATTGGTGCCAAGTCTGTTTTATGCCTCATTCGGAAAACTAGCCAAGGTTTAAGCAATAAAAATAAAATATCAGCGTTGCTCGTGAAAGTAGGAGTGAAGTAAGGTTTGGACTAAAGAAAGAGTAGTTTTGGCCAAAATTTAGATATTACTACTTTGATAAAATGAATTTTTGGTAATATCCTTCACATAGCCTGTCATCTCTATAAATCATGCGTTCAACATATTTGCGCCGATTCATCGCCATTCTCCTATTCTAAGGAAGTTTCGGGTTTTCTTGTTTCAAAATAAGCCCCAAGTTTGTTTACAGCTTTTTACCATTATGTCTCTTGCTCGAAAATCATTCTTCCTTATTATGTTGTGATCCATTTCTTGTTTTTTCAAGTTTAATTTGGAAAATCCAAATTAAACATTTGTTTCATCATTATTTTTATTTTATCCTCTTTTCATACAATTGTAAACTGAAGTCATTATCAACCCTATTAAAAAATTAGTTTTGTTCTCAGAGCAATAGGAGCATTCTTTGGAACTAACTCTCGAGCGATGTTCAATATATTATATGATCCTATCTGTAACAAGGCCGTGTACTAGTACTGACATCTGGAATAGTTTTTAACGGCATTTCTCGTAGATGGTCTCATATTAAATTAAAATTCTTGTTATTTATAGACTGTGTCGGAGATATTTAATTATTTAATTTGAAATAGTACTGGGATTATGAAGAGTAACGAACAAATATGAACAAATATGAAGAGTAACGAAAGCACATGATGTGTCTTCTTCGTAAGTATTCGTTAGTCCAGGAGGTGTGGATTGGTAAATTTTCATCTTTTAATTCAAGATTCTCAAATAAATTGTATCAATTACTGTAACGGCTACGTATTTGACCAGGTTATTTTACACAAACTTCATGACTCATTGTTACCTATAATTGTTCGAATGGTGCCTAGTTTTTAGAATATTGAATTTCGTTTATGAAAATCCAATTGGATCCACTGGTCGGATATGCATAAGCCAGAGCTTTGATTAATTTTCCGTTAATAAACAGTTCCCTGTCAATAGTATCATGCAAATTATTCATAAAAAAGAAAAACAAAATTGGGGGGAAAATCTTCGAATAAAAAAAATACTGTTCTTGAATTTTGAAAACTTGTGTCTTGGTAAAGAACTTTTAAAGTTCTATGAATATTAGATGGCAAGCCTAGATAGTAGCATTAAATAGTAGCCTCCGAAAATAGCATTCAAAGCTAAATGAGTTAAAATCATTAAAGAAGGTATCAGGTTGGCCAAATAAAAATAAAAAATAAATAAATAAAGACAAGTGACTTAATGTAGATTAATACTTGTCCTGAAAATGATGTCCAGCATACTGGATGCCTGGAACGAAAGGGTAAGTAGTTAAGTTGTGTTGTATGGGTTAGAGATTGGGAAGATGGTTAGAATTAGAGTTAGTCAAGGTCCCGGGACACTATGACAAGCTCCTCCCTTTCCGAATCTCAATAGAACCTAATTCACTAGTACATTAAAAATCCACCAGGTTCGGTAGCGGACGGCCTTGGCCCGTCAAATTGTTCTTACCAAACCCAGCCTCCAAATTTGATTGTCGCACACCTGATACACTGTTCCATATTCTGTTCATATCTAACCTCATAAATGTCCTTATGAAATTATTCACTCCACAACGTGGTACGCCAACAACTGGTTCTGGTATAATTAGGATCAAATTGGAACCCGTTTTAGCTAACTGGCCAGCAATCTCATTTCCCTCAATGCCACAATGTCCAGGAACCTATATCAGAAGTATCTTGTTAAGTTGACCAAGAGTGTTGAGATAGCTTTGCACTCAGCAACCAGCTTAGATGTATTCCTTGGTGCAACCAGTGTTTTGATTGGTGCCTGGCTGTCAGAGTAGATTCTGATTTGTCTGTTAAGATTTTTTTATTCAGGATAATTTGAGAACAGGCCAAATTTTATATTGGCATGAAATACAGTGTCATATATGTCTAAGCTCACACTAAGCTCATATTGGGGTTCTGCACAGAAAACACCAGCCCCTGATAATTCTTCGATTCGGGACCCGTCGGTGAACCACATGTCTGTTGGTGGCATTTGAGGATCATCTCCAGGTTCCCAGTCTTGTCTTGAAACAAGTAGATACTCCCAATTAATGTTAAAATCTCACTGTGGTATCAAAGAGTCCTGTAACATAACTACTTCCGGGTAGATTTCTGTGATAGAATTCCATATTACACTGTGCCCGATACTTACTGTCATATCCTGTCCATATAAACCAGCACAGTGCAGGCGATATGAAGCTAGCATAGCTTCGTATTCCAGGTATATCTCTAAAGGTGGTAAGTATAGCTTAGCCTCAAGTGCCAGGGTTGGTGTAGTTTTCATTGCTCCTAACCAACACTTTACAACTGTTCATATTCTCTGTCATTTCTATAAAAAGATCAAGTTTTTTGGATATGTTGGTTCGCAAAAATTGGGCGACAGACTAGCACTAAACCAAAAATGTTCCCTCATGTCTGAAATGGATTTTTTTCTTAGAAAATTTTAAAGCGGAGACATTAAATATTTTCGTTCTCCGGAACTATCACATAGTTTACATTACCTTCGGTAAGCTTGAAGGCAAAATTATGATTGGCCAAACTAGTGTAAAGAAAAAATAGTATGCTAATCAGTGTGACTCATAGCTTTCTCGCGTCCTACAGCGTATACTTTACTTATTTTATACTTTTACAATCCATTATTGTCTAATTTGTTTAATTTTCCCCTTTTTATATAAATCTGTAAATTTTTTTGAGTAGAAGTACCAATTTAGCACAATATATAAGGCGGTTATTGTAGTAGCCCTTTTGCACCCGATTTTTTTCTGTTCATTGTAAACATTTTTCTTTTAGAGGGGTCAATTCCTATTGAACCCTAGATGACTCAGTAATTTTTTAAAATTTTTGGACCACCCGTTTTTGAGATATAAAATGTCCATTATAGTGGATATTCAGACTCAACTGTAAGATCCCTGATGTACATGTAAAATTGGTAGGTCCACTGCAGTGGACAGTTCAAACACTGTGATCACTATGATCATGATCACTTTGATCAGTTATATTCCGCATTAGCTTAAATGGCTGATATACCAGATTATAGTGATTATGATCATTAAAATCACTGTATTTTAACTCACTTTAAGGTTCGAAATTTCAATAAATAAATAATTAAAGCATTTATAAAAATAAAATTATATTATTATAATATAAAACTAATTTGCAATAAAACAAGTAAAATTAGAAATAATAAACATTTGTATTTTATTTGCAGAAATTGTAAAAACAATTTCTACCTTTCACAAGAGTAATAATATGTAAATTATTTTTTAAAAATCAAATTTTTAATGATAATAATGAAAGATATTTTTGCAATAAAACAATTTAATTCATCAAATTCACTTTCAAAATCATTACCTCCTTCTGAATTCATTACCTGACTTGATCATATTACAAAACCAAATGTTATCATAAAGTTCAAATGTCCATTATACTGTAGATTATATTTTGACGATAAAATATGTGCTAAATTTGAACATTATTTGTTATTGAAAATCATTATTTTACAAGTTCTAATTGTTATCTTTCTAAAACAATTACTGCCTGAAAGAAATATTAAAAATGTAAAACAAAAAAGTGAAACATATATACATTCATCTGGACGTCATGTTGTTGGGACGAAAAAACACCTGTCGAAATGATGTTTATCTAATAGTTACAATTATTTTTGTTATTACTGATGAGTTAAAATCGTTAAAGAAGGTATCAGGTTGGCCAAAAAAAAAAATAAATAAATAAATAAAGACAAGTGACTTAATGTAGATTAATACTTGTCCTGAAAATGATGTCCAGTATACTGGATGCCTGGAACGAAAGGGTAAGTAGTTAAGTTGTGTTGTATGGGTTAGAGATTGGGAAGATGGTTAGAATTAGAGTTAGTCAAGGTAAGGGGACCCGGGACACTATGACAAGCTACTCCCTTCCCGAATCTCAATAGAACCTAATTCACTAGTACATTAAAAATCCACCAGGTTCGGTAGCGGACGGCCTTGGCCCGTCAAATTGTTCTTAACAAACACAGCCTCCAAATTTAAATATTCTTAAATATTTTTTTATATATTTGGCACCTACTAATTGTTCAATGGTGCCTAGTTTTTAGAATTTTGAATTTGGTTTATAAAAATCCAATTTTTGACTTCTAGGGCTTTATTGGGCTAAAATAAACAAAAAAAAAAAAAAAAAAATCTAAAAACTAACCGCCCTTTGGAATTTATTTATGAATCTTATGTAAAAAAAAAAAATCAGCTCTCTATCTCTTATAATAGGGGTCCTATTTGTGAAGAACGAAAACACTACAGGTTCCCGTCCCGCCTTAAGTGATTCGCCAATGCAATAAAAAATTATATTTTAAATATTTTAGACAACATAACACAACAATGTACTGTACATATACATCAACTTTATATCAAAGACAGACCACTTAAGTTTAAATAAACATAAAATAAAAATGTCACACACAAACATTCGAAGTATAAAAGAAAGTATCATTTATTAGAATTACTTCTAACGGACGTAAAGACTGAATTCGAAGTACTTATTTTAACAGACGCTAGATTAAAAGATCTTTACTCCTCACACGAAATTAACGGCTACACATCTCACTATCACTCGGGTAACAACCAAAATGAAGGAATTGTGATTTATGTTTCCAATAAGTAAAAGATTAGAAATATTTAACAAGAAGCCATAAGTGGATGTAACAGCCTGTCCCTCTGTTTACATTATCTTGATATAGATTTGATTTTTACAGTCGTCTATAGATCTTGGCAAATGGCATTAAAAGATTATATAAAGAATTTATCAATATATTTTCAAAGATATAGAGGTTGCAGGAATCATATTCTTATCGGAGAGCTAAACACCAATATTCTATCCAATGATAGAAAAGCGGAAAATTACCTGACTACTGCAAACTCTGAGGACATTTTAAGTCTTATAAATGTTCCTACTCGAATTGAGAATAAATTCATTTTCATGCTTAGACCATATCATGTTAAGCAAACAGATGAGCATATTAACATAACCTTATAGCTCTACCCCCCCCCCCCCCCCCCCCTAAACCTAAATATCTTAAATGCTACACTGTGATTTAATTGTTGATTATTACTTTTTGTGATATTTTTGTTAAGAGGTTTTTTTTAATTTTATATTGTTAAATTAATGTTTTTTGCTAGATGAGAGAGTTTATTACCTATTTATTTATACAGTATGTTAACAGTTCAGCACAGTGCCTGTATTCCACTCATGGAATTTGACGTGATGAACCACCAGTTCATTGATTGTAACCCTAGTTTCTTACTTACTTTTTTCACTACTCTTCAGATTGATAACGGAAGCAATATTTTTAGGATAGAGGCTCGAAAATGGCTCGAGTAGCCGAAACGTTGCCACATAGTATGAAGCAGTGTTAGTCTTCTTTTTCTTCCTACCCTTCAAGGATCCATATACACGACTTAATACTAAATAAGTAACCTTAAGTACACTTTGTGTTAAATTCAAAAATACCTCATCATGACCCTCTGGACTTACCATAGATTTTAACAACATAAAAGCAACAAATCAATCAACAACCTCTCCAGTTTACAATTACTGCTAACTTTGAGAAGCTATCAGCTTTTGCTGGATGCTGTAGACTGGGAAAGTATTTACCCAGTAGACAAGTAGAATCAGTATTCACTGAGAAAATTAAAACTATTATAAAAAACAAAAAATAGCAGTACAACAAGGAATGAAAAAATTCCTGGCTCTAAAGAAAAACTAAAACCCTTCATAACTCCTGGGATTTAAGAGCTATGAAAATTAGAGACAAATAAACTAAAACAAAAGCAAATTTTAATTTATCCCCCCTCTAATTGTTTACTTGAATCTTGTATAATATTAGGTTCATTCTTTTTCCTGTTTAAATTTTCATTCACAACTGACCAAATATTTTCTAAAATATTTCCACTATCTATTAATTGTTTTCAGTAATATTCTTTTGTTTTTTTATAAAGTTATTAATTTAACGATCAGATTTTTATATTTTGTTTAATTAAGTTATAAAAAATATAAAAATCTGGTGCCATGGGATAAAAAAATCAATATTACTCAAAATAATTAAAGGATAGTGGAAATATTTTAGAAAATATTTGGTCAGTTGTGAATGAATGTTTAAACAGGAAAAAGAATGAACCTAATATTATACAAGCCCTCAAAGTAAACAATACCACTCACTCTAAAAAGAATAATTTTAAAGAGATAGCTAATCAGCCAAATAAATACGAGTATTTAGTTAATATTGGTAAAAATCTGACAGATGATATTATAAATAATTGTAATTGTAGAATTAGGAATAGAAAAATTATTAAATCACTATTTTTCTCTCATTTTACAGAAAATGGGATAGAAACTTTATTAAACAACTTGATAAAGGCTCTTTCTTCTCCTGGTGTTGATGGTATTAAAGAGCAACATTTACAACAATAGCTCCTTATATAAAGAAACCTTTTTCAGCAACTTTATAATCTTTGTATTAGCTAGGGTGTGTAGCTAGAAGTGGCCACTCCTTCATTTAAATTGGGCGATAAATCCGATCCCTCCAACTAATCTCTTACATCCGTAACATCAAACCTATCTAAATTACTTGAAAAGTGTGTTAAGTTTAAATTAACCGAATTTCTAGAAAAACACGTAATTTCGGATAGACGGTATGGTTTCAAAGCCGGTAGAAGTACGTCTTACGCAATCGTCAGCCGTCAGATAATAAACATTGGTCTTGGTAAACCTGGTACGTATTCCTCAGAACTGCTTTTACAGATTTTTAAACAGTACCTTTAGAACTTATCTTAAAAAAATCAATTCTTTTACAATTTATTAAGCGAGAGAAAACTAGATTAGCTAGATGATTTTTCAGCCAAACTTCCTCGCTGTGTTACTATTAAAAAAACAACAATATATCCAGTATTTAGGATTTAGGCCCATAATACTTCAACGCACTACCTCTAAGTATTAGGCAAATTAATGATTTCGAACATTACAAAGTAAATATTAAAAACTACATAAAAAATCAAGTCACAGAATATTTCAAAAATGAGATTAATATCTGAATAAAATATTTGAAATCATAATTGCAATTCTGTTATTTTATTTGATCTACTCTGTTAGTGTAAATAATATATAAACCGAGTAACATCACTCATACATATCTTTGAATCTAGCTCACATACTCCACACATCAAACCCATACTACATAATAAACCTTATCTTTAGTTTATAAAAAGTAAAACAGTTGTCTCATATAATAAATCACACCACAACAATAGACAGAATTTAATTAAATAATTCATAAATTATATAACTATGCATTTTTCATTGCAGATTGAAGGATTTGGATACGATAAGAGTTGGAACGCTTGGAGCAACCCCAAATTTCATTGTCTTATGGCCATGAGGGCTTTATTATAGTGTTAAAAATGAGTCATTTGTTATTCATGTTGAATTTAGATGTACGGTGTAGGAGTCTGTATATAAGTTTGTAACGTCTGTTGCAGTCTTGTCGTTTGAGTTTTGTGTGGTGCGCCCATGTTAAGACGCCGACCCGAGGAAGTGTGCACGTACAGTGCTAGAGTGAGCTGTAGGAGTTTGGTTTAGGAATACAGGTTCGCAATTGCTGTCTTAAACTGAATGTTACATGAATACTATTACACTCAATAGTTTTAATTCTCTATATGTTTGTAGATGTTAGATATGTTATACTTAATCGGAAAGAGTTCTTTAATAAATGTAAATTCTCACTTCTTATCAGCAGCTAATCTTTCATTTAATATTAATAACTCTCAATAGTTGCACAACTCAATTATTTTTTTTCCTATGGGTATCTAGTTTCTTATCATTTAATGTTCGTTTATCCCCAGCATATAATATTGCTGTCTCATCTAATTTTGTGCAATATTGTAATTTCCTGACTATATTTGCCTGGAACACTAATATTAACTATATATTTACTTTTCCAAACAAGTTTACTGCAATTTCTGCTTTTTCAATTTTAACTATTCCATCAATTTCAATCTGAATTGGATGTAAAAGTTTTAAGGTAAAGGAAATTCCTGTATCATTATTGCCCTGGTAGGGTATGTTAATAATATTTAGATATTTTATGCATAGTAAATTTAACTTCTAATAATTAGTCGGGAGCAGAATAGGATTTTTAGTATAGAAATACATTTATTTGTTTCATTTTACTTCGTTCCAAAATGGAATTATTCATTTTTTCACAAATCTTCACACCAAGAGGATGAAAAAAAGTCGAGAAAAATGAATTCTAAATTTCTTTTTGCACAGTTAAGATAGCGAGGGTGAGAGCGAGGGCTCGAAAACTTTGCCTTTTACATTATTTATAAACAGGTTGTCTAATAAAATTACGATTCAATTGAGGACCTTCGTCTTTTTTAATGGTTTTGTGACATTACCAAGAAATAATGAATATAGATTTTTGTTAGGGGGTACGACAGTGCTTCGACTGACGGCAGCTAAGAGTCCGACCAAAGCCTTTGTTAAACAGAAAGAGGCAAGTTGACAAAAAGTTATAACTCGGAGCTTTCTACAATCATAGCCATTTTTATTTCTTTACCTCTAACGTCTAAATCTTTTAACCATATTATGATTAGCGCAAATCAATCTTTTGTAAAGATAACTCTACGTGGAAGATTGTGATGCACATTTCTTTTCCATTACCAAATGTCAATTTTGCGTCGTGTACGACGACGAAGCCAATGTAATCGAATCAAATGGCAGGATGTAAAAGAGCTGTCAAGACACGTTAATTTGGCTGCTGGTGTATGACTGAAACGATTTGCGCAAGTTGGTTAACCTGTTGGGTGAGAGCGGAATCCATGGCCCGAAGGTCATTGGACGTTGATGCTTTAGTGGTTGAGGAATTATCTGTCACTTTCATGATTTTATCTGCAAGCAGAGAAAGCTTCGACAGGTCGTCTTCGTCAGACACTGACAGTATGGCTTGAACATTTGATGGCATGCGTTGTAGCCAAAGGGATCTAAGGAACTGGTCGTTGACTCCAGATTTTGCCATTTCTCACATCCGCCTTAATAGGCGCTGGGTGGGGTATGGGGCTAGGTTTGCTATCACCTAATTCTATTGCCGTCAATAGCTGTCTTATTTGCCTCTCTTCGGAGTCAGAAAAGGCGTCTAAAATTCGCTTTTTTAAAACTTCGTATGTTCCGTGCGATGGAGGGGAAGCTACTAGATCAAAGATATGACCTAAAATCTCTATTTGGAGGGCTCCAACTATGTAATAAAATTTCGTTTCGTAACAGTTACATTTCCCGTCATAAACTGTGCATCGAGTTGGATAAACCTAAGTTGAGGTTTGGTTTTCCAGAATGGCGGTATTTTGATTGCCACTCTATTGATAGTAGTGGCCTGAAGAGGTTCTATTGGTGATGTATTGCCATTTCCTGGATTTGCACTTGGAACTAAGGGTGTAGGGTTTGGCATCTCGGATTCTCTCAACAAGGCCGTAGGAATTGTAGAGTTCCGTAAAAATTTTAATTTTTTTAAAATTACGAATTCATTTGACAGTAAGTCAGATAAAATAATAAAATTTAGGTACACATTCTTTACATAAAAAACTATTTGTTTCACAAACACTCCAATAAAATTCATAAGCACTATATAAAATTCAAGAAACAACTAAACTGAAAATATAGATTTTAATTTTGACAAATAACAAAACTAAATCTGAATGACATGACAAGGTCAGGCACCGCACGACACCTCACTAGTTCATACGTGACATGCCACAAGTCACCAATGCTGCCTGCTGCGCCTGCTTCACCAATTTAGCCGCTTTTGGGAGATTTGCCACATAAATATATAAATAGGAAGCCATATTTTTAAGACTGGATTTGGATTCTATGGCTTAAACTAAGAATATTTTACTCTTGGAAATGTTTCGCTCCGAGCATTAGTTTGCCGTCTGGAGAGCCCTGAACTTGCTAAAATTAAAACTTTAAGTCCATTTTACAGCTAAACTAAACTAATAGATTTAGGAAAAAAAATACAAGACACAAAAAGTTCTAATTTTTTTGGCGCAAAATACAAATCCACTATGAAATGCATGCATTATTGGTATTTTTTTTTTTTTTACTTTTTGAGCCCTCGAGAACACCTTTTTTAGCAAAAACAATTACATATTATAAGGTATGAATTTTAGATTGGATTTGGATTCTATGACTAAAAATAAGATTTTTTTTTTTTATAGAATTGTTTTCCTAAATCCATTATTTTAGTTGTAAAATGGACTTAAAGTTTCAATTTTAGCAAGTTCAGGGCTCTCCAGACGGCAAACTAATACTGAGAGCAAAAAATGTCCAAGAGTAAAAAATTCTTATTTTTAGCCATAAAATCTAAATCCAGTCTTGAAAAATTGGATTCTTATTAATCTTTTTTAATTATGTAAATTGCACACACTTATGCTGAACACAGAAAATGTTCTGTATATGTTCTGAAAGCACATTTATAGCCATTATCGAACCCTGAAAACCGCATCTTTCTATCAGTCACAGTTCCGAAGATATTTCCCTGTTACATATTAGCTTAGACACCCTGTATATATTATCATTATTATTATAAATCAATAAAAATTAAGTAAATGAAGAATATAAAATAACTAATTAGTTTTATTAAAAATAATTATTGTAAAGGAGTATAAATATAAATTCATGTTTTAATGTTGACTTCTAAGATTTGTGGAAAATTGAAAACTTAAATTCAGGACAAGGTATCATTAAAGTCAGAGAAACTCATTATCCTGCGTAGCTTAGTTGGTAGAGCGCTATACTGGATATATAGAGGCCCGTGCTTCAAATCCCGGCGCTGGAGTGTATTTTTCTCTGTCTGTTTCTCGTAGTTAATAATAATTATAATTTGATTTAAAGTATAAATATAACTAAATTGTGTGAACCTTTTGGAGTGCTTAAATGTTTAATTGGAGCGAGCTTCCTACATTGAACGAAATATGCTCCGTGCCTGTGTGTCTAAAACGTACGACGTTAACTTGAGTAAAAGTTGACCGATTTTGATGAAATTTGGCACACATGTTCATTTTACCAATGCTCAGGACGAGTTCGCTGGACAACGTTGTCTGCCCAAGCGCGCAAAGCTCGCGTTAAAGTGCGCTTCAAAATTAAAATTGGAATTTTAGGACGGCAAAAAAATGCTAACTTTATCTATTCGTCGAGACAAACATTTTTTTGAAAAACCATTTTTTAGTAAAACTAACAGCGACACCGCTATAAATAATTAATAATGATCGTTAAAACTATTTAAGCGGGCCTAAACGTTTAAAGTAGAGAAAACAACCTTTTTACCGATATCTTACGTTCTAACGTAACGATTTTAATAAAACTTTATATACATAGCCTAAAGTATAATTGAAACAGGCATGTAAAATTTCAACTTGAAACAAGCACAAGTTTTTGCGTAGTGAAGTGATACATTTATAATAATTGTTTAAAAGCTGCTGAGGGTAGTTGAGATTCTAGGAGTGTAGGTTTATCTGGGAAGGTAAGCTTTGTACCAAGTACCCCGACTCTACCTCACTCTACCCTCTTACACTTATCTTCAACCATGACATTCATCATGATTAATAATTCCTTAATATAAGAACTTATTCTCGCTTCAATGATAGAGCCACGCGAAAGGTTTGACGACAGAATTATGGAATATATGTATTTTTTTGTATCAATTTTACTATTTAATAAAGGTATTAAAGAATAAAAAAAAGCCGTTAGGAAGTGTATGCAGACTCTAGTCTATAAAGCCTTAGAATGTTAACCTTTCAGACTCTGCCCAACAATAAAATATTATTAAAAAATCACCACATCCTTAAGGGGGAAAATAAGAAAAAGGGAATTCAGCCCAGACTGATCTTTTGAAGTTATTAAGTTATACCTAAGAAGTGCTTCTATTTAGAATGTAATCATATTATATATTACTAAAATATAATTCCAATTTTAGCTCTTTATAAAATATAAAATTAAAGTATCACTGAATGACTATCTGACTCATCACGATATCTCCCAAAATATTGGACCTATGACCATGCAATTTTTAAGGAAGGATCTTCTTAGCTTTAAGGGTTTCGTTGAGAAATCTTTTTACAATCATAAATGAAGAAGGTGGTTATTTATTATTTGCAACATTGGTAATGACGATAAATCCAAAACCAATTCCTCTAGACCTTAAAATTTAAAGTTCGCTTCCTGGTTTTCATCAAGCTATTCTCGCTCTTCTTTTCTTGACTTTAATTCGTAATTTTACGGTAAAAGCTATAGGTCTATATAATAGCCAAATACTACTCACTCACTTACTCATCCTTCACAGTCTCTCAACAACGACAATAGCTAGAATGCTGAAATTTTGCACAGAATTTCCTCTTACCTCCTGCGTGCTTGCTAAGAAATCTTCCAAACGATCCGCCATCTTGATTTAATATGACGGCAACTTTTATAAAGAATTCGACATGGCGATATCTCAAAGTCAATCATACTTGAAATTTGAGATATTCCTTTTTTGATATTCCCAACTTTAATTCATAACTTGACTTCTTATGGCGTACATATGTTCTAAAAAGGTATTTTGACTGTTAAATTCAAAATAGTAGTCATATAAGTTTAAAAGCCAAGTACCCTTATTTAACTCTCTACCATTAGATCTTGGAAATCATAAATTCTAGAATAGCGATACATCAGTTCCTCTGCTGGTTTTAACTATTGCTAAGCAGAGGTTTTTGTGATCCGCCATTTTAATTCAAGATGGCGGCTATTCTTATGTAATTTTTATATACACAAATTTGTATTTTATTCTATGTCTACCATTAGATCTAGAAATCTGGTAATTATAAATTTATTTATTATGACTACCATTTTCCATAAGGTGGTTTTATAATTTAACTTAGATTTAAAGTACTTCCCGAGAATATAAACAGCTAAAACTTAAACACATGATGTATTTCCGATGACAGTACAAGTAACAGTCATTTGGTTAAAAAATTGTTTGTATTAGCAGATAAATCGCTAAATTTCTGATCTTGCTGGGATTATGTCCCAATGCAATGTTACACCCAGTAATAATAATGGCCCCAACAATATTTTTCCTAATTGAATTTGAAAAACAATTTACTAGAAATAAGTAGCAAATGTATTAGCATTTTCAATAATGGTGGTCCACTCATCTATCTTCAATTATTATTGTTGCTTTGCCAAGTCACACATTAAGCTGGAATTCCAAGAACACAATATTTTGTCATCTTTTGATAGTCTCACATTTTCTTCGTCGTTTATCGTTGACAATTTAAACGTATAAACTTTTTTAGATCGCTATTTTCTTATCATGTACAAAAATTACTAGGAAAAGATAGTTTAATCAATAAATTATAATTAATTGTAATTAACTACGAGTACCTATAATTAAAGATTGTATAAATATTCCAAGAGTTTATAAATATTCATAAGGAAGGGGACAACATATATTTATATAATTATAAATAAAATGGAAAGCCTTTATTTTTTTGGTTTTTTTTTAAGAACTTAGTCGTCGTTCAGGAATTGATTTCATTTATGCTAAAAAAGAAAAAAAATAAAGAGAATCAAGGTGAATTGTCACAATATTATCACTACATATTAATGACATAAACCAGAAAACTACAAATTACATTTTCCTACTAAAACAAACACTAAGAGAAAAAAAAAAAAAAAAAAAAAAAAACTTAAAATAAACTTTTAATACTAACAAAATGAATCAGCGTATTTCCTAGTTATAAATAAGGTAACTTTAAGAAACTACTTACTTTTATATAGGACTTTGTGGAAGGTGCTTGTTATGATTCTTAATTTTGGATTAGGTGTTTCTCCAATCTGAAAAAAAGATTGTATAATTACAATAAAATTAAGCATTTCAAATTTTTAAGTTTTTGGTAGTATTCATACTACGGAAAGATTAAGTTTTACTTTAAATCAAATTATAATTATCAATAACTATAGGAGACATAAAAACTTAAAAATTTGAATTTCTAATAGATTGTACTAAGTACAGGTACTAATTGAGTACTTTATAATTATAAGCGTTAATTCTCGATCTAGTTCTATTGCTGTGAATATTTGGCTTACTAGATTTGTAAAAAAAATTGAAATCTTGGATTCGCGGAATTTGTATCGGTAACGACAGAGAAAAATCATTCTCCCGTATAGCTCAGTTGGTAAGAGCACCTGCAACGGATTAATAGGAGGACCCGTGGTTCAAGTCCCGGTGCGGGGGTCTATTTTTCTCTGTATGTCTCCCGTAGTTATTGATAATTATAATTTGATTTAAAATAAAATTAAGTGTAATTAATGAGTAAGTAAAAGGCAATGATTGTTAAAAGGCAAAGAAATATGGATTTGCAACGCCCGGGTTTCAAGTATGATAGCCGTTGTGATACAGGTGGATTTCCTACAGTTGAATTGAATGAAAAACATTCAAATTCGTTTATCTTTACCACTAGGCATCGCGCATGGCTCTAACATTGAAACAAGCGAATTGTTACTATAATTGTTGATTTTAAAATATTAATTGTGGATAAAAATAGGTTTAGATGAATGATGATATATATAACAAGAGACGTATTACATTAATAGAACGCCCAAATATTACTCTGATAAATGGGTTAGCCTGGTAATTTCGATATTTCGCTGGTTCGTTAATTTCATGGATCTAATTTTATTTAACCAATCATAATTGAATCCTGGGCCTAATATGATATTGTCAAGGCTTTCCACCTTTGACAAAGCAACGTTGGATCAACCTGGAGCTTCCTTACAGCCTTGAGCATTCCAACGACCAGGGGCAATTCGTTTTCACGTATGTCCACTACAGCGTTAGGCAACGTAAGACCTTGAGATTTACTCATATGTATGGTAATGGTCCAAGGTAGAGTCAAATTAAATTGTAGTCCAGAGCATGATACATTACTCGAAAACCAATAAAACATAGCGACTAACAAACGAACAAAACAAAGTAAAAAGGGATTTAAATCGCAGTTTTTGTTTGTAAAGTAAACGGATTTAATATAGATAATATAATATAAGTTTTTATATAAGTCTATATAGTTTTATGATTGATATTTTATAATCAATTTAAATTGTACCCTTTTTTTAATATTTTGTGTCAGTTGTGGATCCTTTTTGGGTAGTAAAAAATCGTACTCAGATTTTTATATTGAGTGGCAACGTTTCGGCATTACCTGCCATTTTCAAGCCTACAAAAATAATAATTTTATTAAGGCATCAAACACCAAAAATTGTAACAATACTCAGTAATATCTATTAATGTTTAACACATACCTTCTAATTGGCTATTGTGAGGATCGTTAACAAGTTAATAAAATAGTAGAAACCACAGTGGTTCCATTGTCACACCGAATCTCATTTTCCTCTCTATTATAGCCATCTCAAACCAAATACATCCGAAATAACATTTACAAATAAAAACTAACAATAACAACAGACGTTGACTAGTAAAAACGGGTTAAAATTAACAATAAAACGGATATGAAATTAAAATATAATCTGGTAACTAAGTTGTTAAAAATACTTAAAACGTTTTTCGGGGCGGAAAATTTAGAGCTAAAATTAATTTTTCGATTTCGTCTCGGGGTAGGTACTATGATGATCGAAATCAGCCGAATGGAGTGTAAAACTTAAAACTACAAAAATCACTGTGTATTTCTGGTGAGTAATAAACAAGTTCAGAAAGAAAAATAACAACAACATGAATTCCTATCTTATTTTATTAATTTGTTGAATCCATTTTTTAAGCAGTTTTGATCTGAATTTCATGAACCCTTCCAGGACAACATTAATTTAACTAGTGAAATCGCAATGCCTAAACAATAAAAACAACAACACGAACAACGAATATTCTATAAGAGTATAAGGTATCGTCCAAGTGTAAAATGAACAAGGTTCTGGTAGAGACCGAGTTCCTTATACATTTTTCAAGTTGGCTCATTCAATTCTCATTTATGAGGAAGGGGTGAAATCCTGGCAATTTTTCAAAACGTACAAGCATACTTTCATTTTAACGATATGTTTTAGAGGTACAACAATAAAATGTCAAATGTGACACCTAAATTATTTCACCAAATTACTTCTTAATACCTTGAGACAATAGTTGTTACAGACATACGAGGCACCTGGAAAACTAGAGTGTGAACTAATTTGCACTTCGTCATTTAAAGGTTGTTTTGATTCAGTAATTAAAAATGGTATGATCACTGATTATTTTAATATTTAAAGTTAATTTATTAAACTGCAATACATTTTGAACATAAAACAAATGCTTGTTTGTTAACCTATTCACCTCCTGCCAATTATTTCCAGTTATAATTAAAACTAGGTCATCAGCATAGGTGTGAAATGCCTTAGACATGCCGGAAAAGGTTGGGCAATTATAAATTAGCAGAGGTAAAAAGAGACGGAGAGAATTAAATGATGGAACGAAATTCTTACAACGGATCAGGGTAGGAGTGGGACAGGATTTTTAGTTAATCCAGATATAAAAATTCAGATAATGCATTTATGAACGTATTTCTAAATTTATTTGGAAACCTAGTAGAAATATTAAAAAATGGGGAAGATTCAAATTAGTACAAGTCAAATCACCGACTTGCAACTCTACACAGGATGATGTAAAGATATTTTACGGCCAACTTCAGCTTCCCCTAGAAGAAAACGAATATTCTAATATAATAATAATGGGTGATTTGAATGCCAAAGTTGGAAAATCAGAAGGAGAACAAGAAGTAGGAATGTACGGCTTGGGAATTAGAAATGAGAGGGGAGAAAATTATATCATTTTGCGAATCTCATGAACTTTACAGTATCGTGAACACATTTTAACAAAAAAAACCTGTGGCGACCGCCACCCTTTTTGTCCCTAATTGACCCGCGAGCCTCTTTTTGTATTTCTGTATTCTGTATTTGTATTTTTGTTATAAATAAACACAGTCATTTTCTAGTTGGGACTGCCCTAATAGCTTTACCCCGGTGGCAACTTGTTTCCCAAATTAACCGGTCCCTGTGGAAACGCTGGGAACAGGAGTATTTGCACACTTTGCAAAATCGCACGAAATGGTTCAAACCCGCTACTAACATCGCTGTAGGACAGCTAGTATGGTTAAAGGAGGACGGCTCTCCCCCTCTATCCTATCCCCTTGGACGAATCGTAGAGGTACATCCCGGAAAAGATGGAGTGGTCCTCGCGGCAACTGTTCATATTACTTCAGGTACCTACCGACGCCCTACTCGCAAGATAGCACCTCTTCCAATTTCTTATTTTTTTATTTTCTGATTTTTTGTTATAGTCTCTTTTCTTTTTAGAAGTTTAGTTTTCTTTGTGTCAATTTTTAGATTTGATTAAGTCAAACTCCTCCACTTTAGGAAACCGCAAGTTCATTTTTTTCTTATGATTTCACAAGGTCTTATTTTTTTGTGTCTATGAAATGTTTCTCCCCTCCTCACCAATTTTCTTTTCTTTGAGAAGTTTCTTGAGTTTTTTTTTTGGTCGTTTCTGTTGAAGTCCCTGCGCACTTCAAGGGGGTGGCTATGGTGGATTTTACATTATTTTTGTTTGGGTAATTGGTGAGAGCTGGTGAGATGTTTTAGATTTATTAGGGTCTATTTCGGCATCCTTGCGCGATCAATCGAGCAAGTATGGGAACTAGACTCCAGGTATTCCCCCACCCGCCTACCGGCCGAAACCGGCCAGTGCGTGAACCAGGCTTGACCGCTGATGACGGACTAACCCTTCGCTCCCTCTGATACTGTGAAAAAACCGCTGTGGAAACCCGCTGTGAAAACCCGCTGATTGGAGAACCCGAAATTTATTCTCCCCCCCAACCGATTCAACCCCCTCTACTTACTGATCTTCATATGTGGGAAAACTACCGAGGTAAGTCTCAAAATATTTTTCCCATTTGGCTCTCAGCCATTTATTATCTTACTTTTATAATCGTACAGTCCACCAGTACTTCCCCGCGTAAAACCAGCGTTCCTAGGTTGGGCGTTCAGTTTCTATATAATTTAGGAAAATTCCCACTATCTTGTTTAAAATGAAAATAGAATAGCCTCGAGTAAATCATATGACATCTATAGCCAATGTCGGCTTGAACTAGAAACTACCTAGTATTATTGAATAGTTGATCTTATTAAATGTCCAATATTCATTTTTTCCAATAATAGTAAGATTAAAAAAAAGGTTTAATGATTGTGGTGAGGCTGCTTGCTCGTCCGCTGAGCCGCTGAGTCCGCTGACCTTTGTGAGCCGCTGATTTTTCTCCTTAATATCATGTGTACAAACAATCTGATGATTAATCCAGCTGTCTGCTTTCGGTGCCTTCGTTTCACTGGTATTCCAGGTTTCAGGGAGACAGATTACATCCCACTTCGTAAATTATTCGCTATTTTCTACAAAAATTTGTATATCCTCCACAATTCCAAAATCCTATTGTAATGTATTGTAAAGATTGAAGTTTCTTGTTTTTTAATTGATCTTTCTTGATTTTATTTATCTTAACTTGATGATATTTTCTATTAGATACTTGTATTTCAAATTGTTGTTGTATATCCGCTGCTTCCAGACCAGTTAACATTTTAAACTAATCCCGTCTAATGAGTCCGTCATTGAGAACCTTTTTCCCTCTATAAAAAGCTGATCCATGTTTATTTTAACTTTACATCGAGTATTAAATTTAATTTCCCTTTGCATAGCTAAAATTCTTACTCTTTTTTCCGCATTGACGCTGAAAAATCCCTCCGAACGCTAAAATTAGTTCCAGCCAGTTTATTACAATTTCGGAAAATGTTAAGAATATCAACATCCTTAGGAAAATTAGCATTAACCTTGCCAATTTGACCCTAACATTCTGAGGATGTGAGCTCTATTTATATCAGGTTTTGGGTTCAATTGCAGCTGATTTACACAAAACTGTTTTAGGGTATTGACACAGTCGGAATTTTCTGAAGGGTTTAGTCCCTAAAAAAGAAAATTGTTTCTTCTTCCCCTATTTTCTAGGTCGTCTACTTTTTTGGGCAGATGAGAATTCATCGTTTTCAATAAGTTAATTTCTTCTTTCAAAGAATTATTCTGTTTGATAAGATTATCCATTGTTTCCATAATTTGAATTATATCTACCTTTGTGGGCAGATGTCTTAATTTTTTATCCAGAAGGGCATCGAAAGCAGAAACATCCATTATTGTTTTTTTCTTAGGTTGCTTATTGAATGCTCGTTCTGTGGAGGGCTAGTTTCCGACCTTGCGCGTTTGTTAGAATCTACAATACATTGTTTAATCGACATCTTCATTCAAGAATTATTAGCTGCAGATAGTGGATTTTCGATTTCTGATATCGATAGTCTGTGGCAAGGGTGGATCAGTGCTGCTCTCTTCAAGATAAACCGGAAGCTTGTTCAAGGTCAACCCAACGTTTTAGAACTAATTTATTTGACTTTATAAAAAAACTCACATTTATAACAATTTTTCTATTAATTTAAATGATTAATTTTATTAATAAACTTACTGCAATTGCAGAGGTGATGATTCAAATTGACAGGTTTTGTGACTTCTGCAAACTTTCTAAATTAAAAACCGTATATAACTATATAAAAAACATTAAAATATCGGAACACGAAGTGACTCCTGCCATACCAATATGGCGTACTATGCGATCTTTTTGATCTTAATAATAAGCCATTATTTCCAGTTTAAATATAAATAAATACACAATACATTTCCAAGATTTCAAATTAAAAAATTTGATTAGAGAAAAAAATACTTAATAATAATATAAAATTAAAATAAACTTTTCTCTGTCTTTTAATAATGTTACGAAATTAATTTTAAATATATATATATTTTTTTAAATAAATATATAAACACTACCAGAAATTAGCCCATCTACGGGCATAGGCCTCTCCCGCCTTATTCCAGGCTTGTCTGTTGACAGCGGTCCTAAGCCACAAGACTTCTGAGACCTTCTCAATATCTTCTCTCCACCTTGAAGCTGGTCTCCCTCTTCTTCGCTTGTTGTCCCTTGGACACCATACTGTGGTTCTTAAAGCCCATCTATTTTCCTCCATTATCGCCACATGGCCTGGCCACTGCCACGTAAAGTTACTGCCACTTAAGTGAGAGTACTGCCTGTCTTAAGTCCTAGACTCCTGATAGCTTACGTAGTCGTATGTTGGTCACTTTATCTTTTTTCCTTATCTTGAGCTTGCTCCTTTCCATGCCTTTCTGCGATGAGTCTCAGTGGTTGAGGATCTTCTATTATCTCCATCCAAACAGACGTCTTCCTCTGGACCGATAGTGAAAAGGCATGTTTTCCCGAGATTATTTGGAGGCAGCTTCTTTTCCTGCAATGTTTATTTCCTGCAGCATTCCTCTGAGCTCTTCTAGGCTACTGGAGAATTGATCTTAATTACACAGGAAAAATATAGCGAACTCAAAATTATCCGTCCTTCAAATCCAAAATGACGGATAATTCATGCCACGCAAATATTTTAACAAAATATTGATTGGGGTTCCAGCTCAACTAGCGATCTAATACGAGATTTTGAAAGTCTATGCATTATTTAAAAAGCTATGCGGTCTTATGCTTATGATGATACAAAAAGTTATCAGTTTTGTTAAATGATATAAGGCTTATTAAAAAAGACATACAACGAACTTGTTCCATTGAGATCTCAATGTGAACTGATTGTTATCAAGTATAAACAAAGCTCTAACTTTAAATACATTAAGATAATGTCTTGATTTAGTGTGCGTGAGCTCCACCCTTTACCTTAAACACCCTTTGAAGTATCTCTACTTTCGCACCACCCTCACCTTCCTCATATTTAGCCTTATACTATCTCCTAAATTATTATTTTTTGAAAGTTCTTAACTTTTCTAAAGTGGGTTAAATAATTTGACGAGGAAATTAGACTTCAGCATACTGGCTAATCTGACACGTTGGTGACTGAAACGTAGCTAGTTTTATCCACGATAACTATTGTAAACTAACTGAAGTACTAGATTTTTTTTTTTTTTTTGTTATAACTAAATTAAATTATTGGCTTGGCTTACTCTAGAGCAGTGTTTCCCAACCATTTTGTATCGGTGGACAACAAGATAGATTCCTGATGTACCCACGGACCACAACTTAAGATGAGGTTTACTTGGTCCATCAGTTTCAGACGTGAATTCTGAAAATAAAGTGAACATGTCATATGATTCTTTTCTTGCTTCGGATTCCCACAGTAGCAATAAGTTACTGTTCTGTAAAAATAACAGTAACTCACGTAACTCAGACTAGTCTTTGTCACAGTAAAGAGCGGTGTGTTGACTAAAACTAAAATTAACATGAAATAAGTAATAGGTTGAAAAATTATATTTTATAGATAGTATGGGTAAGTAGAGGGGATTGGGTTTACTATGAATTTACAGACAAACCTCGACAAAAACAATGCAGTGTTGGGAACAAAGGCAAAAGGGTTAATGAAATTAATTGAAAAGAAGGCCCTGTGTAGAGAAACTTCTAACACCGCCTCATTATTCCCGATACCCTGTGACACCTTATTGGATTTATGCCTCAGACTAGCCCTGCCTCATTTTATTGGAAATTTAAATCTAAGCTGTAGATATTTGACTAGATACATTTAATTAATATGTTTCTTGGTTGTTTTCTCAATCTTTCCGTGGACCTCCTAGAACAGTCCCACGGACCACAGGTTGGGAATCACTGCTCTAGAGCATCCTCCATAATAAGAGAAACATTCAGTTCATAAATCGATGCCTACCATTTTAGTGTTAGCCACTGAAATTTAATTTGCGAAATAAATTCCCCTGTGGGTCCACGAGTTTAGGTCCGCGAATTTCATGTCCCCATTGATTTTGATTCCAGGTGGCGCGCGTAGACAACGCCGGCTGCTGCGTCGAGACGAGTTTGTCTCTTCTCGTGTCAAAGAGAGACTGGCGACCATGTAAGAGCTTATTTTGTTTTAGGTCCCCCTCTTTTGCCCCCGGGACTCGTCGGGGCTTTGAAAGGAGCTCGCGATCGGTTGTGCATTACGGCCCACTAGGCGCCGGGCGTCCGTGTCAAGTTTCAACATTATTTATTAATTTAATCTGTAAATTTATATTATTTTCTTATGTATAATACATTATTACTCCAATTCATTATGTTTAATGATTTCTCTTGGCATAACTTTTGGAAAGTTACAGATGATCCAAATAGGTTCGAGTATAAGCAGTAATTCTATTTTGTTAGTAATTACTACCCGATTTATTAAAATAGTTCTCCCTTTTAGGTTCATTGCTTCTAAATATCAATAAAGAATTTCTAGTTCTTAGTGTAGATTTTAGGTTCGTCTAGGGGTATGGAAATAATGGAAAACCAATACGGAAACACTGTTGTCTATAAAAAAAACACTAATTTATTAGATCAATTAAATTAACACGTCATCACTTCCTCCTGTCAATCTTGTCAACTGTCACCACAGTTAAAACCATATGAGCCTAACATAATGATAATTATTAAATATTTCTTTAAGGTATTGGAGTTTCTCCAATACCCCAATAACCTGCGGAATATATATCAATATTTAAACCTAAACGTTCTGCAAAAGAACGGGTGATAAAAGAAAAGTGGCTGCCAGAATTAACCGCAAGTCTAATAGAGTGTACTTTACCCTTATAATCTAATACACCTATAACACACAACAGTTCCTAGCATGACCTTTAACTGGACAGAACCAACAGTGTTCAAGGAAGCTGAGGTCATGATACAACCCATTTTGTTCGCGTGATAAAGTTACATTGTCAGGAGAAGAAGAAGGATTAGAATATCTAACTTTAAAATATGTTTGCGGAATATTAAAGCCATGCAGAAAAGAATGGTGCAAACCACAAGTATATATGTTGAACATAGATGTTTGTGGGACATGCATGATGATCTTTGTCAAACGGCACTCGAGGAGATTTTGTGTGGAAGGATTTAGTGTGGATGAGGTGAAGACTAGAATTAAGTCCTTTTGAGGCCCTTTTGATATAGAACTTGCAAAACAACAAAAAAGAGCTACAAATCGTCCATTTCTCCACCTCTACTGCCGGGACAATTCATATCCACGTGTAGACTTTTTCTTTCAAATGGATTGGTCAGCGATTGTCCCGCAATCCGTGAGGACAATTGTCCTCGGCAACTGTCTCGCCAATTGGCATCGTGTAAACTTAGCTTAAAAGCCATTCGATCTCAGCCAATGATAGTATTACAAAAAAACTAGATAAAAATATATTAATTGCATAAATAAATTTTAAATATAAACAAGTGGTAACAGACTTTTTTTTAACTAATCTTATAATACGCATAATGTAAAAAATAATAATAATAATAAAGAAAACATGAAAACAACATTAATATATAGTATATTAATTTTTATAATAATACCCTTATATGCCAATTCTGTGTCCCGTATAAATCAACTACTTCCGTGGTAGAGTGGTTAACACATTAGGCTCTCAATCCAGGGGTCGTTGGTTCGAGACTCGTCCAAAGGGAAGATTGTTTACAGGTAAATCAACTGCCGGCCTAAGTCGGCAGTCGATTAAAATATCTATCACAGGCGAGTTTTAAAACAAAAACTTGCAATTTCGTTAATTTCACATCAAAAATGTTTCACTTAGACGAGTCTCGGAACGCGAACTTCGTTCCCGATGTCAATTTCATCCAAGCCAATTTACTCTACCACGACTAAAGAAATTTCACTTCAAAAACACAGTAGCTGACTCCTTATTATGACTATAAGCAATCATTATCACCTCCCCTGTTGCGAGTGATAAGGAGTAGTTAGTGCAGGAACATCAAGCCGACCACAACTCAAGAACTTACTGTCAGGATAAACCGGATTGAAACTGGCGCCTGACACAGTAAATGGTGTGGTGATAATTTGCGTTACACCAATCAACAGGCCGAGACCTTATTTGACAAGTTAATAAATTCAGAGAAGCAGTATTTCTTCATTTACACATATTGTCACACCCTGGTACAAGAGCAAAAATAATCAGAAGAAACTATGTTTGGCAAGGAATGAATAAGCATGTCCATGAATAGCACGTGCCATCATAGTATGCCAGCGCAACAAGGTTAACCAACATAGAAAACCCCACCCAGGAACCTTCAGAGAACCAGACGCAAGATTTGCCCATGTACATTGTACATATTAACCTGGTGGGATCTTCACCACTGTTAGAGGGATACGTGTACTGCCTTACGTGCATCGACAGGTTTACAAGATGGCCAGAAGCTATCCCTTTAAAAGATATACATGCCCACACGGTTGCAAGGGCATTTAATAAAAGTTGGTATCTCGCTTCGGCACTCTATATTAAATTTAATTGATCAATATGAATTGACTAATTTATACCCACAAACAAATGCAGATAATGAATCTGAACACACGACTAAGCGAGGGAGGTTACATTGAACATGTTATGCTGAATTACGATCCTTTTACGGTATTTGTTTACATCGTAACTGTACACATATTTAAAGTTGACGAAGGCGTTGTAGTGTGAAGATTTGCCATTGTGATAACGCAACATAAAACATAAAATTATAATTAAATAAGGTAAAATATAAAACTTAAATAACGCTTTGTCTCCAACATACCGCTTATCAAAATTTACAGAGAAAATAATTATTATGTTAAGAGTTCAAATGTTAAGATACCTCTAAAATATGAATTTCCTTATAAGGAGGAGGAACCTCGACAGTCAAAAAAAGAAAGAAAAAAGGTTGGCAGTATTTCACTGTGAGACGAAATAAATAAACTTTGCCTATTAAAACGTGAGGATGTTTTGTTTCCCAAGCAATAATAAAATAATGGTGACCACTAACCAACAGAACACCCGCTTTATCATAAAAGAAGTACTCAAGCTAATCAACTCCTTTGGCATTGAAGTAACGGGAATAGGAGCTTTGCCACCAAAATAAGAATGTTTCTGAATTAGTTTTACAGCTATTCATTTTGAACTAGCAACCTTTACCTCAATTAATTCTGCTTGGTCTGAACATATCTTCCAACATTTATTAACAAAACACAAATGATAAGCTAGTGTACCGACAAGCCTGTAAAAAGTAAAAAACACTCAAACCAATTTACCAAAGAGTACTCTGGAATAGAAGTAATCAATGTAGAACAGGGAACACCCTTTAATTCGGGAACATCAACGTTAAAAGGGGAACATGTCACAGCCATTCAAAAGGATTAAGGATAGCCCATTTAAGGGCCATTAAACCAGAGGGTATTACTTAACATCAATTCTGGGGTGATGCCTCGGGAACCTAGATCACTAGGGTTATCACAAGAAGCTGCATGTTGCTACATACCCACTGAAGTTAATTCTTTAATTTATTACACGCGATTGGTATCAAAAGTTTTTAAGCGATGATGTTTTCAACCACGAAAAGACAATAATACTGTCAGAAATAAAGATAACTTTGGCATAAGAAGGAAAGCTCGAGCATACTCGACCGGCAAGCAAAGCAGCACATTCAAATTAAATAAGGTAAAATATGAAACTTAAATAACTGTTGGTCTCCAACAACTTTTATTAACCTTCAATTGCTAATGGTAGTCGAATCGACGAGCACAGTTTGAACCTTAACCTATTACGCTCGTATACGATGGTCATGGGTACCCCATCCTTCTGCAGTGCTTGCACTGGTTAGTAACACACCTGCTAGTGTAGTGGTAGTAGTCCTTTTGAGCATTCACTCGTTTTCTGGCAAATTCCTGTCAAAGCTACTTCGTCGATTCGACGAACGTTTAGTAATAGACTTAGGGAATTAATTGGTCGTCAAATGAGCCTATAGCCTGGAAAAATGGGCCTGGGGAAGGGGTAATAGGCCTAGGGGTAATTGGCCTTGGGCCAGAGACCAATGGCCGATAATCTGGGGCCTGGAGCACTTAGCAAAATGCCTAGGGCAATTGGCCTGGGGCGTGGGACCTGATACATTAATGTTCACTCAATTTCAGATTCTTCTGATGTACCTACTAAGTTATTTGTCATCAAATGTTTGTATATCTCACTAAAAAATTTAATAATGAGTTCTTAATAGCTTTCTCTTTATAAAAGTGTAGTTTCAACACAAAAAATGTATTTTCTGCATATGTTACTCGAATCGACGAAGGTTTAGTAATACCAGCCATCCAATTAACATTAGCATTTAAGGGTTAAAAATAAAACTAAGTAATAATAAAATAAAAATTAACTTCCAATTAAATGAGTAACCATATATTGAAATAAAAGAATATAACTTAAAATTATTGGTAGATACGGGCAGCTCAAAGAGTTTTTTTAGTCCCGAATTTGTGAATAAATATTATAAAAAGAAAATGTCAAAATAGAGACCGCACATGATGTGACGGAGTATATGATTATGCTCCGTCTGGTTATATATTATTCCATTCTTTAAAATCTTTAATAAAAAAGATAGACACAAATTTTATATCTTCAGGTTTAGTTCTGAATTTCATGGTCTAATTGGTTTAGACTTGTTAGAGAAGCTAAGTGCTTTAATTGATAAATATATATATATTATATACCTTGTACAAATATTCCTATCATAAACGGATGTTTCAATGATAGTATTGTTAAACAAAAAAGAATTAACAGAATTTTAAATTATAAATTGTCAAAGGGTACTTTCCCTAATTCGTCGATAAAATTAAATAATAAAAAATCTTTGGCTTTAACAATAAGTACGCATAATTTTACAATAGAACATGCAACCCCATTATATTACTAATTTATCTTATTCAGTACACATTTATGTAACATAAAGCATGCAAGAGCTTTATTCATTAAACTGTGGGTATGAAGGAATTAGTTGGTATATTGGATGTAAGAGAAAGGAGGGCTCTGTGGCTAGAGAGTACAGTTGAGCATGGCTGGACCCTCATGTCATTTTACTTGGTTTACTGGCATCATTAACCAGGAACCTTGTAAAGCTTAACAGTTGTTAACATAGCCTTTATAATTACGTGCTCTCCACTAGTTCCCCTCCCAGGTATCACAATTACACCATTATATAATTACACTTTGGGATTTACTTTCACCCTAGTATTACCTCCCCCCACCATTGTTAATGTTAAAATATAAACTTTACTAATAGATTTGCATTACAGACGGTGAGTTAACCATATTTAAAACTTAAGCAGGATTAATTTATATGGAAGATTAAAGGAGTATAAATTATTTATTAATAATAATTAATTATTTATGTAATGAATAAATTATTAATTAAAATAAAGAAGCTACGTAGACAAATTATTCATTGTCATAAGTAGTGCAATTAATTTTTGTTATGGTCCCTTTTAATAAAGAAAAACAAAAACAAAAAAAAAAAAAAAAAATTAATCGTCTTGTAACACGATGCTATTGGTTGGTTGATATGGCTGATATTATACCTTTCGATAAATAATACCAATTAATAATTTGTGGAAAATGATTTGTTAAAATAATTTTAATTTTAATTGAAACTCTTGCTATATAAATTGGAGTATCGTATGGAAATGTGGGTTTATTAATATGATGTATCTTGATTAGGAGTAGCGCAAAAGATGTGTTTAGCTGCTGATACAAATCTGAGATGGAATGAGCTTGCTAACTCTTTTCAACAAGCTTTTCCCATTAGAGCGATTAGCCAAAGGGGGGTCGTTGGGAAAAGTGTCAAACTCCCTCCTATGCCCTTCAATCTGTGTTTACTAATTGATATCAGTTTGTCTGGTTGTCAGCTTTTCATTCTTCGCCTCTTTAAAATAAAATAAATAAACTAGTATCAGTAACGATCCGTTGTGAGATAAACCAAGATAAACCAAACAACTCCGCTCAATATTATAGAGATGTACATGTACAGCCATTTTTTTTTTTTTTTTTATTAAAAACTTGATTTATTCTTCACCGGTTCAAGTGAGACAATACACTCATCCATTTGTCAATGAAACAATTGTGTCGAGGGGTGATGGGGGGGGGGGGGGTGGTTGGACGATTTATAGGCCAATATGAACAATTTGTCATTCAGTCAGGAAAACAGTTAATGAAAATCTTCCCGTCTTTGTCCGCACAGGTTATTACAGGATATTATCTAACAGATATCTCTAGTGCACTCTAAACAAATAAATCGTAATATCCATTATCACAAAAAATTAAATCGTGTTTGATTTTTTTTTCAAATTATCAGATAAATCGGCCATATCAACCAACCAATTGCATCGCGTTACGACACGATGCAATTTATTATTTTTTTTCCCCCTATATTAAAAGGAACCAAAACAAAAATTATTTGCACTACTTATGACAATGAATAATTTGTCTACGTATCTTCTTTATTTTAATTAATAATTTATTCATTACATAAATAATTAATTATTATTTATAAATAATTTATACTCCTTTAATCTTCCATATAAATTAATCCTGCTTAAGTTTTAAATATGGTTAACTCACCGACTGTAATGCAAATCTATAAGTAAAGTTTATATTTAACATTAACAATGGTGGGAGGAGGTAATACTAGGGTGAAAGTAAATCCCAAAGTGTAATTATATAATGGTGTAATTGTAATACCTGGGAGGGGAACTAGTGGAGAGCACGTAATTATAAAGGCTATGTTAACAACTGTTAAGCTTTACAAGGTTCCTGGTTAATGATGCCAGTAAACCAAGTAAAATGACATGAGGGTCCAGCCATGCTCAACTGTACTCTCTAGCCACAGAGCCCTCCTTTCTATTACATCCTGTATACCAACTAATTCCTTCATACCCACAGTTTAAAGAATAAAGCTCTTGCATGCTTTATGTTACATAAATGTGTACTGAATAAGATAAATTAGTAATATAATGGGGTTGCATGTTCTATTGTAAAAGTATGCCTCCTAATTGTTAAAGCCAAAGTTTTTTTAAGTATATATTTATATATTTTATTTATATTTATAAGGGTTTTGTAGATCCTCCTGGAAACCCTTATGCCAAGGGTGATAAGCGGGAGTGTGTTTCTGTCTGTCCGTCGCACTTTGGTTTATATCTTCAGAACTCTTCATGCTGGAGAGTTTAAATTTAAGACTTGGTGCAACTTTTTGACTCACACATAGAAAAAATATAGATAAGTTAAAAATGTAACATGCGCATACGCCCAAATGTGGTATTAAATAAAAGCTACTATTAAAATAAAGCTGAAGAGTAAATTATAAATTTATATACATATAATTTGTTTTAACATTGTATTTTGTATTGCTTTTATGAGTTGAAATATTCCCCAATATATTGTATGCACACCTTGCTTCTCCAAAGTGCACCTTTTTATACATATTTTAGTTTTAAAAAATAATGAACAATATATGAAAAAACCCTTTTAGTAGCTTGCTGGCAAGTACTTGACGGAATTTTTTTTAATGTATTTATTAAAATAACTCAGTATTGTTTTGACTGGCCAACCTTAATTTCCATTGTGCCATTTATTCTCAACTGTGTATAAATATTCAGAAATTAAAATATTTTTAGTTATCATTTTTATTGTCATTATTTTTAATTCAAAAAGAAGAAAAAATGGGAAATTGTAAGATTGTTACTATAAATAAGTTAGAAGGGGCTTCTAACTGGTGAAAATGGAAAATTCAAATTCGATTTCAGCTAAATGGACATGGACATGGATCAATTTCAGCAGTGCAAGGTACGCTAACTTACCCTGACCCAGTATCTAATGATGCAACAACTCAAGAAACACTTAACTATGAAAAGACAAAAGCTCCCATCCTTAAAACTTAATTTATAGCCTAAAATTTAATCGTGTCCAGTCTCAGTAAAGATGTGAGACAATTAGTGCTCATGTGCAACACTTATCAAGGAAATGTGGGATATACTCCACTGAGTTTATGAACAGAGAACTGAAGAGAGACAAGACAGACTATTCAATTTTCTTTTTTGGTGGGAAGAGAAACTATCCAAGTGATAGTATTGCTAATCATATTGCGAAATTGACGAGTAATTTTTTCTTAATCGTGTATCAAATATATTACCAATATGTTGCAGTGAATTCATCAACACGTGGGAGTCGGTACCTAAGGAACTTCTTAGAGAAAGGCTCTGCACAGTGGAATTGCAATATCATGAACGTGATAAAAAAACCGTTAACTAGAGCTCTTAAAACTTGATGGTATAGTGAAAAGTGAAGAGAATATCTACTTAATATCCTTGTATGTCAAAGCACCTAAAGTTAGTTGTGCGCTAGGTGAAGGCAACATAGATACATTACAGTGGTACGAAATACTTGCCACCAAAACAAACGTAATGTTCAAAACTTTTTAAATAGTCCTGGAATAAATATGACGGTGGACAGAGAGTTTTGTGATGGGGGTTGTCTTGGGAAAACAACGCCACGTAAGTTTCAGTCGAAGAGATTACAGAGCTCAAAAACCTGGTGAGTTTATCTATTCAAAAGTTTGTGGTCCTATGCTGGTAAAATCTCTAGGTGATTCGAAATATTTTAAGTTTTTAAATATGATTTTTCTAGATATAGAAAAAACGAAGACTCCTGGAAGCGGCGAGGACTATGCTTCACTCAAAAAAACCACCGGAGCATCTGTGGGCTGAAGTTATAAACATGACAGCATATGGAATTAACAGGAATCAGGAAAATCTGGGAGATTGGTTAGGAGGTATTGGCCCTGAAGTTGAAGCTAGGTATACTTTAAGAGACAAGGCACCTTTAAAAAAACCTGGTAGGCTTATGCTTATTGCAAATGCAATATGCATAAGCCTACTCGCTACTAGTGGCAAACCGTGCAGTAAAAGAAGTGTTATGCTCAGTGGACGCTTTTAAATGGAAAGAGGCTATGGATGACGAGAAGGTTTCTCTTCATGAGAATAGGACGTGGAAATTAGTGACCCTTCAACCTGGGAGAAAACCTATAAAGAGTAGGTGAATTTTTCAAATCAACCCAAATCCTGATCCACCGGCTAGCCAAAGTACTATGGAATTAATATCGTTGAAAACTATCATTAAGGATATTACGAATACAGATATAGTACCAACTTCAAGTAGCGATAGTTTAAGTACAATTAAACTGGTTCGTAGTTGTGAATTTCACAAGACATATCGATGTGTAATATCTTCTTCTTCGAGAGAAGATTGAAGGTTTTTTTTTTTTTTTTCATTTTTTTTTTTTTCATTTATTAGATTATAGCAACTGCATCAGTATATTTATAGTGAATTGTGATTTGACAATAGATGTGGTTATCCATCGATAGTACTCATAATATTTAATAACTTGATTTTTAATTACATGTTAATATTGTTTAATAAGTCACGTGGTCACTGCCTCTTTAGGCGTTAAGGAGGGTTTTGTGGAATGGATGGAGATTATAGGTTTTGGACTAAACAATTGGGATGGTGGGATATGGAGTCATGAAAGCTTTTGTATCGGGAGGAGGCTAGGTCATCGATAAATGGGACTTTAATGTCTCTGTGGAGGATAAGGTTGGAGACATGGAAAGGAGCGTTGGGAATTCTTCTTAGGATTATAGATTGAATGGTTTAGATACGATAAGAGTTGGAACGCTTGGTGCAACTAAAGTTCAATGCCGTATGACATGATGGGCTTAGTTACTGTGTTATAAATGAGTAATTTGTTATGCATGTTGAGTTTAGATGTATGGTGCAGTCTTGTCGTTTGAGTTCTGTGTGGTGTGCCTATATTAGATACCGATCCAGGCGTAACCCGAGGAATCAGGAATAGGAGTTTGGTTTAGGAATACAGATTTGCAGTTGCCGTGTCTCAGACTGAATGTTACATTGATACTTTTACTCTCGTTAATTTTAATCCTCCATTTTTTAGCCATGTTTCTAGAAGTCAAGATGCTGTACTTGGATGTTGTAAGCAGTTCTGGATGATTTGTGAGACAATAATATACATTTATCATCTGCAAAAGACGCGAGTGAGGCGTCAGGATGTTCAGGAATATCAGAAGTGTATATGTAATATAGGATTGGACCCAAGGATGCTTCCTTAAGTGCACCTGCTGAGGATAAATCGCGGGAAGTGGAATGATTATAAGAAACATGGGAACCTAATAAGGTTTCCGTTCCCTCCACTAACAGTTCATTAATGCCTCAGAGTTGTTGACTTAATTTCCTCCTCCCTTGAACAGAAAAAGTACTGTTCGGCTGTCTTCCTTGATGAAGTCCAGGCTTTTGACACAGTTTGTCAATTATTATTGATGATTTGGGATAATTTTTAAGGATGTTATAATAGGATAGATTCTTCGAAGGATGAGTTTGTCTAGATTTTATTTCCCATCAAGGGAAAAAAACTAATAGGACGATAGGGCGTAGGCAAATGGATAGGTTTGGAAGGTGTTTTGTATCATTATAATTTTAGCAAATTTCCATAAGGTAGGATAATGAGTTGTGTGAAGGACTGCACTGTATATGTATATAAGGTACAGGTATTGTAAAATCTTGTGGGAAGAAATGTATGGTTATAGAAGTGGACTGGATTGATTCGGTAAGATTTGAAGGATTTAGAAAGTGGGAAAGGAAATTTATTATTAGGATCGCACTACCCCCGGGTGCAGTGTTATTTGGATGGTCAGTTCTGTACGTTCTGAAGTCTACGTTTTCGTAGACGTTCTTTCTTCAGACTATGTTTTTTAATTTAAACGGTAATTATATCGAGTGTTAAGGTAAGCACATCTCTGGAAACATTTGTAACTTGGTACAGTCATTTCACATTATTACTAATGTAGCATTATTACTAATGTATTGGTAATACGCATACTTTTTTAATAATGGATTATTAGAAATTTGCAAGAGAGATCATGACAATAAATTATTACTTACTTGTAACATGAGTGAGATACCGACAATACCCTGAGATTTATGTCTGGCTTCAGACATGTTGTGATAGAGTTCAGCGTTGAACCCATATAATTGAATCTGCAACAAAACAATAAACAAGACAAATTACTTAACTAAACACTAAGAATGGCGTGTTGGCCATCAGCACCCACCTACATATAACAACTATATAAAAATATTATCATTTATGTCGATAATATTATTATTAATCGACGACTCACCTCGAAATGATTTGTTATTGCTAATCCAAGGCTACCACATTTATTCTAATAAAAATAATTTTTTTTTTTTATTTGTTGGTTTTCAAATAGATATAATAACTTATCTAAATAGATATTTTAATTAATTGTTACTTTTTTAGATTGTTACTCCCCTGATTTCTTTTTAGTATATAAATGACTGACTAAATAACGACTAGGCATCGCGTGGCTCTATCATTGAAGCGAGCATATAGTAATAAATATTGAAAAAATTGATAATCGTGAATCATGATGAGTTGATAGATAATGGGTATGATAGTAGTACAGCGGCTAGCAGTAAGGGAACCATCCCGCATTCTTACTATTCCTCTAACCACACATCTCCTTTTCAATTATTATAAAATGTATCACTTCGCTACAAAACAACTACTGCATGTATCGAATTTAAATTTTGCATGCGTGTTTCAATTGTGCATTAGATGGTGTATATGAAGTTTTATTAAAATCGTTTCTTAGAACGTAAGATATCGGTAAAAAGGACGTTTTCTCTATTATAAACGTTTAGGTCCACTTTAATAGTTTTAGCGATCTTTGTTAATTCAAAGCGGTGTCGCTGTTGGTTTTACTAAAAAATGTTATTTGTAATAAATGTTCGTCTAGTCGAATAGATGATGATAGAATCTTTTCCCGTCCTGAAATTCCAATTTAATTTTTGAACCTCTCGTTTACGCGAGCGTTGCGCGTGAACTCTTGGACGGATCACGCTGTCCAACGAACTTAGCCTGAGCATTAGTAAGAGGAACATGCATACCAAATTTCAACTAAATCGGTCAACTTTTACTCAAGTTATCGTCGGACACGTAAACGTTACACACAGACAGACAGACAGACAAGATGCATATTTCGTTGAATGTAAGAAGCTCGCTTACGCTCGCTTCAATTAAGACAAAGGTATGTTTAGTCTAATGTATGATGTATGTCTTTGGGACAAAAAATATCACACTTCTGTTTTTAAATAGTGAGTAACAATCAAAAGAAAGACATTCCGTATACCTTCTTTAGATTGTTACTCCTCTCAAATTTTTTCTAAGGGGAGTAAAAATATATAGAAGTACCAATTAATTTACATAATTTTACTTTTTGCAAAATATAAAATAATTAAGTCTGTTGCCACGGGCTTAACGGCTCGTTAATATAAAATACATGGATCAGGATAGGATAAAATATAAGGAATTACTAGTTTAGTTCTACAATCACTCTCCTAACTAATTTCTAACCTACACTAGTGGTAGTAAACATTTTTTCAAAGAAAATGGTATATTATGTTACAAGGCTGTGAAGTGAGTTTTTTCTTTACCGCGGCAATTACATTTACTGTCGAGCGAAGCGAGACAGTAAATATTGCCAAGGTAAAGAAAAAACACTTCAAAGTCGCGTAGCATATGCTATTTTTTCCGAGGTAGCAGACAATGAAAAAACATTAAATATTAATCACTAATCAATATATAATAATAACAAATATTAGTACTTACTTAAGACTTAAAAAAAGAAACGTTAAAATGAGGTTACACTATAAGAAACGATAAACAAAACGCATTGACATCTAGCGGATTTTTATCGTACTAGAAGCATTTCTACAAAGACTGCAGCGGTACTAACGGAAGTTTTGACAACTACCCGCCGTAAACAAAAAATCTTTTAGTGCCTAGGACGTAAAAGATTTTTTCTTTACAGCTAGGAGTAATGAAAAGATTTTTTAAGTCCACGTAATGAAAAAATGGATTTTAGCTATGTTTTTTAGGCTCTAAAGTTACTATTTCACAGCCTACCACGGAAAATAATTATTTATTTTATGACTTTAAATTTCATGTTAAACTATTTTTTTTTTTTCAAAATTAATACTTTAAAAAGAAAATGCTGTATTAAATTTTTACCTAAAAAAAAAAATGTTTAAAATCGGGTAACTTGACTTAAAAAGAAATCCTTGTAGACTCCATTTAAATGTGATTTTCAATTATCCAATTAACAAATTGGACTTTAATTGGGTGATAGTTATTAGTCCGGAAAAAGGTGGCTCTCTTGTAATTTTGCACTTAGTTGTTAAACATATTATTTATTACATAAGGTGTAATAAATGGTTTGATACTTAAATAGTTGAATGTTAGTATCGACGTCTTAAACAAGTATGAATTTTAAATAAACCGTCAAAATTACAATTGAGATAATATCGTACATTGTGTATCGTAGATTTATAATATGGTATGGCAATAAGTTGAATACTATTAATACAACTTCACTCACAAGTGAATTCACTTTTGACGAATAACTCCGAGGTTTGAAATCAAAAAGATATTATTTAGCATAGCATCTACTGTTCTATATCTAATTCTCCACAATATGTCAAATCCATGTATGTATAATTGTTTCATTGTATTGGAAATGTCGGTTTCCCTTCTAAGGGGAGCTCACAGCATCCCCTTGGCGATCAAAGCCCCATACAAAGCTAATTGACACTTATGATAGAGTTACTACCTGACACCTCCTTGTTTCCGATCCGATCAATCAGAATGCTAATCGCGACAACATATCAATTAATAGTCATGCTAATTATTCGCGAACCCAAGTCATAATTATCATCAATACATTATGGTTTTTTGTGTCACTATCAGTATGGATGTTTCCGAGAAAAAATAAAATTAATTTCGTATGAAATAGTATAATATATTTCAACTTGACTAGTTAGACGCCTTTTGATAAACCACCCTAGTTTAAATAATATTGATAGCGGTAAAGAAAATATTGATTCACTGAAAAAAGTGAAAAGTGGAGGTGTTATGAAATCATAGACAGATAATAAGGAAGGATTTGCTTAACTACCACAATGTATACAGCTCAACCCAATTAACGCATACCTTATCTCATGTGAAAAATACTAATATTATTAAAAAATTTCCTATTCTGAAGCTATACAATTATAAATTTTCAATCTAACTTTCTTATTCTTAATACACCTGAAGTTATTTTTTTTCTTTCAATTGAACTAAATTCTATCTAATTTTCAAGTAATATTAATTTTGTTAACTTTCTTTTTTTCTCTCAATTTCTACGCTCAAAATAAGGCATTTATAAGGTGATACTTAATATAGATGTAGAGCTCTGAAAATGTACTGATGTGTCAGACACCTCAGCGGTATACTACATGTTAAATATTATCTTCTTCGATATAACGTATGCTGGGATCGGAAATACTTAAGGGGTTCCTGTATGACTCTCCGTGGGGGCGCTTCAATGATGAGGTAGAATCTAGATAGGTTACCATTTTAGATTTTGGGGGATGACCAAGTGTACTTATAGGGTTGAACAAAATATATTCCCACTCCGCATGAGTGTAGCTTTCATTTGATTTGTGTTGTAGCTTTCATAACTTCTTTTTAATAGCGAGCAATGCTGCCAACGAGCGATATTAGCATGTATAAATGAAAATGTAAATGAAATAAATAAAATAATGGAATTAGTCAAATTTATCAATAAGTATGTGTTACAGTTCGTATATAGAAGTTGATAGCGAAATTAACCCTCGGGGGGGGGGGGGGGGGTCTTATAAATGTGTCAATATTGAATTCAGTAAGCCAGTCAGGTGTACCAGATCATAGATTAACTTTTAAAGAGGGTGCAGTTGCCATATTAATGATAAATTTAAATTTCACCGAAAGATTAGTTAATGGAACGAAACTAATTATGAATAATATAAATTGTCTCTCCACGTCAACTGGCTAAATTGTTTAGGTATTTTAAATTTCAAAGCAGGGTCAAGCAATATATTTTTTTGGTATGGATCTCAGAAACAATGTCTTTAGCCCCGGTCAACTTTACGACGCTTTGGACATTGTAAGAAGTAGCTCCTTCATACAAGTTTTGGTACCATCTGAGAGGGTCACAGATAGAATTGCTTATACACGGAATATTGTATACGATCCATTACTGCATAGTTAAATTATTTTGTGTAATATAGTGTTTGTTTTAGGATTACGTTATAGTTTTAGGTGTGGCCAAGCTATATGTTTCCTCCAGTTGGCGAGTAAATTCCTATTGAAGGAGGCGGCGTTAAATTTTATCCCCATTTTATAATCATTTTGAAAAAAGTTCTGCGATATTGTGGGATGACCCATTTTTTAGTAATTTATTTTAATTTCATTTTTAAGCCATTTTCATTTTCTGTTATTAAGCTAATAAAATAATAAAGGAATAAGTATTATATTTAATGAAATGGCCTACTCAATTAACCAATATGATAGTAATATAAATATAAAATAGTAACAATACAGCCACTGATATATTATATATATATATATACAGGGTGACCGGAAGTTAACCAGCCAAACTTCATGGTTAGTTACTGTGGTCAAATTGGAACAAAAAATGTCGAGTAAGCATATGCCCATTTTTCAATAGTTCTCGAGATATCGATTTATTTCTTTTTTCTAAGTGTTTCAAGAAATGCCTAATATCTCAAAAACTAAATGAGATAGAGAAATTAGGCTAAGAAACAATTTTAAAGAGCATAAAAAAACCTTTCAGAGTCACTCATTTATTTTCAAATTATAACCTGTTAAGCATCTTTTAAGTCCGGGTACATTTGAAAATTTGATTTTTTTTTAAAAAATCGACCACGAAATTCCTGAGCTTTCTACTCTTAACTGAGAGATGCTAGAAGTGTGGCAATTTCAGGAAAAACTTCTGCATTTCATGAGCTTTCAAATGGTATAATTAAAGTTTAAGATCAATGGACTAGTTTTTGAATTATGTTAGATTGAATGTTACCAGACGAGAATTCATTTGGTTAGAATCACAAACAATTCTTGTACAAATGCAAAAAAGGTTTCCCCGAACAAAACCACAACACTTCGGGTTTTTTATAGGAAATTTGACGCTGAACAAAAAAGTTCCTATAAACATAGTTCCTGAAAACCTTCTAACATAATTTAAAAACTAGTCCATTGATCTTAAACTTTAATTATACCATTTGAAAGCTCATGAAATGCAGAAGTTTTTCCTGGAATTGCCACACTTCTAGCATCTCTCAGTTAAGAGTAGAAAGCTCAGGAATTTCGTAGTCGATTTTTTAAAAAAAAATCAAATTTTCAAATGTACCCGGACTTAAAAGATGCTTAACAGCTTATAATTTGAAAATAAATGAGTGACTCTGAAAGGTTTTTATGCTCTTTAAAATTGTTTCTTAGCCTAATTTCTCTATCTCATTTAGTTTTTGAGATATTAGGCATTTCTTGAAACTTTTCGTGAAACACTTAGAAAAAAGAAATAAATCGATATCTCGAGAACTATTGAGAAATGGGCATATGCTTACTCGACATTTTTTGTTCCAATTTGACCATAGTAACTAACCATGAAGTTTGGCTGGTTAAATTCCGGTCACCCTGAATATATATATATATATATATATATATATATATATATATATATATATATATATATATATATATATATATATATATATATATATATATATATATATATGTATATATATATATTATAAATATATATAAATATATATATATTATGAATATACATATATATATACATATAAACATAGATAGATAGATACTTTTTGTTTATGATAGTATTCAAGCATTTGATAACTATTAGGACGGTGAAACGAGGGGAGTAAAACACAAGGAAGTTAATCCGTATCGTCGAAAGGTTCGATTATCTGTTTATTCGATTCAACAAGCACTCAAAAAAGCAGAGAGGATAACGTTTATACTGGCTTTCGGCCTCCAATACTATTGAGAATAAAAAAGAAGGGTAGAGGCAGGTTTTTGGAAGCTCGACAAAAGAAGTCGGAGGCGGCAATCGTAAATCCGTCGAAAAAAGACTTTATACCGATCCGATGCAGAAAGGAGCTACCCCGCGTAAGTTTATTATTATAGGGAATGATAGAGTGGACGGTCCGGTCTTGTAGAGGAAACGGCGATATTAGAGCCCGCAAGGCCCCGATTAGGAGTTTTCGAAACCTCTGCGGAAGCCCTTTCCTGAAGGATATCTTGCTGGGATTTTCCAATACATTAAACCCCGGTTTGAGATGCCGACAGACACAGCGTAAAAAGAATATCATTTCGACTCTGATGACTCGCTATCGTCTATAAAACCACTGAAATCAGAATCCCCTTGACTCCTTTTATACTCTTACCCGCTAACCAAATGGAGAATCGATCATCTATCGCTTATTTTACGGTTTCAGACTGAGCTATATAGGAGGGATCCAAGTTGGCTGTATTGCCTCACGTAATTTTTCTCTCTCTCTTTTAACCATTTAAAAAGATTTTGAAGGAATCGAAATTGTTTATCTAAGTATATGGTGATCTGACTAAGCATTTTTTTTGTCCGATTCCTTTTTCTCTAGTTCTTATTTTATTTCTTAAAGAATCTGAGACTTTCTTCATATGCAATGACCAAATAGTACTATTTAATTCAAATGTAGCAGATTAGGAGTTATCGATCCCAGAAAAATATGTCTCCCGGTTTTGCAGGTCCGGTTATAACACATAATTAATAAACAACTAATTATTACAATGCCTTGCGATCATTCTGAAGAAGGTTTTAAAGTCTCCAAATTAAAAAAAACTTTCAAACTTCAGGGAACATTTTCGGTCTTGTGTCTATCCACCATCATGATCTTTTGGAAAATTGATGATGGGAAGACACGAGACCAAAAATAAATGAACTAACCATCATATAAATAAGATTAAAAAGTGTTGTCAACAATAAATGAAGCAACAAATAAACTTGGTGACCCAACTGAGCCCTCATACTACAGACCTATCTCTCGTCTATCAAATCTAGCCAAGATACTTGAGAAAATAGCCAAGGAGAGACATTTTTTTTTTTTTTTTTTTTTTTTTTTTTTCCATGTTAAGTGGGGTATCAAATGAAAGCTCCTGAAGAGTTGGTTACATAAATATATACATAACAAAAAATGATGAGTAAGCATATGCCCATATCTCAATTGTTCTTGAGATATCGATTTATTTATTTCTTTAAAGTGCTTCACGAATATTTTCAAAAAATGCCTAATATCTCAAAAACTAAACGAGATAGAGAAATTGGGCTAAGGACCAATTTTAAAGAGCATAAACTAATCTTTCAGAATCATTCATTAATTTCCAAATTATCAGCTGCTAAGCATCTTTTAAGTTCTGTTTCATTTAAAAATTTGGATTTATTAAAATTCGCCTACGAAATTCCTGAGATTTCTATTCCTAATTGAGGGATGTTAGAAGTGTGGCGATTTCAGGAAAAACTTCTGCTTTTTATAAGCTTTCAAATGGTATAAATAAAGTTTAAGATCAACGGACTAGTTTTTAAAATATGGTGGTAGAATGTTACCAGACGTGATAGTTTTCTGTCAGGATCCCAAACAATTTTTCTACAAATGCAAAAAAGGTGTCCCCGAACGAAATCACAACACTCCGGGATCTTATAGGAAATTCGACGCTGAACAAAAAGGTTCCAAGCAAAAAAATTGCTTGCATACGAGTCTGCAAGACAGTGAGACATTTTTATGTAACGCTTTTTGGTTTCGGTTTTTTGTAATGTTTGTGTAACGCTTTTTGGTATCGTTTCTTGGTAAAGCTTATCGAGTTTATGTGCCAATGTAAAGACATGAAAATGTAAACAAAAAAATCGACCATGCAGATTCTTGCGTTTGTAAATTAGCAATTTAATCGAACATATACGTTGTGCACGATGAAAGAAAGTACTTTTCTTCTTTTCCAGTTTATTAATAAGTAATCTTTTAGCTTCGTCACCCATATTTTTATAATGAATCCAAAAAATTATAGTACCTACAACAAAAATAAAAAATAATAAAGCATCCTTGAACGAACCAATCATTCACAATCATAACTCAGCCGACCTCTAAGCAGCGATGTAAACGAGTTCAGTTAGCTCCAACCTTTTTCTATTCTCCTAGTACAGTGTACAGCGTTTTAGAATCGCTTGGGGAGGGGACGCCCTAGCGACAGCGGTACCAAGCGCGGTAGTGGGAGACACTATCCCTACCAAGAGCGGACAGACTCGATTGAACACCTCCTATACCTTCCTAATACCCTGATCTTATATTTTCCCCACTCGTGTAACGTAACGCTTTTCGAGGTTAATGTGCCATAGCCAAAACATAAAAATGTTAAAAAACATCACTTTTGGGCGTTTATCCTTTTAATTCTAAAATACTACACTATTAACCATATATACAGCAAATCTTGTTGAGAAAAAAACTTTTCGTTGACTGATATCAATCCCAGCTATGAACAACAAACCCATGATTTTCAGCGAAATTTCAAAATTCTACGTCCCTGTCACTTTATTAGTCTATTCATTAAGGTGATCTCAATCAGAGCTCGATATTAAAGGATTTTGATGTAGAGAACTAAAATTAGTGTAATTCGACTCTACAAAATTTGCTTCAATGAGTATTATGGTAATAAGCGTAGTATTTGAGAATTGTAAGGATATACGCCCAATAGTGATTTTATTTAATGTTTTTTGAAATTATAAAAAATATATTTTATGCTCTTTAAAATTGGTCCTGAGCCCAATTTCTCTATCTCATTTAGTTTTTGAGATTTTAGGCGTTTCTTGAAAATTCTGTGAAGCTCTTTAAAAAAAGAAATAAATCGATATCTTGGATATAAAGGACAACTTTGTAATCTTAAATGGTAACCTATATTTATTTCTTAAATTAGATTGCTTTAGAAGAAGAATGAGCTTTGAATCTACAAAATCGGTTGAGAATTGACAGAGATATTTAGTTCTCAATATAATAAAAATGCTATTTTAGTATGTAAAGAAATGTAACAAAAAAATTGCAAAATAAACGAAATTATCTTAATTCTGTTTATTTAATTTATTAAGGTTAGTTGAATGCGATTACTGATCAAAAGTCAATCCTTTTTTCCATTCCATTCAGGAACATCGTTAGTATGACCTCTTTTGATCAGTGTGTCGAACTTACTTAATTTAAACATTAAAAAAAATAAAATATTTAGCTTTTTCGTTGGACCCGCAAGGTGGCCCCTCTAATACACTAAAGCTTTCTTTAAATTCGTGCGACTCTACAAATAACACTTTGACTAACAGTACTGACTTTGACATTATTAAACAGGTTGATTCCATCAAATATCTTGGCGTAATCATTGACAGACACTTAAACTGGAACCGACATGTATCACAACTCTGTAGAATAAAAAGATTAGAACTAAATTCAACACACAGGCTCATCTTAGCATTTGTAACAACTGTATAGTTTTTGAAAATTTCCCACTTAAATATTCAAAGTGGCGGCCAATATAGTTGATGACTCGACAAAAAGTATATTTAGTCAGCGTGACATGTAGTACATGGTTCTGAAGGTCTTGAAGAGTAGGAAAAGGATATGTATCTAATACTACAAAATGGTTCTTCTTCGTCGGCATTTCAAAAACAAATATGGGCGAATTATCGTGGGTGAGAAAGAAAGTTTATGCATAAATTGCATGTAACATAAAATTTTAAGTCACATAAAATAAGTAAGTTTTCCCAAAAAATGTTTCCTGGTACCTAGTCATATTGAAAATAATATGGCATATGTAAGACGTTATAGCTACTGATCACTGTGTACATCAAACTTTTAATTTATAGTTGTGGGAGTTAAATTATAGAAATTATCGAATTTTCCTTGAAGCAAATACGTATTTGGCTCAGGGTAGTTAGTCCTCACCACCCCTGGGCAGATAGGTATTAATACCGGTACCTAAGCCGGGTTGAGTCAGATCATCACTTTTCAAATTGAAACTCACCTTTGCATTTTCTTTTCCTTGTCTCTCTTATCCTTTCTATCACAGAGAGTTGCATTGCTACGTTTGGCGCCTTTCCCTTCCAGTAGTTTGGCTGCTCATACTCGTCGTGCTTTGAGTTTTTCATGCCACGAATACCTGCCTTTCTTATGTGAACATCCATACATTCCGAATGTAATAGAAAGGAAAACTTTAAATCGAGGTGGCACTTGAAGAAAGGACCCTTGCTCGAGCACTGAGTCTACAGTGAATATCAATTGGTGAGGCACCCTCCCTGAGCCCAGGTGACACACATTCCTTTTTTACCACCCCACAATCTTTCCCCACCACATCTATCCAACAATGCTCTTTCAATAGAAAAATATACATCAGACATACTCGTTGATAAAATTTATTAGCTATAACTATCGATCATTTGAAGTGGTAGGAGAGACACATACTCCCTCGTTTATTCTATAAATTATTATTATCTTGAAATGTGATTTATAAAGACTATTATAATTTATGCTCCACGGTTATTTTTGGTAAATATAAATAGATTGCTAAAACTAATACTAGTATAATAAAATTATTAACTAATGCAAAGCATAATATGCTTTGTATGCTTTTTGACGATAGAATTAAAATTAGAATATTCTTTATTACGTAGCCAATTTAAAATCATATATAATAGATCATTATATACAAATGAGTTAATTAACAATAAACAATAAATAACATAATACATAAAACACAGGGAATTAACTAAATAAATTAACAGTAATAATTGAAAAACACTACAAAAATTCTGATACACGATAACAATATTTCGTATTTAACAATTTTTTTGAGGTAGGTTTTTTATTTCAGAGGGTAATTTGTTATAGCATTGCAGGCCCATGTTATGTGGTATTTGTGTAGAATTGTTCTGCAAAACTAAGTTGTCTTAATTCCTTAATTTAAAGTGGTGGATGTCAGAAAATTTTTAAAGGTTCTTTATTACAAATATGCAGAATTCTGTAATAAATAGACTGGGAAAAGTTAAGATACTATATTTTTTGAAATAGTCTTTGCAGGAGGTCCTATTATTTAGATGGAAAATCGTCCTAATTATTCTCTTTTGCTTTGTGAAAATTCTTTATTGCCTCATACAATATGTTGTATGACACGAAGGGGTAAACTAACCCGTAATATGCAGTCATTAAAGTATCTGTGCAATTATAGCTCCTTAAATTTCTAATTACGAAGAAAACGTACTTTAGTTTTCTTAATACGGAATTAGTGTGTTTCCTGAAATTATATTTGTCATTAATCAATACTCCTAGGAATTTAAATACTTCCAGTTTTACTAGACTGGTAAAACTAATCATGACCTTTGGGGACCTTTTACTAAAAAATAACGAAAACACTTTTAGAAACCTTTATAACAAGCTGATTGGTTGAGCACCGTTCACAAAAAACCTTGGACAGATTATTTAGATACATTTCAAGTTTATCGGCAGTTCTCGTCACAACATGAACTGAAATATCGTCAGCATACAGTACTACATGGCAAATTAGACACACCTTTTATAAGAATTCAGGTAAGTAAATTATAAATATTAGGAATAATAACGGACCTAAAATGCTTTCCTGAGACAAGCCTATACTAGTAAGATGAAGCTTTGAGTGAGCACTATTTACAAGTTAACTGAACGCTCTGCTTACTAGAAAGGAATTAATAAAATTTAGCAAATGGCCTCTTACATATAATCTTAAAAGTTTAACTAGTAATACTAGCTTAAACTGTTTAAACTTTAGTTTACAGTTTAAAACTAGTTTTATTAGTGATACGCTGTAATACTGTTAAGGCAAGTCCTGGAGCAAAATCTTTCTCAAAGCATCCAGAGGTTTTTCTATAATTTAATCCTGGTTTGACCAAAACTTATTTACACTATATTTACAAAACATCTAAGTATTTGTGTTTTCCCCACGAAAAAAGAGGACAATTGTTTTGTTAAAAGTTAAAAAATTAAAATATTTAGGAGTCATTGGTGACAATAGCTAAATCTGGAAAGAATGCACTGCTTGGATTATAACAAAAATTAGAAGAACTTTCTATACTTTCATACGAATCTAATAGTTTGCCAATAAGACGTTACTAAATTTCCTTTACCAAACATTTACAGACCTATCCTAAAATATTTTATACTAGCTTTTGGAGAAGTGCCTCCCAGACAAACTCAGAAAATGTAAGGGTAATACAAAAAACAATTATCTCTGTATCTCCTGTTGATAATAATAATTATTATTTGATTTAAATTAGAACAATTATTAAAACCTCACTCACACAACCTAGACCTATCATTCACTGATCTTTACTTTTTCTAATTTTAACGTTCTGACTTAAGAATTGATATTTACGAAAGCCGTTTTAATATATTTTATTTTTTCAGAACGATACAAGATTTACTGTTCACCATGGTTACACAACGTACGCTTAAACACTAAACACAGTACTTACTCTCTTCGGTAATACTGAAAGAAAACGAAAAAAATGCCTTATATCTTGGTCCTGGATTGTTTTGACAGCTCTTGACAAGTAATGTTGTTTTTTTTTTTTTTTTTTTTTAAATATATTTTTACTCTGATTATACTTATGTTACATTTTACAAGTACGTAGAAGGTTCAGCTCGGCATCCAGACCCTGGTGGATGGGATAAAGATGCAAATTTTCAATTTATAATAGATAATGTCACAATTTCTTTAATAGTTGTAATATATAATATGAAATAAATATAATACAAATAAAATGAAAACTATATTTTTGTAGAGACTTCAGATATCACTAACAGCAAGAGACCGTAGATAAGTTCTCCTCCAATATGTAATCCTCCAGTCTTTAAACTGTCTAAATCTTTAAAAGTTTAAATTTTTAATTGTCAAACGGGCAAATAGTGAATCGATGGCAAATGTCTCACCGTCCGTTCCTGATCGACAAGGATTTGTCCCAAATTACGGACAATGTCAAAGGTGCTAGAAAACTAAGGGATGATCCCTTCTTGTAGAGACGTTTACACACGAGCAAGCGGACAATATCTTAAAGTTATAACAGGACCAGGACAATAGACATATGCCTGTCACAGTAAAGCCACATATAACCTTAAATAAAATAAAGGGCGATATAATCTGTTACGGAGTAGACCTTGTAACCCTCGATGATGTAAAAGAAAATTTATAAAACGAGGAGTAGAAGATGTTATTAGAATTAATAGAAAGGTAAAGGGCATCCTTCAACCAACTCAAAACTATGTAATCGTATTTCGATCAACAACTCTCCCTCAAAAACTAAAAATGCACGCTTAGCGAGAAAGTGGGAATCAAGTTAAATTAGCTGGCAATGTAATTTTTAGAGATAAGTTCATTTTAGTAGACATACCAGGCAATTTCTATGGTGTTATAGGTAGGGATATTTTGTTTAAGTACAAAGCAATACTAAATTTTAACAATTTTAATTTTTTTTTTATCTGACTTATCCTGTTTGAGCTGGTGAGTGTGGAAAGAGATGTTACGGTCTCTTAAATAGTGTAAAGCTTTATAATATTCAGGTGCTTTGGGGGAAGATGGCAACATCAGAAGTCCGAGATTTATAGCTGAACGTTGACGGACCTAGTTCGGCCGAAAGGGCTGTCAGAAATTTATCTATATTCACTACGCCTGAAATGTATATTGGATGTGGTTTGGGAATGGATGTACCTTCTTCAGGCTGGGGGTATGATAATGCGGTAAAAGGATTTTTTGTTTCAAACTTGCTGTTGATAGTGTTTGGTGCATTTTAGGGGGTTAAGCGCTGTTATAGATCGTCACTAGTAGAGGGTGAAGGCTGGGGCTGCGTCGATGCAGTCGGTAACATGGCTAGATCTCGAAAGCAAAGAGTTGTACGAGCATTTTTAGGAGATACTAACTATTATTATAGAGAATGGATCGACCATTACTCAGATTTTTCAAAGTCACCCTCCATCTTAACAAAGAAAAGCCAACCATTTGACTGAACAGAAGAATGTCAGCCTGCATTGAATATGCTTAAGATTGTTCTGACTACACCACCAGTGTTATTATTTCCCAATTACAAACAAATTCATTCTCACCACCAATGCCTACCAACATTGCTGTTGCAGGAATTCTTTCCCAGAATATAAATGATGATTAACGTCCTATAGCCTATATACACGCCACGGTAACAAAGGAAGAACGAAATTTTCCGGCAACTCCCCGCGAATGTATAGCAATTCTTAACAGTCTCGATACTTTTAAACACATTGTTTTACTATCGTTATTAATTTATTCTCAGTTATACACTATGTCACTAAATTCTATTTTTTTACAAGAGGGAAATGGTCTTAATTTTCATTTAAAGACTAAAAGTCATACTTTATAAAAAAAATACTTGCTGTAAAATGAAGGTTTATTTATTTATTTAACTTGTATCCTGTACCCTGTACCCCAAAAACGCCAAATCCAATTTTTTTACGAGAGAGAAGTAGTCTTAATTTTCATTATAAGAGAAAAAGATACTCTTTGGAATTTTTTTTAAATTTAATTTATAGAATCAAATGATACATAAAAAAATAAAAAATTATGAGTTACAAAGAACTCCAAATTTAGGTAATATTTTTTTTTTTTTTTTCAACCCTGATGTCACGTTTTTGTAAAAACAAACAAAACAATATGTTTACATTTTGTTTATTTGCGACATATTAAGAAATAGTATGTTATATGTTATTGGAAATGTTTAACTTATTATAATTACAAGTTATTTTGTCTCTCCCTATAGACTTCTTTTATAGTAAGTAAAAAAGTTGAATACCTACTAGATTAGTTTGATTGTTAATTTCTTATTAATTGGAAAATATAAATTATTCTTATTTATAAAATAATATGTCGAGTATCTTTTTGTCTTAAAATTAATATTAAGACTACTTCCCTCATGTAAAAAAAATAGGATTTTGCACTTTTTGGGTACTGGGTACAGGTAAAAGTTTTATTAATAAATGAACCTTCATTTTACCACCAGTAACGGTTTTTCTAAAGTAGGACTTTAAGACCACTTCCCTCTTGCAAAAATATAGAATTATGTACTTTACATACCTTGAAAATACCTCAACACGAAAACCGAAAACTTAAAAAACAACTAAGAACCGGTATTCCATGAATAAGTGGATTGAAGAACCAAGACAAGAAAGAAGAGATAAGGAGGATTAATCTAACGCATACTGTAAAAATCTGTATGGAACCGATGAGGGTATTGAACTAACATTGGATTCAGAGGGAAAACAAAAAGCTTCACCGAATCCTATAGTAACTGCACCAGAAATCGAACATGCAGTATCAACTGTCAAAAAAGAAAAAATGCCCGGAAGTGACATGACCTCAAATGAAATATTTATGAAAGTGTTATATGAAAAAACAAGAGGACAACTAGAACAAAATCAACCTATAGAGCAAGCAGGGCTCCGATCAGGTTATTCCACAATGGAAATCCACGTTGTTTACCAGGTTATTTAAAAAACGTTAGAATTTAATAAAATCATCTGTATTCCATTCATAGATTATGAAAAAGCCTTTGACACAATATCCCACCATTTTCTCTTCGAAGCATTAAAATCTCAGGACATCCACCAAAAATACATAAAACTTACTCTACAAACTATTCTCAGACAGCGCATCAAGAATAACCACTGAAAGAAATGGACCATACTTCAAAACATGTAGAGGAGTTAAGCAAAGCGATCCATTATCTCCTGCATTATTTAACTGTGCGATAGAAGAGGTATTCAGAAAGCTAAACTGGAAGGACAGGAGGTATGGGCTGAACATCAATAACAGAAGACTTACGCATCTTAGGTTCGCCGATGTCTTGGTCCTGTTTGCAGACTCGGCACAAAAGTAAGAAAAAAAAATATAAATGAACTCGAAGGAGGCGGAAGAAAAGCAGGTTTGAAAATAAATGAAGGGAAAACGGTTATTATGACGAACGGAAGGAAAGAAGATATCAAGGTAATGGGAAGGAAATTTAAATACGTAGACGATACCATTTACTTAGGTCAGCTAATCAGTGTATCCAAAAGATATGAAAAAGAAATTACCCGCAGTATATCAGTAGGATGGAACTCAACGCATGAAAAATCCAAATGTAGCTCTCAAGAAAAAAGGTCGTGTGCTTGAATCCTGCTTAATTCCTACTTTGATATATGGCTGTCAGACTTGGTCCCTAACAGAAAAATCCTTGTACAGACTTCAAATCACGCAAAAGGCTATGGAGAGAAGCATTGTAAGGAGTAAGAAAAAAAAAATAGAATCAGAAGCGATCTAATTCGACAGGAGACCGGAGTGCAGTACATCAGAAAAACGGTGAAAAAAATGAAGTGGAACTGGGCAGGACATGTGGTAAGGACTACAGATGAAGGATGAACAAAGCGAGTCACTATGTGGACTCCAAACTTAAAATTCCGGAATAGAGGTCACCAAAAGAAGAGATGGGAGGACGAAATTACAAAATTTGCCGGAACTAAGTGGAGCATCAAAGCAATGGACAGAAATTACTGGATAAAATTGGGGAAGGCTTTCGCTCAACAATGAGCCTTGTTTCTAGAAGAAAAAAGAAAAGAAAAATTAAATAAATAAATAACTTGCCAATCAAATTTATTTATGTAGGGATAAACCATTTTGTAAAATTAATGTTAAGTATTTATTTTTCTAATTATGCCTTGTTAATTTATTACCGGTGTTAACCGAGTATTAAAATAATGCCTCGAATAATATGTCCTAGTTAAAAGTTTTCACATAGGAATTACAAGGAAAGCTACGTAAGGATCGATATTATAAGCCAATTCTTGCGGCGACCCTCTTGATAGATTTAGGACGAGAAAACCCTTGACCTCGCGCGGAATGTAGACACAATTTACCGGGGCTCGAGATAATACAGCCCTCGGTGGACCCTGAGTCCTGGCTCGATACCTTGATTTATAGTAAATCAATATAAAGGTCTCAAAGTAAGAGAAGAGGGGTGACTCTTTTTCCAGGATTCCTCTACTATTAAGCTTGTACCACCATCCACCGGCCTTCTTGTCCTTCCGTTTCTAACTGGACAATTCCCATCTCTTCAGCACTCAATTCACCTTCCAACCTGACATCAAAAATAAATAAAATTATTGGTTCTATGATGAGATCCACACGCTCATCGCTTTCAAAGACCATAATCCCGGAGCGAGTTAGTACCTATAATCCTGTAGTTAGTTAATCAGTCATTGTTATAATTATTTTAATTTGGATTATTTAATCTTTGTTTAGATTAAAGTTAATTTATCATTTCCTCTGGTTTAGCCAACCTGATCAGACATTGTCTGTAAACATTCCATAGTAAAACTTACTCATCACATTTCATTCCTTTTTTTTTTTAGATTGTCTATCTTTATTTTATTTTAAAACATTATCTATCTATGTGGGTATCAATCTATGAACTATCCCATCTTTGTCATCCTTATAAATGCCTATAATGTCTTCATCTTCCTATCTGGTATTGTAAATTTATCCTTATTTATGCCATCTTTTTTCAACTCATTTTCACGAAAAAATGTATTGTTAGTTGTAACTTTTTGATATTATTATGTTTAGAACTTAAGTAATATTATGTGTTTATGTTTGTATCTATAACCTCTAAAGTAAATATTCATCCGTTTGGGTAATAGGATTTATTTTATTGTTAGTTTTTATATTAACAATCCCCCTCCCAACGATATATATATATATATATATATATATATATATATATATATATATATATATATATATATATATATATATATATATATATATATATATATATATATAAAGATACAGGGTGTCCCGGGTCAGGACCGACATACTTTGGGATGTAATAGTACAGTTAATTTGGAGTAAAAAAAGTTCTATAAACCATGGTCCTATTCTCATTTGTTTTCTAGTTATCTTATTTTTAATTTGTTTTAGTAAGACGTGACTTTGACTTAATAAATTGACAATATCATTGGAACTAATTAAGCTAGAATGATTAATGATATAACGCCTGAAAGAGCATGAAATATTTTTCAAGATAAATATCATATCATCTATATTATTTCATTTTTAGTCACACGTTAATTCGTTAGAACTTGAAAAAAAAAAAAGATATGTTAGAGCTCGTATAACTACTGTATTGTAATAGATAGCTGGGTGCAAAACACCTTAAAGTTGGCATCTTTACTAAGCTTTAAAACGATACTTTTAAATTTAAAATATTGCAACTTAAAGTATTCGAAATAGTGATGAAATTAAAAAAAAAAAAAATGTCCTACTGTCAGCTAAGATAGGGTTGGAGGAATGGGAAGTACCCTGAAAATGCAAACTTCAGGTTTTTTTTTTTCCTTTTTCTTTTAAGTTGTTCTAGTATAATAATTCGTTAAAGTCATAGTTCAGTCATAGTACCCGTGTAGAACCAGGCATAGTACCTGTAATACTACAGTCAATGTAACGTTATAGCGCCTAATGAATCTTATTAAGGGTGTAATATTTATTTTTAAGACGATAATTAATAGAAAATTTATAATTTTATAATATTATTCATTTTAACATAATTAAAATTGTACTGTATTAATTGAATTATCTCATAACTTAGTTAAAAAAATCATTAAAGATGAAATAGAAATAATAATAAAATAAACCTACCTTCTTTATTTATAATTAACACTTCTGTAATTACTATAATATCAGTGTTCTCTTGTCTTATGAGGATTGCCTTCAGCTCAGTAGTGCAGTGTAAATTGTGCAAGTTTGTGACTCCTGTACTAGTAAAACAAGCTTCATCTGTCCACAGATTTTTTTTTTTTTTTTTTTTTGTATTGGATTTATTGCAGCCGTCTGAGTGTATCACGTACAGAAATCAACTCTATTTACCATATCACCTGGGTGTAGTGACAGCACCCCATTATTTAAGAGCGGTTAAATTAATACTACCCTAGGTGAATTGGAAGAGGAGGACCGGTTGCTTGGCCACCCAGGTCACCAGACGTTACGCCTTTAGATTTCTGTTTGTGGGGATGGATGAAAGATTTGGTGTATAGACTACCGGTTAACAGTCAAGAAGAGCTAATAAACAGGATACAAGCAGCAGATCATCAAATAAATGGCCAAAAAACGACTCTCATAAAATGCAGCGAATCTGTACTTAAAAAATGTCGGATATGTATTAATGAAGGAGAAGTGTTAATTATAAATAAAGAAGGTCGGTATATTTTATTATTATTTCTATTTCATCTTTTATGATTTTTTAACTAAGTTATGTGATAATTCAATTAATACAGTACAATTTTAGTTATGTTACAAAGAACATTATTATAAAATTATAAATCTCCTATTAATTATCGTAATAAAAATTTAATATTACACTCTAATAATTATAAGATACATTAGGTGCTATGACGTTACAATGACTGTAGTATTACTGGTACCATGACTGGTACTACACGGGTACTATGACTGAACTATGACTTTAACGAATTATTATACTAGAGCAACTTAAAAGAAAAAGGAAAAAATAAAATAACCTGAAGTTTGCATTTTCAGGGCACTTCCCATTCCCCCAACCCTATCTAAAATATTTAATTAATATGACTTAAAAGAATAAATTAAAAATTAATGCCTATAGTAATAATATGATGTAGCCTTATTTTTATGATGGCTCTTAGAGAATGGGTATTGCCCAGCTCAGAGGGTGGGAAGGGGGGGGGGGGGAGGGGATGGATTACGAATTTTTGTTCTTCGAACTAAATTTAACAAAAATATAATGGTGCGCCACCTCATTCAATAAATATGGTTAGACCCGGAAACACGAGAGAAAAAGAAATAGTGTTGAGGACGAGTGTCCGGGAGGAAAGAATAGGAAAAACAGGTAAGGAAAAAGAGAACTTGTGAATGAGGAAGCCAGTGAGTAGAATAGATGTCACTGAAGCCCCGACCCCTGACCTACCTCAACCCAGACCACCTTGCATCTCTTACGTCAGGTGTTGGCCATGCTGATTTTTTTCAAAACCTAATTTTCAATTTTCACGCCACTGCTGCCCTGCTACGTCATACACTATTAAATATTAGAATTAAAATTTAACGGGTTCATCCTGGGATGGGGTACCTGTAAAAAATTCTGAGACTATGCAGGGAATCGATCCTCGACGAGCTGGGTGAGAGCCAGGTTAGTTACTGAAGATCTACGATTTCGTTTTCTTTGTACTCGTATTATTTAAGACTCGTGTTAGTATATACATATACACATATATACACACATATATATATATATATATATATATATATATATATATATATATAATTAATTTTATATATTACACACACACATACATTTAAAGACTTCATAATATATAATCTTTCAGAATTGATTATAATATACTCTAAATTTTATTGTTGTTTATATATTTGATATATTTTGATGTATTTTTATACTTTAAAGTGTGGGTAGAGGCCGTTCGAAGTATTCAATTTTTGTAATCGTACATACGAAAAACAAAACGATACTTTCAACATCAGGAGATACTTTTGCTAATGGAGTATTTATTTCTCCATCCATTCGAATTGTTCATGACCCATTTAAATACAACATTCAAATTTTTAATGAAAAACATTATAATGTAGTTTTCAGAAAGCGCACACCAATTGCCAATATTGAACAACTACCAGAAGCTTATTTATAATCGGATAAAGCCATAAAAACTGACACGATAACATTATATCAGCTACAAACTCAATAATAGAAATGTCAAGCGAAGAAAAGGCTTGATTAATTAAGTCCCTAAGGAAGAAACTAGATCATTTATCCAAAGAAGATCAATTTATAGTAGTTAAAGGGCCTTGAACCAGTTAATTCTGTGTTTTCTCACGAAAGTTATCCCAAATAAGGAACAGTTATAGGATACGCCCATCACATTCACTCCGCAGATAAAACTCTTGTCTTCAAAAAACCATAGAGTGTAAAAACCACACATTCACACTACTATGAAAGACCTTCTTCAAGATGGTGTAGACTCAGGAGTTCTGAGAGAATCCCAAAGTCCATGGTCGGCACCTTGTAGGATAATCCCAAAAGCCTCCGAATGCCGTCCCCCCCCCCCCCCCCCCCCCCATGGACTCAATGTAAGACATGACTTTAGAAGACATCAAACGACGTTATAGACTAGTTGTAGATTTACGAAGACTAAACGCAAAAGTTTTAGATGAAGCACACGAAGTACCAAACATTACAGGCACACTCAGCAACTTAAATAGGGTCGATACATATTCAACAATAGACTTAGTTTCGGCTTTCCATCAAATTGCTTTAGATAAAGAATCTCAAGATAAGACCTCACTTTCCACAAGCTTAGGCAAAAGCTATTGCTACAATAAATTACCCAAATTCTCTCAAAAATATGCAGACCACACATTAGCCAACCAAATTGGAAGAAATGCATTTGTGTACCTTGACAATGTAGTTGTCCTATCCTACTTCCTCGTCTATAATAACTTATAGATACTCTTAAATATTTTAAAGAAGCTAATTTATATGTTCAACTAAATGCAAAAATTTTCCTCAAAGAAATTTTATATTTACGCCTCATAATTTCGGCAGATGGTATTTCGGCGGATCCAAGGAAAGTCGAAGTAATGCAGGAATACCCCAGCACCCAAATATATAAAATAGTTAAAACGTTTTCTTGGTATGAAAACATATTTTTGACGACAATTAAATTTCTTTGCACAAATAGCTATTCCACTATTGCTTTTACACGTAGGACGTACGGAAGAATGTCAAAAGGTATTTGAAACCTAAAAAGAAAAATTAATAAATCAACCAGTTTTAGCATTCTTAAATTACAACTATCCTTTTGACCACAGACTGTTCACAAATTGCTCTAGGTACAATATTAAGCCAAAATATTGACAAAGAACGACCAATCGCGTACCACAGCCGTCAGTTAACACCTAGAGAATCTCGTTACAGTGCAACTGAGCGTGAGGCTCTCGCAGTAATAGACAGTTTAAAACATTTTCTTTAGTGGGTACAGGTTTACCCAATAGAAATCTGTACATATCACCAACCACTTTCATTTTTGTCATCCATTCGAAATTCAAAAAATTTATATTATGTAATTGGGCATTAATTCTTTAAGAAATAGGATGAAATGCTACAATTAAATACGACCCCGGCTCAAAAATCGAACATGTATATGCTTTGCCACAAATAATTTTCAACTTACCTGCAAGTAAACCAAATACAGATCAAACGTCTCAAGTACAGCTCAATTTAGATTTACCAGTAATTAACTATTTCCAGTCATTTAAATTTTAAGCCAAAGCTTTGAGAAAAGTGAGAGGGCAGAAAAAAAATAACTGAGCTTAACAAATCACAATCAGCTGATCTTCAAAACAAAAGAAGAAAAATAAACGCCTCCCTCTCTTTATTCTACACCATAACATAAAACATTTCCACCAAGCTATAAGAACTTAATGCTTTTCTGGATCAAAAGTAGAATTTCTCCTTCCATCAACTCCTTCCTTAATCTCTAACGGGAAGTACAATTTCATTTTTCATTACTAGATACAAAAATGAGAGTGATCAGTATCAACATAATATCATCACTACTGTATCATCTCGCGAATGAGACATACTGTCAGGTTTTAACCCCTCACAAGGAATTCAGAGAGTGTATGACCCTTCCTGTACTAACAACAACCCGCCAATAACTATCTTCAACGTCTGGTGGATGTTTGGCAAATAATATACCACCTGAGCACCCAACCGTGCGGAGGACTGTATATATAGGAAATAGCGTTAAAAATAGCAAATAAGATATAGAATATAACGTAAGATATAGAATAATATATGGTGAACTGAGAGAGACCCTAACACAAACCTCATCTTCAAGACATACACATACATTTGTACACTTCTTTACAAAATGTGAATTACCCTAACACCCCACACCATCAACAACGGCCTGGTCACCAACTGCCAGGACCATCCCTCAATCACCACGGTAGCATAGCCTGTCATCTCAGGACCACATCAATTCATCCGCACATAAGGTCTCTTCTCCTTTCCGTGACACACTATATAACGTATACACCTCCAGCTCAAAGTCGCAATATATTCTCTACAAACACTACCCTGCTTTGACTACTTCCTTCTTCATACTTGTTAGCAGGTGATCACTCTCCAAAAATGGAGGGTCTTTAACGGGGAAGCCAAGTCTAGAATATTGTAGGAAAGCAGCGTAGACTTTGGCTAGCTGTACCATCCTTATCTCCCAACTGAAACCTTTTCCTTTCCTAAGCGGATCTAGAGGCGCGATCTCGGGAGAGAAGGCGTGAACTACATTCACAAAGGGACCGTTATCTCCAGTAGCCTTTACTGCCCCCGGCTAGGGATCGGTAGGAGTCCCGTGCAAGACTTGGAAGTGACAACGAGCAGCTGTACGGTAATTTATTGTAAGTACCAATTGGCTTTTATTTCTAAACTTTCCTTCTTTACCTTTAACTTATTCTTTACTTTTCCCCTTACAGGAAATCCCATCTGATACAGTCCATTATAATCCAGAGGACCAAACACTAGCAAAGGATCAAATTTCTGTCTAGTGGTGCTTTCCCCAACCAAGAATCTGTCGGACCAAGAAGCCCTACAGGGGGGTACAACTGTACAAAGAGTTTGGACAGTTTGTATGTCAGTCTCTCTTGGTGGAAAGTCGAACGAGGAGCCCGATCTTAGCTCGGGACGAGTGCACCATAAATCATTGGCAGAAATTCGAATGTAACGGGGATTTGGTGAGTGGTTAAAGTAAACTGGTTATGAACTGGTGTTGAATATATATATCGTTTCTTCGCGTCCGACTCATCAGGGGCCCGATGATGCCCTCCCAACTCCGTCGAGTGCGAGCGTGCTCTCAAACCGCCATACTTGCTTGGCTAGCAATACAGGTCAGAAATATGAGACAGCGTTTGCACAGTTATTCTAGGAAGTTCTGTATGAGGAAAAAAGGTGACTAGGTTTAGGTATCCTTACTAGTGTGCGGAAGGACAGAATTTAAGACATGGGTGAAGGGAAGGATTTTTCCCTTTTTAGAAAGGTGTTTTAGGATTTGAGATGTAATAAGGTCGTAGCCAGGAGATTTTCTTGATTGAAGTTGTTTGATTATGAAAATTACGTTTGAGAGATTAAAGGCTTTTTGAGGGAGAGATAACTGAAGAGGGGAATGTAGGTCACTGATTATTTGATCAGCACAGCCACCTTCTCAGTATCCAGTAACCGACTTTGCCAAAGAGTTGTTAGGATTTAGAAGTGGGAAAGAAATAGATTTAAAGGAGAGGAGTCGTCGGGTCGTGTTCCATAAAGATTTGTCTTAGTCCGTAATGTTTGACGTGAATTCTGCAAATGTATCCTTGTTTTATCACTGCAGTAAGTTAGTTAGTTGTATGTACGTTTGTCTGATGGATAACAAGTTTCTTGCTAACGGGCCCTAACATGTCTTTTTTCAGTAATTAAATGTTTTTATATCAGTCTCAGTAAACTTTTGCTATTGCCTTTTTGATAATCATAGTAGTATTGTTGAGTCACATATTGAAGTCTGTATCTTTCTGTCTTTGTATTGAAATATTAAGATCGAGTCTCTGTTCAACTAGAGTTTGACTGACTGAGTCAGTCAGTTTAGATTTAGGAGGATTTTTGGAATAGGAAAGATCCAGTGTGAGAATGACAGGGCTATGGTCAGAGGAAAAGTCATGAGGTACAGAAGCAGTAGGATGATGGTAAGCTAATGAAAAGGTTACGAAATAATCTAATAGATCTGGCAATTTGTTAGGTTCTGATGGGAATTTTACCATTTTAGCCTAAATTATGTACTATATATTACAAAAAATGATGTTATAATTATGTTCCTGGCATCAAATAAGGCACTTATACAAATTTCCATTCAAATTGGATCAAAAATATGAATATTGCTATTTCTTTATATAATAGTATTTTAAAAATCCTATTTTGGAGTTTTGAATAATGTAAAAAAAAGTGTCGACAACCCTATGCAAATTATAATACAAAAAGCAGCAAACTCTTAAAAATCTTACCTCTCTTAAAAAAAATATGACAAAATTGTATGTAAAAATAATTTCGGTACGCTTTAAGAGATTTTTAACGGCACAAATGAAATCATACCCCAAATAGTACTTGAAAAAAATCACTATAAGACTTTAGCAGGTTTACTAAATGCATTAAACACAACAAATAAATTTGTTTATCACTTAAACCTGGGATTAAAACAAACCGTTGGTACCATTTAAACAAAGTTCTAAAAAATACTATCATGATTTTGTATTCGTGTTCGTGGCATCAAATAATGCATTCCAATTTTTATTCATATCGTATCAAAACGGCATTTTAATTGTTTTTTCCTTCAATCTCCCCTCTAAAAGTCGGAAGTCTATAGACGTATTCAATTTCATATTCCTGTTTTTATATGAGTAATTTTATCCTCTTTACTATAATAACCAAGGGTTCTTTTAAAATAACAAAGTCATTCAAAAGATTACCAACATTGCGACTTTGTAATCTGTACCGATATGACGTTAATAGTACATTACGCGTCGAGTGCGGAAAGTAGAATTTTGCATGCGAGTGTGGAGTTTGCACCCGAGCGACAGCGAGGGTAGTAAAACCACACGAGCAATGCAAAATGACGTTTTCGCACGAGTTGCGTACCGTACTTTATCTACGATTGTTAGATTTAAATAATAAATTCAGAAAAAAATAAACTTGCTGTATGTAAGTTCGTATCTCTTCTCTTGATAAAGATGGCATTAATCTTGAGTTGTATTTTTTGCTGAATTAATTATTTCTGGAGGAGTATTATTCTCTACATTTTCGTCAAAGCCACCTGATTCATTCATTGTTTTTCACTAAAAACTCGGTATAAACAGTTACTTTAATAAAATAATAGCAAATTAGTTTTGTTAAATGTAAACAAACTCGCTAATCGTGCGTAAAGCTGAAGAATTCCTCTTCTTTACCGCGCTAGCGTGGTAAAGAAGAGGAATTGTTCAGAACTATGAGACACGCATGCTCAATGAATACAAGTACGTAAATAACCACTTTCTACGCATCTAAACAGAGATACAATGTTTATATTTCGTATCAATCGTAGATAAAACATATTATTCTTGTTTCCTCTGATTAAGCGGGATAGTGCATAGTCTGGACCACAATAAGTCTCTACAGTTACGAGGGATATACTGCCATTTAATTTATACTAGACGAGATGTCAACAGAATGGTAAAAAGAAGTATACATTTTTAGGGCTACACAAGTCACCGAGAATATGCTTAACAATATAATGAAAAAATTAATAACAGTTTGCCTAATCGCGTTTGCCTAGGTTTTTCCTATAAATGGTAAAATGTAGCTTACAAAAACAAGCTGTTGTAACATTACGCTGTGATAATGTACAACACTTATACCTACATACTACATATTATTGTTGATATATTTTTCCTTATTTTTATTTATTACCACCTATTATAGAGTACTATTATAAGTACACCTATTATAGTGTACTATTATAAGTTTTTGGATGATGATTATTGTTCTATCCTGTTGACTAAATTTTTAACTGACAAGACCTATTTAGATTTTATGAAGGATTAACTTTGTTTCACAACAGAGATTACTTAATGGATGAATAAACACATCTTTAAATATAAAAAAATTATCACAAATCTTTTCACATTTCTTTGTTAAAAAGGCAAAGTATTCTTTATTGAATAAATTGAAAATGTCTGTGAGGTATGATAGTGAGAAAATCTTATATTGCATTGCTATATACTAGTATTGATACAAGTTTAAAATAGTTATAGTCTTCTTCATAACCTAAATATTTTATTTCTTTTTTTTTTTTAGATTTATTTCTAATTTTTATTCTGAATTATCTAATTGAACTTTTAAATTTCTGTTTCTCATTTTGTCGAATGCAAGTTTTATGGCCGGTAAACAGAGGGACACAGAGAGCGAGACAGTCTAGCGAGAGCAGTGTCCGATCTGCCTATTCTGAGAGCCAAAATTTGCCTAGACCCATCTGCAAGTGTAGTCTCGGAGAGTGACCTTGAATAATGTTCCTAGAGCAGCGTCCAGACTGTCTACACGATGTCACATTTGTCTTAACCTTGATCACTTCATTCGGTCTCCACATTCATAATTGATTCACGTGCTGCCTTGTTCGGGGTTACCATTTTAGTCTATTTTATTACGATTATTTTAGGAAATTATATCTTATTTAATTTTTATCTTTTGATACTACCCCCTTTCTATAATTTATCCATTCTATTTGTAATTTTTATTTTTGTCTATATAATATTTCAACTGTCTATCTCCCCTCTTTATGCAAATGAAGGCTCTAGGTTCTCAAGGTACTTCATTGGCCACTTATCGTGTCAACAGGACTATATTGATAGGAAAGTTCTACCTAAACCTCGCAGATCGTTCGAATTACAATTACAATGCATTAATTAGAATTATATCTAAAGAACGTTTCCTAATAACTAACTTGTTGTAGATGCAATAGCATTCATATTTAATCTAACCATATACCCATTTACAAGAATATTTAAAGGATGTAGAACTACACTAAGAGTTAAAATTAAAAAATCGTTTATCAAAATTAGCTGTTAAGAATACAAGTGATAAGGTTTAGTCTAAATATTAAGGAAGTTGTAAGGTATAATTTAAAACCTTGTAGATGTTATTGTTTAACATATTTTAGAAAATAGTAAAATTACTAATAATGATACATATTATTTTCACTGTATTGTTTAATCTTAATGTATGATTATTGTTATTATAGTTATAGATGGAGTAGTTAATAGGCCACGTAGTTGTGTTCATCAATGAAATGGAAATGAAAGACTAGATCACCTGTTGTTCATAACTGGGTGATAGCGTACATTACAAGCCTTAGGTGTTCTTCCTATGGGTTTTATAACTTATCTTTTGTTTCAGGAAATATACATAATTGAGTAATTTATATCAAACAGATTTTTAACAACATGCTTCTATGTTATCCAACAAGTCTTTTATTAATATTACTCTTTTTTATTGTTAAGCAAATCAGATCTGAAGAGACTTGAGTGTCATATCGCACAATACATGCTCTAAACTTTACACAAAAAAACCTAATTAAATTATTCTGAATTCAAATGTGAAGAAATAGTCTTTATGTTACAATAAAAATACATTATAGCAACAAAGCCAACCACTTTTAAAAGAGATCAAATCAGAGGTGTTGGTTTACTCATTTACTTTGACAGGATTGTTGCCTTTCATATGCAAATTACAGCCTTTTATCAATTCCCTCTGTCTTTAATAGCGTTAATCTCTCATCAAATAATATATATGTAAGTGAAGGATTCCCATACTTCGTCAAGGAATGTGTTATTTTTAATGTACTCTTTTAATTTGACAGGTTTATAAACTACCCTAAAGAAGCATTAAAATTCTTTTTCTATGCCAGAATACTTATATATAATTATATATTTTTAATTATTTGATTTATTTCAAATCGTATAATGTTGCTTCTTTGGTACAAAGCTTGACAATAATTGCATAAATCACAATTTCGAATACAAGCCAATAAAAAATTTGTATCCAAAGAAACAACGTAATTTTGATAAATTTATTCAGATTTACACCAATTGTTTTTTATTTGACTCATCTTTAATATTTGTTAATACGAGATATAATATAAATCAATGAAAATTATAATTATTTAAAAAATGTTTCAAATTTCAGAGTATTACTATTTATTTTGAAGAGGTTGGATAGTTCACCTTGCTAGTTTTTGGTTTAAAGCTAATGATAGAAAGTATAAATAGATTTTATGAAAAAACCAACAAGCGCTATTGATATACAAATGTCCTTTCATTTAATAACTCAGGTTGTTCTCACAATTTTTCAAAGAAACTAGACGTCCAACATGTTACTGTTTAGCGTTGAACCAGTTTACTACCAATAAAGTCTGACGCCGACAGAGGCCAGAATGACAGACAGAAATAAACAGGTCAAGTGTGTGCTAGTCAGCACACAGCGAGGGTCCGCAGGCAACCCTGCGTATAGTTTGTAGTACCCTATTGATGGTGCTTTTTAAAATGCTAAAAAGCTTACTGTGAACTATCCTATGGGTCTGATATTCTCAAAACACATAAACAAACTTCTGATAAAGTATTTTTTTTGCCACTGATCCGGACTACAACCATATAAATACATCGAAAAGACCATAATTATAAAAAAAACGTATTTTGTCAATAAAAAATAAAATAATATTTTTTTCGAAATTTCCAAAAAGGTATCTTTACTTTTGGTCGAAGAATGTTCAGGAATATTTTCAGATTTTTTGCACTTCACATAAGCGAGATAGAAGGGGGGGACACGTTTCACACCCACTTCAAACTTGCCTACGCTCGCCCTATCAAAGTTATAACCAAAGAATTATATATTTTTGTAATCAGCTCGACGTACCCTTTCATATGATACCCCTCACGGTGTCGAAAAAAAATAAAAAAATTTTAACCCTTACGTTTTTTACCCTAATATTTTTTTTAAGTCGCTATATTTTTAAAATATGTGGCTAGGTACAAGACACATACATGCCAAATTGCAAAGTGATCGGACGAAAGGTGTAGCCGTGAGAGCAACCGACCGGACGGACGGACAGACACACGCAGGAAAATATAAGGGTCCTTGGTTTTGCCTACGGACCCTAAAAATATTTTCATAATGCATGAAATAAAAATGTAACTCTCATTTTTTAAATTTTGATAATTTATTTGCAGAGTAAGCAAGATCCGGTCGGGTAACATAAATTAAATACAATAATGAACCTATCAAACTTTGATGCTCTTTCCTATTTACTGGCTTTCTTAGTTTTAGATCCTTTGGAATTTTTCAAGTGAAGTAAAGGTGACGAAAATAATTTACAGTCAGACATTCAAAATTTATGAATAAACTTCTTTAACATATTTGGCTTGTCCACGCGCAAAAAAACATTTAACGCTCATGGAGTTGTGTTTTTTTGTCATATTAAAACAAATTTAGGTTAAAGTACCCTTGTTTGGTAAATTTTATTGTTAGTACTCATCGTTGTTACCCAACACCTGCTATAGGATTTAGTAATTTTAACATAAAATGAAAGGTCTAAATTTGCATTTTTATATTAAGTAAAATCAACCCGAACATGGCTTAGAATCAATTGCTTAGAAGCATAAATGATTAGGACTGCATTGTTTCACTAGCTGGATTCCTGTCCTTCGCTACGAAGTGTGTTATTTTTAATGTGCTTTCTAATTTGATGGGTTTATACACTACCGTCAAGAAGAAAATTACCTTTAATTATACTCGTCCGATTTTATTGAAATTTAAATGGTACATTATAATTTTCAAATGTTGGTCCCATATAAGTTTCACTTTCTGCGCTAATATATATTTCTCTCCCACATACGCACAAATTTATTTTTATTAACACCTATATCTTTGAAAGAACTAATCTATGCCACTAGAGTCTCCCTTTAAAATTTTATTTCCCCTCATTCCCATCTGGCCCGTGATGGGATTTCTACCTTGTATTTCCTCTTTTGGTTAAGCTTATGTTTTATTCCTTTCATTTGAATTCCTATGAGTGGGATCTTGGATTCGGCCATCCTTAGTAATTCCAAGTGTCCTATTGTGGCTCCTCCCCCTTGCCACTGACCATTGTCTCTAAGTATTACAAGAGATGCAATGGCCTCTCCTTTAATCCATGTACGGAGTGGGGGGATTCCTACCGATGCCTCTAAGGCCGCTGTTGGTGCAGTCCTCATAGCTTCTGTTATACTCAAACTATGTATAAATAACATGAATTGGGACGACCAGTTAGCAAACAAAAGCATGGAAGGTGATATTCTTTAAAATTGAACCAGCTAAAATGTAATGATTGCAGGGTGGATTGGGATTGGGGTACAGGGAGATGTCGAATTCAGAACAAGCTAAGGCAACACTTTTGCTACTACAGGTTACTATACGTAGACTGGAACTTTTAGGTGTGTTAGTAGCAGTGAGGCGCGTCAATTTTCTTATAGTTTCCGGTAAAAGAGACATGGCTGAGGACTCATTCAAAATGTGTTTTGCAGTGGATTAAGACTACAAAACTATTGCCTCTCTTTGTGGAGAAACGTATTAGGGAAATAACCAAAAACAAAGATATTTATTTTAGGATTATATATGGTGCCAATAATATTGCTGACTTAGCTACCAGGGGTTGTTCTGCCAAAGAATTAAAGTTAAACGATATCTGGCAAAATGGACCTAGGTTTTTTTTAAAAAAAATGAGGAACAGTGGCCAATATGGCAACAGGAAAAAGTATTAAAAGAATAAAAACTATGATATAAAAGATTATGTTGAAGAAATTCATGTTGAAATTAAACTGCCAGACTTATTGGCTTAATAAAACAATAATACACCATTTGAAATTAATTTAGAACCATTTTCCACCTTGCAAACTACTTAAAATTACTAGTTTGTTTTTAAAATTCGTCTAATTTAGAATTAGTGGTGTCACGGGACAACCGGTAGGAACGAAGTTCATTACATGTTTCATTAAATATAATTATAAAATCACACTGCTAAGTACGTATACATTGCTAACTACTTATACATTGTGGAGTTAGAAAAGAGACAAAATTAAAAGTAACGAACTGTTTGTACCTAGCAAGAGTTAAGGAAAAATTAAAATAAAATCATTATTTGTATCATTAAAGCAAGCGTCTTACTATAAATATATATTGAATATAAGAAAAAAGTTGATTGTGATGAGTTTATAGTTAAAGAGTATTTTTGTTAAAGGATGTTGGATTGAAATATGACTGTTTTCTACCTACCCAGCCTATTAATTTAAAATATTATAAAATATATCTCTTCCCTACTCTAAACCTTCTGCTTGAATCCGGTGGTTGAAATTTTACATGCCTGTTTCAATTGTACTTTAGACTAGACAATGGGTAAGAAGTTTTATTAAAATCGTTATACGTTAGAACGGAAGATATCGGTAAAAACGTTGTTTTCTATATTTTAAACATTTGGGTCCACTTTATTAAATTTAGCGATCTTTATCATTTCATAACAGTGTCGGTGTTGGTTTTACTAAAAAAAAATATTTATAAAAGTTGTTTGTCTCATTAAATAGATGAAGTTAGAATTTTTTCTTGGATTAAATACGCAGTATTATAATAATATACCTAATATATTGAAATAAGCGTCAGCACAAATCAATTTTACATTTAACAAGAACGTGATTATATTTTCGATATTTAAAAAACCAAGTGACATTTTGACATATAACAAAAATAAACAAGTCAGGTAACAGGCTTCCATAGTAACATTTTTTCCCGTCTTTTTTAAGCTTACATTTACGCGATCGGTGTGCGTGAACGCTTGGGTGGATAACGCTTTTCCATCGAACTCAGCCTGGGCATTGGTAAAATGAACATGTGTACCAAATTTCAACTAACTCGGTAATCTTTTACTCAAGTTATCGTCATCGGTAGATTTCGTGACGGTTTTTGCGTGACGGTGATTTTGTGACGGTTATTTTGGTCGTTATTTTTGGATTCACTCCCGGGCTCCACAACGTGCCATAAGGAACTTCGTTCCAAAAACAATAATATATATATATATAAAAAAAAAAAAAAAAAAAAATAGAACTAAAGAAAGAAAGCGAGATACTATGGTCGAGATTGATTCAAAATAAATTATATGTGGAAATTTTAACTTTAAATAATTTTATTTTATTTTTTTTATTTTTAAACGAAATTAAATTATGAACGTGTTCAGATAAAATCCAAAACTCCACTTTCACTTATCAACAAATATTTCCTATTTTGTTACTAAGAAAAAACTACTACTATTATTAACTATAAGTACTAAGCAAAGGTAATTGCTAATTTACAATTTTTAATAGAAACATTAACACAGATCTTAGTGTTAAAACAATTTTGGATACCCAAATATAGAGCATATATGTATAAAGCATAGTGCAGAAATGTACGATTTGTGAAAAATTAGAAGGGGGGAATTTAAGATATGTCCATATCCACCTTTGAATGATTTTAGGACTGTGGAATCTATAGCATTTTAAAATTTGGGATTTGATTATTTCGGACCACTACAATTTCAATTCCACATTACAAACGTGCAAGGCATGCTCGTTTACTTGTTTGTTGGCTCGTTTAATACAATAAGAAATTGTATACAGCATGTCAACATCAGTGTTTCTATTAGCTTTAAAACGTTTTTATCTAGAAGGGTAGCTACAAAATTAATTCTATTTGAGAACTTTAGAGCATTTTACTTGACTAGTACCGTACGTAAGGAATCTGGACCGGAAACTGACTTGACTGACAAAGAAACATTAGCATTTACACTTATTAACAATATCGATTGGAAGTTTACTACAGAGTACGTACCCTGGACGGGCGGAATATATAAGGGCATGGTTGGCCAGGTCAAGTAGTGCCTTACAAAGGCTGTAGGAAAGTGGCAGTTAACCATAAGTCAGTTTACTGCATTGCTAACTGAAGTAGAGAAGGCAGTCAATTAACGTCCTCTCGCGGGTGTAGATGGAAACTCTTGACTACCAGCCTAAACTAGAAAATATGCTTCTTCCCCAGCAAAGATGATGTTGCTGGAGACGTGAAGAGATTGCCAGAAGTTGCTACTCCGCTTCTGGGGGATATAACAACCACATGAACAAACCACTTCATCGAGAAATAGAAAAAAGGACCAAATAGAGGGAAGAAGTGTTCTAAAGGGTAAATGGACCTTCTAGACAAACACGGTCAGTTAGATTGAGTGTGCTGACCAGTGAGCAGCTCCTGACACGCAAACTGTCTTTACTCTTCCCGTTGGAGGTTAAGGGTAGGTCTTGTCTGGTCGGAGTGTTGTCAGGGACAATGTTCAATTTTAAGCATTTCCAAATTTCTAGACCTTTTTATTTTCAATTTACTTGTTTGATGTTTTACTTTTATTTAAAAATTTAAGAATTAAAATAGAATTAATTTAGTCATTTGCGAGGAGAGGACAAATATAGTTTTATTTCTGATCTAGTAGAACAAATAGAATCTACTCGAACCCTAGAAGTGATCCGAATCCACCTAGAATAAAGGCGACATTAGTGTCTTTTGAACATTCATCAGTGACGAGGTAGGGTTGGGGTCATCGATGTTTTCGATACATCGACATCGAAAGAACAACATCGATGTTTTCGATACATTGACATCGATGTCCCAACCCTAGTGACATGGTGAGTGGGAAGGAAAGCTGTTCAATGAACCTTGTTCCTGGAGTATCTGAGCATTAAACGAGCCAAACTCTTTACCTCCCTCAGGTTGCAGACCTGACTGACTTCGTTAATTTTTACCAAATACATAATTCCATTTATTGTTATTTTAAGTCTGTCATCCGGAGGTTCGAATCTGAGCCAAACCCATTTAAACAGAGAAAAAGATAAACAGATCTTTTTTTAGATAACCGATGCCGTCATGATTAAAACAATTTAACGTTTTATATTAACTAGATATTGAACTATTATTCACATTAAGAAAGTCTTCTTGGTTTAATATTGAAAGGTATCTTTGAATAATATTGTCAATTATGGAACTGCTAAAAGGTGAAATGAATATTGTGTTTTACATCGGTATTTGGTTTTGAAATAATCTGTTTGACCTGCACGACCCAGTTGCATTTTCGAATCGATTTTGAAACGATCGGTTCGACGCTCTAGCTAAATTATACGCATAGATACAGGAAAGAATGACGCATTAGAACCAAGGTATGGTTTGTATATAATTTCCTAAACTGCCTAAAAGTTACCTTTTTCAATGATGCACATGTTTATTTCCGTTGTAAATATAACCAAAAGCAAGAGGAAATAAAAGAGGTCGCCCCTTCCCGAACCTTAATAACGCGAATGGAAAAAGCAATGTATGAATTTGAAGAAGAGATGTAGAAGAGGAGGGGGGAGATGGGAAGCATCAATAATAAATATATGGTTAGTTGGAAAGAGAGTAGGAAGGAATGGTGGTAGGAGGAGCTCCTACAAGTCTGAGGGGCCTACAGATGAGGAAAGGAAGGATTGATACATGGTCTCGGGAAATGAATTCACTTCCCAGACCTAATCCACCGACATGCTCCTATAAATATTTTACAGGAACCTACCGGTGGGGGTCATTGATAAAAAGCTTAGAAGGGTGCGTTCCAAAGCCAAGGCAGACTTTACTCTAGCTTCAGTTCAATTAGCTATCTTCTCCAGTCCAACTATCTTTTATTTAACCCTTAGCCTCATCATGTTCCATAAGATATGAACTCCTCACCCTCCATCGTTAACCTTTATATCTAAACCTTACCTCTCGATATGGGGGGTCGCTTTACTATTTATTGCTATGTGAAAAACAACCGTTGGTTTTTCCATAACAAACTTACTAGTAATAACGAACTTATGATTTTCTTTCTTACTCGTATTGCAAAAGAAACTCCTTTTCAAAACCTAAATTTTTCCGGTTCGGCAAATTTATGTAGAAATAATGAATACAGAAAAGAGTAAATTCTAAAAGAAAAATATAAGTCAAAGGGCAATGTTACCTCTCCAGGAAAGGAGTAGCCATGTATCCGATGTTCAGAGCCATGCTGGTTCACAGTTCCGTAGTGAATGTAAAATTCTTCAAACTGGTACCTAAACAGTCATTAAATTTTCATTTTTATTATCTTTATAATATCTGATTTATTAATAAAAATGTTTATAAAATGTTCTATAGGTTGTTTTTTTATTTTCCGGAAAGCTTTCGTTCCAAGGCTTATTTCTCTTGCTTACTAGGCACGAAAAATTTACATTCCATTACATTATTTTACTCATTAGACCTTGCAGGTTTGCTAGTGTAAATATTATTACTCAAGCATTTGGCGATCTAAACTTTTTTCCCATGAGGGGGGGGGGGGGGGGGGGGGAGAGTGGGAACAAACAAATAATCTTAAGTAAACAAACATAGCTTCAAGGTTTATTCTAACACTTAAACTATTATTAACCTCCTTGAAAGCCTTTCCTAATTGGGTTTTATTTCTTTTGTAAATAAAGTAGTGCCTTGCAATCTAAACTATCAAATTTGACCTGCCTAATCAATACCATGACCGAAGGAATTGCATACTAACGTAGGTTTGCTCAAACTATACGTCAGTACTGGTACTGGTACTCGAATCAAACCTATTGCAAAAATATAAAGATGTATAACATACCTGAAAATCTTGAATAAAAAACTTATTCTATTATTAACTCGGATAATCTCTGTAATTTTCTGAAAAGTTAGGAAATACTACATCAATAAAAATTAAATTACAGGAATTTAAATAATTGAAGTTAAGCAGTATTGGGCGTGTTAAGTTTAAATTATAAGAATTATATTACAGGAAAAATTAAATTTGGTCTGGCGACTTAATAGATAAAGACATTCTTAGATATACAACAGCTTTAGCAGTTTTAGGTCCGAAATCTATGGACATGACTTTATTTAAAACTAATTTCCCCGTACACGCCACTATACACACGTACAAATGGTAATCTTAAAAAATATAAGGAACTAGTAGGTATGGGGTCACATGGGCAGCCTCCACTCCTGATCCCTTGGCCACGCCCACTTCTACCCCCACTCTCAAGGACACGCCCTCTCCCCATTCAGGTCTACCACTACCTCTACCACCACCTGAGGACGTACTTGCCTCAGCCCGGAGGATGAAGCCGACTATTGAGTAAACTTTTGATCTCGGGATTTTTAATAGGGCACTGAAATTTGTTGAAGATGTATGGGCATGGTAAGAAATCAGTGAAGTTAGGCCAGTGGTTGCCAGTTCGACATAATGCATTTATATAGGACTACATGAGGGAAAAGAACTATAATGTTAAACAGTTGCGATCATATAAACAAGCCTAGCAACCACAGCTAAATTAAAATTTTAAGAAGAAAATATAAAACCATTATAAGAGTATATCATATAAAAGAAGAAAAAAGAGGAATAGATTTTCTTGATGCTCCATGCGCAATTAAAAACATGTCTGCTAATTACTGCCGGGTTAGAATAGGGCTGAGAGAGAGTTTCCTTTGCCATCGCCTCCTCCGAATAGCAGCAACGCTCATGGATGGGGAAAGAAGAGACGTCACTCTCTGACGTCACACAATCTTCTAATTCAAATCTCGCGGTCATTTTTATTTTTCCAATATCCCGGGTTTTTAATTTTAAAATCCACCAGCTTGCAGAGTTGAGATACTTGGAAAAAAGCTGTTCCACTGCTGTGTATAGAACCGATCACCTCTAAATTTGAAGCCGAGAACGCTATCCATTAGGCCAAGCAGGCAGTTTTTTTGTTCTTTTTTAATATCCGGGGGCTCACACCCAAAGACATAAACCACGAAGTGGGTCCTTTGAACAAGCCCAGAGGGGCATTTACCATTCCAATATTGGATTGATACCAGACAGCCAAACCTTTTACTCACAAGTAAAGTGGTCTTCACAACACTGGGGTTACGTATGATGCATTTTTTATCAAACCAACATGGTAGGTGATTAATGGGGCCCGATCCGGGAATCAAACCCAAAGCTGTGGTCAAAGGAGTCGGTCACCTTCCCAACTACTGACCACGCCCAATACTGCTTAACTTCAATGATTGAAAATTAACTGCCCTCGTACTCGCTACCGGGACCCTTGATAGTTGGTTTTACACTACACAGAATTTGTATATAAGCCATTTCGCCTAATATATGTCCGTATATACCTAAGATGTAGGTCTGCATTGCTCCCTCCAAAGGAGTAGTGTTGGTTAGGCTTCCTCGCTTGCACTAAAGCCAGCTTTAGTGCAAGCGACGATTTACTAAAACATAATTATTTACTTCCATTATTTCGCTTAACAATTTACCTCTTGCGCTCCTAAATCAATTTAGATTTGAATTATTTTCTTCTTCGTTTAGAATAGTCGTCATCTAGAATAAATATTTAATCGGGGAATCTATGTGAAAAATAGACTATAGTTTCATTAAATATGTCTATTAGATGTTCAAAATTAAGGAATGGTTTAAAGTATACGATTCCTATTATCATGGAAACGGAAAGATCCTTCATTTTTAAATAAATGAGGCAAAAATACTCAGATTTGTCTATAACACAGAATGTGGATTCCTTGTCTACCAGAATGGCAAGATCTCCACTGGCTCTCCTGCGACTCTTCTCACGTATGCCTCGAGATGATACTCCCCTTCTGTTTGTAATACGACCAGGAGTGTCATAAAAAAAACCTGGTTTAGGTGCCGAAACCTGGTGGCGCCACTCTTTCGAGGAGCTTCCCATTTGTTTAAACAATGCTGGGTGGACATTGAGCGGGGAGCCTGGTCCGGGAATCGAAGTCAGAGCTGCGGTCACCTTCAGACCCGGCTCGATGCTGCTTAACTTGCGTTATTACACGGCAAGCGCTCTAGCCTCCGAGCCACCTAGGCCCCTCGAGATGATATTACTTCGTGGTTCGGGAGCTTTGGGGGTGTCACTACTTCAGAGTTGGTTAGTTGGTGACTTTTATCTAAAAAGTTGGATTATCAAATGCAGTTCCAATATGTGACAGCAGTTAACTTAGTACTTCACACAACATGGGAATAAAGTTTCTAAATATATTTAGAAATTTCTACGAACGCGCCTCTACAAATATTTATTAAAACTACCAGACTTCAAAATCTATTAATATATCTAAAGGTCTGTTAGAAGAGGAAATATTATCGCTATTATTATTTAAAAGTTATAGGAACATATTGCGAAGAAAATATATTAAAAGTTACTGTTATGAAGTTACTGACAAAACAAAAGTTCTGCGATTAAGTAAATAAAGAACCAATTTTTACAAAACTATCGTTTAGTAGCAAAAATGGAATTCTAATTCTAAATCTACTAAAGATACACAACTTATGCTAGATGGACATCGTATATCTAAAGTAAACTAAAATAAAGATTACGAGCTCCAAAATTCCAAATATCAGGTATATTTACGGAGTACCTGGATGTGGCAAGACTCAGTATATAGTGCAGGGTTATCAACCAGGACACGATTTAGTCCTTATGCAAACCAGAGCCAGCCTTAAGGAAATAAAAAAAAATCGGTTGAAAAACATCACCAATTAGCACATAGAAACAGGAACTACAAAGATTATAGAACTGTATTCTCGAATATAATACAATACATGGCTCGGATAAGATATATGACAGACTATTTATTGATGAAGCTGTACTCTTCATGCTGGCTATATTAGATTTGTTTTTGAGCTTGCAAATTCGACTAAATTTTCCTACTTGGGGATGCGAATCAATTACCGTTCATAGAAAGAACTTCTCTCCCTTCAAATTGATCAAATATTACCTAGTTATGACCTCTGACAAACCCTCTCTATTTCAAGATGTCCAGAGGATGTATGTTATCTTCTCTCGGCTTATTAAAAGAACATAAAGACAACCAATCAAAAGTTAATTAAACTAACAATATTCAATGGAATCTTTTTCCAGGTAAAATCAGATTTTATTAACTTTTACGCAGACTGAAAAAAGTATGTTATTAGAATGCTTAGAGAATAAATATAAAGAACTAATACGAATACATACAATACATGAGGGACAGGTTCTGTATTCTAAAAGAGTTGCACTAGTGAGAATAAACCCTAAAGATTAAAATATTTACAATGACATTCCATATGTAATAGTGGCCATAAGTAGACATACACATAGATTCAGGTACATAACATAACAACAGGTGAGCCTGATATCATCAGTGTATTAGTCATTAGTTAATACTAGCTGGTCTCGTGGCGATCCCCAGCTAGGCTTGGCAGGTGCTTGTACATACCAGGTACTTGGATAATCCTGGTACATTTATAGAACGGGTACTTTTATATTCCAGGTGATTGTATAGGAGCTGGTTCATATATAGGTCTGGTGATTATATAGCCCGGGTAATTTTATAGGCCAGGTACTTGTGTAGAAGCTGGTACTCGTATAGTCCAGGTACTTGTGTAAAAGCTGGTAATTATGTAGTGAAGGTACTTGAGAAGATCGAGGAACCTCAGGCTAGAGCAATATTCTGTAAAAGCATCCATTTACACAGATAGAAGAACGCTGCCACGGTAGTGTTTGGTGATTGTACGACTACCCTCGGAGAGAGCTATCAGATGTAAAAAAAAACGTCGCTGGCTGTGTTCTCTACTGTAGGGTTTTTAGGCTTTTCTATTCTCTACAATTCGCTTCGTTTGTCTGTGCACCGTCTACATTATCATTGATTTAACTAAGCTTCGAATCAATCTTGCTTTTGGTTTAACGATTCGAAAAAAGTTATTATTATTATAAACATGATCATAAACTGATTTTTCTATAATACCCATTTAAAATTTTCCCCTTAAGGGGAATAAGGGACCCTTAAAGGGACTAAATAAGGGGACTAAATTTTCCCCTTAAGGGGAAAATTTAGGGAGGGGGGACTGTATGAGGGGTATTCGTCTAGTTACAAGTAAATGTGCAAAAGATAGAAAAACAAACCTATAGGCAAGAGGTCCTCCGGTGATGTTAACATGCTGCTTAGTGTCCTTGTCCACCCTGAACACAAGGGACTGCCCCGTGTTGACCAGGGTGCCGCTAACCTACACAAAAAACAATATTTGAACTAAATTTAACCAAAATGATATAATATAAGGGATGTATAAGGTATGCATCACAAGGGTAACATTTTACGAAAGACTAAATGCAAGCGCTGGAAGAGAAGCACCTTAATTCTCTTGTGTCAGGTCACTTAACCCCCCCCCCCCCCTTCCAAAAAAGATATTTGTGCTAAATATATCGACTAACTCTAGGAGTGCTTTTTTAAAAATGACATTATTTCACTTTAAAACACAAGAATTTAGTACTAGATAAATTATCTCATAAATTTATATATCTTTGGAGGAGACAACGCCAAATAGATACTTAAGAAGTATTGTATAATTCCAAGTACTAATGACAAATATAATAGAATGAATGCACTCGGCTCTGGGTGTGGCCGGCTTGTATATATATAATATTGCTGAGGTGTTATCAGGCTCTGAAGGTGTGTATTTTTATTATTATCGATTTCAGCATTCGATTCGAATATAACTTGCTAAACACAAAGATTGAATAGCTCACACGAATTGTACACAAGAGTTGATATGGTTCACAAGGCTAGGCTATGGGACATGTGTCTACTACCTATATTAATATAGGGCCGCGAAACGTGGGTCTTGACTCAACAAGTTATTAGTAGGATGAGAGTCAACCAGAGGAAGATTATGAGTAGTATGCTCAAGATAACCAGGAAAGACAAGAGAAGCAACGAATCGATCTTACAGCAAACCTGCATAGAAGATATGGCCCGGGTGATTTGTAGAAGGAAATGGCAGTTGATGGGCCATATTGCTAGAACTCAAGATGTTTAGATAAATCTTTATTCCCATTAACATTTTTTACAAATAATATATATATATTTTTTTTATAATGATAAAGTTGTTTCTTACTTTATATAGACGTATCGCTATACATATATACAACATACCTTTACATGTATTCTACAATTCAACATGTATTTTTTATTGGTATGTTTAACATTAATGAGAGCTCTCAATAGCTTATCCAGCTAGAGCGAGAGCTCCGCCATGGACTAAGTAACACCATCCAGAAAACATGTATTGTAAGAGTGCTACTAATAATTATTCAATAAATAATAATTATTCCTCATTACTTTTGTTTTGAAACAAATTAAAAGAAAAGATAAAATCTATTTAAATAAGTGAATAATATAACCTTCTCGTGAGTAAAAAAAAATAAAAGAATACAGAATTACATAGTTAACAACGAGTTTATGGACTTAAGCTCGACAGATTTTAAATGTAATCCAACAAAAAATAAATGTTTAAATCTAAAAATTATAATATAATATTGATATTGTTATTATTAAATCGTATGCTTATTATATGCCTATACCAGGTGTTATTTATATTATTAAATAGTATTTTTAAATGATGAGAGGTGGATAAAGAAGATGATATTGTGGTACCCGAGAGATTTGAAGAGGAGAAGGGCACATACTGGGATGTACGGAAAACCTACGGTGAGGAGACCTGGAAGCGTGTCGCTCTCCAAAGGAAAGAATGGAAAAGGATGACAGAGATATTCATCGATGTATGGCTATGGAAAAGTTAAAATAGAGATTCAATTTTTCTAATGTTACCATGTATTGTCATTACCATGTATTATTTTTTCATAATATAATTTTATGGTTGCTAAAATTATTGTAAATTCACTTTTATTTGGTATTCCGTATTTACTTAAAAAACTGTCTATTTCAATTTAAACTACTAAGTTTGTAGAACATGTAAAGGTATGTTGTATATATGTATAGCGATACGTCTATATAAAGTAAGAAACAACTTTATCATTATAAAAAATATATATATATATTATTTGTAAAAAATGTTAATGGGAATAAAGATTTATCTAAACATCTTGAGTTCTAGCAATATGGCCCATCAACTGCCATTTCCTTATAATTATAACGGTTCCTTTCCACCTTCACTTTTTCAAATATACGTTCGTCTTTGGCCATTACAAAGTCAATCTCACTATTGTTGCCACGCGGGGAGCACCAAGTCCATTTCTCCTCGCAATTTCCACTAAAGAATGAGTTGACAATATTGCACCTCTTACTGCTTAAAAAGCTCAACAGTAGTTCTCCCCTCACATCACGTTTCCCTATTCCATGGGGCCCAATTACATTTTCTTCATTTGCTCTTCCGACACCTACTCGTTCATTCATGTCGCCAGTACTTTGATCTCATTATTTCGTATTCCTGATCTAAACTGGTGTACAAATTTTCAATCACTTCTTCCGAAGGATTCGCTTGTTGGCGCATGAACTTGTCCGTCTCCAATAGAGATTTTTAATTGACACTTAAATGACTATTGTAACTATGCATCATATTATAAATTTTAAACCATAATTGTTAATCAGATTTTGGATTAAGGGGAAATGTTAAATTAATAATAAGTAATAAGTAAAATGATTGATTTGTTGAACTAATTTTAATTATCTTTTATTTTAGAATAAATATGACTAAAGTTGACATTTATAAGTCGAAATATTTCTGTTAATGAAATAGTAATTTCCTTAAATTTACACCTCATCTGACCTCTCATGTAATAACATCTGGCCTTTCATGTAATTATTATGTTTAACATAATAAAAACATTGATTTTCATACTGAAGCACTCTGCTTCGACATACTTGCAGTTTTTATCTTTAAACCTGATCTGCCTTCTAAATTTGGCAGTTAAATATTTGATTATTTAATATTTAAAAACCTAGGTGAGCCCATTTAGATGATGACACTCTGACCGAATGAGCCTGGGAATTCTGTAGAGCGGGAGTAGTATATCGCTGTATGTATGGATGTCAAGTTACAGCTGAAAAAAGAGTTCAAAAAAGCTTGAACAGATGGTATAATACTGTGTTGGTAGTTAAGAGTTGAAGTTTGTGCTCTATGGCTTTAAGTTGGTCAAATTGTCTTGCAATTTCGTTCGTCAGAATTTCCTCTCGCTATGATGGGATAATGGATCTCGTGTAGGAACTGAGGTAACTTCAAAGTGTAATTGTGGTCGAAACTTGTCACATCAATTCCTGGCAATCAATAGCATAGTTCGGTTGTTTTCGTGTGAATAGTCACTAGATCTAATCTGGTTCGAGTTCCACGTCCTCTGAGGTAATGATAGAGTTATTAATAAATAAAACAGGAATTGCTACCGCCATCTAAAAGCAAGCAAAGAAGCATTTGATGTTAAGGTTTCTCTTCGTTGATAGACAGGAATAACGAACCATTATATTTATAAATATGTCTTGAGCCAATGACAGTCGGATCGTCATGTTCTCTTCCTGAGGTTTCGTAGTCGTTTGATATGTGTGTAATGAGGTCAGATGGATTTTAACCACATTCGGGGATCTTAAAAGTGGCTCTTTGCTTACAATTCTCACTTATGTGTCCTGGAAATAAACAAAAGTAGCAAAGACCTTCCGTCTGCACATACTGACGAATTTATCTGCACTTCTTTTAGAAAAGATGGGGCTCTCACTCAGCATTTAAATGGATTTACAACCTAAAAGGAGATGCAGTATCTCTACTTGGTCACATGAAACGTAATGTCATACGCAATATCTCTCGCCTAGGTTATAGAGCTTAGCCTTTGTACTGTCTGCAAAGTTCCGAAATCCTTTGGCGGTAAGTCATTTCACCCATGCTTTGGCCACTGTGGCACTTTTTACGCAAGTGTCTCTTAAGAAGAATAACCTGATGTTCGTTTAGAATACTCATTTAAGATTCACCTTTTAGAAACCGTTACAGGAACACAAGTATTTTATTAATTGGAAAATTACCGTATTCTAAATTATTTTGAATCTGGTTACGAACTATCGGAAATTTTACGCACTGGCTAGAAAATTTGTAAGGGATAAGGGAGTTTGATATTTGGATATTTGTCAAAAGTATTATAGGATCAGTCCAGGAAAGTGCGAGGTTTGCCTTTGAATTTTTAAGTTTCTGACTCTTTGTTTTAACTTGCATTCGATTGGTTTCGTGATAGTCGGGATGATCCATGTTTGTGCGTTAGGAGAAGGTAGTGACGAAGTGTAGGTTTAATGTAAGTTTCTATAAGTGTAGTCTAATTCAGGCATGTCGGATTTTGAGTCATAAGTGCTAAAGTTTTCGTTTTAGGTTCCGAAGTCGACTAACAACCTCATTAGATCTTCACATTGAAAATCATGTTCAATGAACACTTCATTTAGGAATCCCGTTTCGTTTAATTCGGATTTTATCTCTAACCGTTCGACTTCTAATCTTGCCTCTTTATATCGTAGTTGAAGTTCACGCTCATCTTGTTTAAGATTAGCTTGAGTCTTAAAGCAGCTTCACTTGAACAGGATGTTAAGAGTGACGGGAAGCTAAATAATCTTATCGCGAACTAGTTGAATCTTTATGTTTTACTTAAGAACTAGATTTCTGTTTGATGAAGCTATCAAGTTGTTACCCTTTGAGGACTGAGGTATATATTGTAAGGTTGTTTCCCTGGCCTTAGGTTATTCTATCTTATACACTAAATGTATCACACTTTTTGACGTCAAGACGTCATCTGTTTTCTCTGGCTATAATTAAGCTAATTTATAATATATTATTACACAAACACAATTTATAAACCCTATTTTATAATACTTTTATAAATGTGATATTTATTAAAAATTACAGTTGCTAAATGAGTATATATATAATAAGTATATATAATAAGTATATATAAATGAGTATGTATATATAAATGAGTATGTATATATATATATATATATATATATATATATATATATATATATATATATATATATATATATATATATAAGAATATATAGTAAAAAAACAAAGTGTATCAATAAGTAAAAAGGTAAATAGTAATAATAAAAAATGGATTGGGAAAACCGGGTCAAGTCTAGAGTCTAGATAACATTATAGTAAATTAGGCATAAAACCTTTCGTAATGCCTGAGGAATTTCATAAATGGGAAAAAACCCTAAGCCTAGGGGCTAGCTGCACAAGGTATATTGATGACAGGTTTTACAAAACCTAGATGACGAAATCGCGTCTATCATTTCTTTACTATCTTTAACCTTCACTACTTCACTCTATCTACTAGGTTCTTCTGTGAACATTCATAATACCCCAGACTTCCAAGAGATAGTGCTAGATGTTCTTAAATAAATTTACACTGGCAGTACTGTGCCTCCAAACAATAAAAACTTTACGCCCATAGGCCTTTTGCAAAGAAAATTTAAAACGTAAATTTACGCCCATAGGGCTTTAAGGGCAGCATATCTTTTATTCTGCTGATGGAATCCTCTTTAACTGTTTGTTTATCAAGCTCTTCATTAATATCAGAGAATTCAGTTCTCTTCAATAAAAGTTCGTTTAACAAGCGCTGCTGACACAGATACCGTGAGTTTGATAGAAAACTCCAGTTGTGGCTAGTTTTGTGTGTATTTGTAATCAACAATTTACAAGCTTAACCTTAACGTAAATCAAAATTTTCTCCTTGCCTTTATTTTTCCGTTATATAAGTATTTTCGGCGCCACCGGTAACTAACGTTCTTCGAAACATTTGACGGATCCCAACCGTAATTTTAGATACAATTTTGTTTCGCGTTATTTTTTCAGGGTACTCGTTTTCTTTCTTTTCAATGACAAAAACCAGATATATTCTTTTACTATAACCGCTGGGGATGGTAGATGAGAGTGTTCCTTCAGAATTTCTTAGATTTTATAATTAGTTTTCAATTTTACTTTAATCCTTAATTTTAACAGGAATCTTTATAATTAGAGGGATCTTATTATCATTATTTAATTAATATAATTTCACTCCTTTGAGTTAAAAACCACAGCGAAGCATATATATTTCTTATATATAAATAATAGTATATTTATTATATATAAATATTAGTATATTTATTATATATAAATATTAGTATATTTATTATACATAAAAAACTTAAATGTTTTATGATCCGGCAATTCATTTTATATTTAATTTATGCTTACTTACTTACTTACTTAATCCTAATCCTCATCTACCAGCTGGTGTATAGGAGCAGCAAAAGGCTTTCCAGGCTGTACGGTCTTGAGCCAGCAGGACTGCTCGACTCCAAGTACAGCTTCTCTGTCTCAGACTGGTTGTTATATTGTCTGACAATGTTGTTGTTCTTCTTCCCCGGGGTCTTCATCCTTCTGGTCTAGCTTCAAGTGCCTGCCGAGGGTACCTATTTTCGGGCATTCTTTGGGCATGTCCAAACCACCTCAGTTGCGAGGACTTAACATTTTCTACAAGCGGATCCACATTTAATGATGTTCTTATGGCAGTATTCCTTATTCTATCCCTTCTCGTTTTCCCAACAGCTGTCCTGAGGTATCTCATTTCGGCTGCCTGGAGTCTCTTCTCTGCTTTGGATGTTAAAGCCCAGGTTTCACTGCCATATGTGAGGATAGGGACGTATGTGGATCTGTAGACAGCCATTTTCGTAGGCTCGCTTACTTCCTGCTTCCTGAGAAATTTGGATGAAATTGCCCGAAGCATTCTTCCTGATTTTGCGATTCGGCTATTTAGTTCATGGCTTAATTTCCCATCTTCTGATATTACGACCCCTAAATACATGAACTCGCTTACTGGTTCCAGTACTTGTCCGTTCAGCCTTACACTATGACTTCTGTGATCCTTTGCTACTAGCATGGTTTTAGTTTTAGACTGGCTTACTTTCAACCCAAGTTCCCCTACAGCCAATACCAGTAAGTTCAGGTTATGCTGTAATTTCTGGGCTGACTCTGCCAACAGAATTACATCATCTGCATAAGACAGTGCATTAATGACTACCGGCTTGAGCTTCCAGTTGCCGATTTTATACTTTTTAAATCCCTTACACTTCTTCATAGCGATGTCCATCACCAAAGTAAAAAGCAAGGGACTTAAGATGTCTCCCTGTCTTACTCCGGCCTTTGTGCTAAACTCTGAAGATGTGCGGTGATTTGTCCTTACTACATTCCTGCATTTCTTGTAGAAGGTTTTTATTCTTCTAATTAGTCCTACTGGTACGCGGTGTTCTTCTAGGGCTTGCCAAATAGACCGCCATGGAACATTATCAAATGCCTTCTCTATGTCTATAAAGCATACATGGGTTTCCTTACCATATTCAATACTCTTTTCTATTGCCTGTCTAACTACGAAAATAGCATCTTGTGTAGCTCGGTTAGGTGTAAAACCACATTGGGCCTCTTCTAATTGGTCTTCAACAATGCACCTCAACCTCCTCTCTAATATACGGCTGTATACTTTACCAGGGACGCTTAGCAGGGATATTCCTCGATGATTCTTGCATTCCCTGTTATCTCCCTTCTTGAATATAGGAACTATCGTTGAGACCTCCCACTCTTTTGGAATAGCCTCATTTTCCCATCCTAGTACACACACTTTATGTAGCATTCTTTCACCTACTGGCCCCATGAATTTCAACATTTCGGGAGTCAGTCCGTCTTCACCCGCTGCTTTCCCTAATTTTACTTTATTAAGAGCTTGCTTCACTTCTGCAATACTTGGTGCCGCTAGTAAGGGGGCCTCATCTTCTTCTGCTTCAAAAGCAGTGTCGTCTTCCTGATCCATTTCAAGTTGATTAGCTAAAGGCTCATCAAGCAATTCAGAAAAATATTCTATCCATGTTTCCATGATTTTAGTAGGCTTAGTTAGTATTTTATTGTCTTTGTCTTATATGAATTTCAAGGGGCAATCTTTATTTTCTTTTCTCATATTTTTAAGTACCCTGTAAAACAATTTCTGATTTTCGGCCGCATTTTCTTCTAGGAATCGTCCAAACTCTTCCCAAGACTGTCTTTTGGATAGAATAACAGCTTCTTTCACTCTTTGCCTTTGCTGTTTGTACTCGTTGTAGCTTTCTTGTGTCTTTAGCTGTAGGTACTCTTTCCATTTCTCCTTCTTTCTTTTCACTTCCTCCTTTATTTCCTGGGTCCACCGTCTCGTTTCTTTCCTTTTTTTTCCACCAACTGGTATACTTCCACAAGTCTCTAGGGCTTTAATTTATGCATTATTCTAAATTTTAAACTCTATAGATTTAAATAATATTTAAACTACTTTTCCTTTTTTTTTTCTCTTGTTTTAAAAAATATTTTATTGATTAACACAACTACAAAATTTACATTGCAACAAGTGATGATGTTTTTATTGTTTACATGGAGGGAGCAACGTGAAGCAGAAGTTGTCCAGTGACTACACTTACTTGGCTTGAATATTATAAATTAATTGTAATACAAATTAATTAAATAATGATAAAGTAGATTAATATTATATTAAATAAGAGTTGAAAATTGATAGTTATAACTACAATATTTCAAATCAATAAATGTTTTATAGGAGTTGATCTCTAGGCCACTGCCTCTTCAGGGGGGGTTCTTCTTCTTGGAGGGTTACCTGGGATTTGCTGGGAAGATAGGAGTTGTACAAGAGGATTAGGATGATGAGATAAGGATTCATGGAATTTTCTGTTTCGGGATACGGACAGATTTCGGACAAATGGAACATTGAGGTCTTCATGGAGAGTAAGGTTCGAGTCATAGTAAGGAGCATCGGTTATTTTTGATTGTAGGATTTGGAGACGACGGGAATTGGAGGGTTTGGTGCTGCCCCACACTTCCACTTTTTCTTTAATGTGAAAATATATAATACATTTATAAATTTTTATTTTTTGAGTTTATTTTTTATACATTTATTTTACTTGCAGTCCACACATTGGATCTAACAATCTACGCTGTTCGAAACATTGTTTCTTTGGGCCGGATCGTTAAATGCTTGTTTATATTCAATATTAATTTATTTAATACACATTTTAATTTGCTCTTACGAGTGCAGTGCGTTCCGAAGTGATTTTGCTTCTTAAACATTTCTGATTATGTATGATGTTAAATTACTGCAGTTTTTTTTATAAAACTTTTTTATTGCAAATATTTACTGCTACCCATAATTTCTTTTAGGTTAATTATTAATTCAATTTTTAAGTTTTTGCTAGTTTTCATACTACGGAAAGTTAAATTTTAATCTAAATCAAATTATAATTATTATTAACTACGGGAAACAGACAGTGAAAAATACACTCCTGTGCCGGGATTTGAACCACGGGCCTCTATATTTCCAGTATAGCGTTCTTCTATCTAAGCTACGCAGCAGAATGATTTTTCACTACCGTAATCGATAACTAGTCCCGAATCCAAGCTTTCAATATTCATATACATTTAGACAGTCAATATTTATGACATTAGAACTAAACCAAGAATTAACGCTTATAATTATAAAGTACTCAATTAGTACCTGTACCTTGTACAATCAATTCGAAATTCAATTTTTAAGTTTTTGGTAGTTTTCATACTACGGAAAGTTAAATTTTAATCTAAATCAAATTATAATTATTATTAACTACGGGAAACAGACAGTGAAAAATACACTCCTGTGCCGGGATTTGAACCACGGGCCTCTATATTTTATAATTATAAGCGTTAATTCTTGGTTTAGTTCTAATGTCATAAATATTGACTGTCTAAATGTATATGAATATTGAAAGCTTGGATTCGGGACTAGTTATCGATTACGGTAGTGAAAAATCATTCTCCTGTGTAGCTTAGATGGAAGAGCGCTATACTGGAAATATAGAGGCCCGTGGTTCAAATCCCGGCACAGGAGTGTATTTTTCACTGTCTGTTTCCCGTAGTTAATAATAATTATAATTTGAGTTAATTATTAATTTAATTTGCCTTCTTAGCCAATATCTCTACAGTCACTTTTTTATTATTTTTAAATATGAGTGACAGGCAAGGCTTCTAAGCCTTCTCCATTAAGTGAATAATGTAAAACATCTGAACCCAGTCCAAGTCAGTTAAGGTTAAATGCATTAAGAAACTTGCGTAATTCAGTGGTTAAAATATCCAAGACATCAGAGATGAGGGTAAAAAGGCGTACAGTAATCCTGAAAAATAAACTTATTTCGCGAAATTAGTAAGTACCTGGAGAAATATAGTACAAAAATTGATTCTCTGGAAAGAGTATGTCGAGCTTGTGCTGGGTTCCAATAAAGAAGTTCCAGCAAAATACACTTCCAATGCAAATAATATAAAAATGAGTGTCTATGTGAAAAAATAGACACATCAATTACATCCGGAAATGAAACTGCTTCTAGGTCAGCTGCTGAACCCACGGCTTTTATCGAAGATAGACGTAACCATCTACCAAAAATTGACTTACCTCGTTTCAGGGATGACATCCGCCACTGGGCCTACTTTAGAGACAGCTTTCGTGCCTTGGTTCATGATGATAATTCCAATGTTTACTTTCAAGGCTTTCAGAAAGAGCTCTTGATTTTATTAAGCATTTACCAAAAGCCTCGAAAGAACGCTATGACAGAAGCTTTCGACAAGAAACTTTGACTGGCATCGTCATATTTAGATAAAATTTTAGATTTTAAAAAAATCCAAAGACAAACTTTCTCTTCTATCATTACAATCTTTTGTTGCAGAAATACCAGAACGTGCAGAGGGCTATCGAATGCTTAACATTCCTGAATGCTCTGAGTTTATTTTTTTTTATCTCGTGGTTTGAAATCTTGACGATAAAACACGAGAACAATTCGAATTGGAATATTTTGGGGTTGATTAACCAACTTTTGACATCTTATCTGATTTTGTGAAACAAAGATGTCAGGCCATTTAGGTTATGACGAAGACATACAATTAAGATAAACTTAAACCTCTAGTTGTTAAACCTAAATCGGTGTTGTTGATGAGCAGCATATTAACTGAGTTGATATGCTCTGAGCAAAAATTTCTGAATATCATATGTCCAGCTTGTGATTCTGATCATCGTGCTCATAACTGCATTAAATTTAGAAATTTCCTCACCACGTGAGAGGCACGATTATATTAGAGAATGGAAAGGTTGTAGAAATTTACTTATTGAAAGTCATAGTACTAAAACGTGTAAATCCAAGGGGAATTGCAGATATCGCCAGGCCAGAAATCATTCATTATTACATTTGGAGCCAGATAATAAATTAAAACATGATGAAAAAAAAAAAAAAAAAAAAAAAAAAAAATAGATTTCTGCAGTGGTTATAAATACTTCTCCATTAACCAATCCCTCAACTTCATGTAATAATGGTACCACTCTTCCAGGTGCCAGTGATAGATATCAAGTCTTTTAGCTCCAGCGGTATCACATATTATCGACGAAAAGAACAACCATCATTCTATTAGTATGGTAGTTGACCCAGGGAGTCACTATTATTTTATTAATAGTGATGCATTTAAACAGTTAGGGTTGAAAATTAGACCCTTTACGAACAATATTTTTACTTTAGGAGGCGTCCCATATTCTGGAATCAAAGGAATAGTCACGTGTAAACTCAATATAGAATTACTTCTCAAAATATTAACTTGCTCGGCAATTTTTGTAGACCGAATCACGCCAGTCTTTCCTTGTAAAGTTCTACTGGAAGAGGTATGGCTTAAATACCACAGCTACGAGTGGGTGGATCCATTCTTTTGACAGTGTAAACCAGTATCATTTCTGCTGGGAGCGGATTAAGTGGCTGAAACGTGGACTAGATCAAAAATAACTGTTGCTCCACAAGAATCTAAATTATTTTCTACTATTTTTGGTTACGTTGTCACTGGTAAATTAACTGATCAAATTATTTACAGTGATGCAGTAGTTTTGCTATCAACAAAGATAGATGATGATCCGGAAGAGGATATCAAATCATTGGTAAAACGTTTCTGGGAAATTGAGGAACCCTGTGCTACTATTAAATGAACCAACCCAGAAGACAATAGGTGTGAAGCGTATTCTATTTCAACTCATTATCGTTTGGGATCGGGACGGTATTGTATAGAACTGCCGTTTAAACTAAACATTCAATTCCTGAATTTTCAAGCTTCGAAGGAGTGGCTTTTAATAGATTTTATAGCTAAGGGGAAAAATGAATAAAAATCCAGATCTTAAGGTATTATACCATGATTTTATTAGAGAATATATTCAGATGGGACATATTTCACTAGCAACAGAGCCTGCGAGGTTTCTTATACCTCATCATTGGTGACGAAAATAGATTAGGGCAAACTAAACTTACGACTAGTTTTTGGTGGTTTGGCTGCTTCTAACGTAGGCCCACTAAATGACCACCTTATGGCAGACCCGAAGTTCCAAAAAGATTTGCGTGACATGGTGATAAAAATTCGCGATACAGTCCACACATTGGATCTAATAATCCACGCAGGCCGAAGCACAGAATTAAATACACCTAATCTCGTAAAAACTATCTATTATTATTCTTCACCTTGCTCTCGTAAAATAATACTGATAATCTAAAAATTAACATCAAATATACAAACATTTTAAGCATATCAACAGAGGAAAAAATAGCAAAAACAAGGTCACCCCAATCACAGAAGTCTTCTTTGTTATAAAACAATAAGATACCATATACGAGTATATCGTAGAACAATACTTATGATAGCCTTTTTATTTAGCTGAAAGTTAACGGAAAATTTTGAGGACATAAACCCTTTAAACATATCCTTACCAATTTGGCATTAATTTCACTTTTCATATTCTCAGGTTTTTTTTATTGGTTAAATTGTAAAGCAAATAATTTTTGTATCCATTTTGTATTCAATTCAAGTATGCAGCAATCTGGTCAAACCCTTAGTAAAAATCCTTAGACTTTGAGGGTGAAGTGAAGTGCAGCTTAGGTAAAAGGATTACAAACAAGGTTTTAATTTACCAAAGAGTCAAAGACAAGGGCTAACGAATATTCACTTGAATTATTGTGGACCTTAGATTTAAGATTTACTTCTCGTGGAGATTTAAGGTACTCTCTAATAAATCGTAAGAAGAGAATATTCGTTTTTCGAGCCCTGAAGAGGTGAGATAGTGAAGGGGTTTAATAAGAGGAACCTGTGTTATATTATTTTACCTTTCACTGTATGTATTTTCTAATTAAATAAAGTTATGTAGTCACATCAAGATGGAATCCTATTTACCTAAACTAAGGCTTTTAAACAAGAATACTAATAAAGATGTCTGACAATTGTTTACCTCGTATTTGTCGACTTCTATTTGTCGTAAGTGGGGATCAAAGAGAAGCTTGTGAGGTTCCACGTTAATTGGTGATTGTCTCCTGCCCTTGTTGCAAAGGCTCCACTCGGGATTAATTCGGCCCCAATACTCCGGACCTGCAACAATCATGCAACCTGCAACTTAATTATTAATCCAGTAAACAACATGCCCAACTTTGCTTTCCCGCACATCAAGTTTACTGTTCAACATGGTTCACTTTAATAGTATTAAATGCAATAAATAACGGCAAGTCATACATTAGTAACAATAAAAAAAAGGACAGATATTTTGCGCTATAGGCGAGAAGATAAATAAAAAATAAATGTAACGGCATAAGTGTAACGATATTCTGAACACAATTATACAAGCTACTAAATACTTAAAACTGAAAATTTAACAATAAAAATGATCTACACAATAATTCTTCATGGAATTGAAATATATCTTTATTCTTTATTAGAAATTAGTCAAATTTCTAATAAAGAAAATACTAAGATAATAAAACACACACACACAAAAGAAACAGGTACTCGTAACCAAGATGATGTGAACATTTACACCGAAAAAGTAAACTAGACTTAGTTTTACAACAAAAACAGACGTTATTGTGTCATTAATTGTTATTGTTATTATTTTTTTTCTATGTTATCATTATTATTTTTTTTTTTTTTGTAACTAAGAAAATAACTTATTAAAAGAGGGAGCAAATTAATGATTAAAATTGGAGCCAGTTATGCTTTTGAAATCCAAAGAGGGAGGCCAAGACCAACTCTGAGTGACTAAGTGGCGTTGAAGAATGCATCTCTCCTGAGTTAGTAAAGAACAGTCAAAGAGCAAGTGATCAAAGGTTTGTGCAGATGTATTACCTCAGTTGCAGGAAAAAGACTCCATGATGTTAAAACGATGAAGATAATTTTTCATGTCCAGTTAAGAAGTCTATTATAGTTAAAATGTTAGGAGATTTAACTGTTGGAAAATATCGTCGAGATAGTAAACCTGTGAAGTCAAGTAGTAAAAGGTGTGTGTGTGTGTGTGTATTAATGATTCACGCCAACTTTTCTAATCTCCTTGCAATCTAAATTTCAACAAGTACCATTTTAAGGAATTTTATTCTAAGAATATGCGTAAAACAAGAAATTTATTCTCAATAACGGTCACTTATTGTCTAGTACGAGTAAATTATTTTTCAAACATATTAAACCACATTATCTTCCCTGTTTTTTTTAAATGAATCTGTTTCTGATTTTAAGGCATATCAATTTGTTCATTCTCTTATGATTCCAGTCTTGTAGCAAGCCAGTAGTCGCTTTGTTTGGTATTTCATTATCTAAAATTGATGTTATTGTTAAATTCTAAAATATTGTATATATATATATATATATATATATATATATATATATATATATATATATATATATATATTGACGCAAGTTTGATCCCTTTATATAATTCTGTATTTATAGATGGGTCTTTTGAGGGATAAATTAAAACAAAAAACCTTCTTCAAAACATCCTTGGCTATATTTCGATACTCTCTTAGATCATCCTCAAGGCTATAACAGAAACATTTGATTGAAAAACCATTGGTTTTAACCAATATTTTAACAATACTGAATATGGATTTTAAATACTAACATAATAATCTTTCTTACCTAATGAAACTCTGAACTAGTAATACTATTTATAACTTTGTCGATTTCTAAGTAAATATTTCTTTGGTCACATATTATTACCGATTTGGTAACTTGTCATCACATTTTGCAAAATTAATCTCCACTAACAACCATATAAACGAATAACAATAAGAAACTCCATAACCTAACTAACAGATAAACAAATAACTAACAACGACTATATATAAAAAAAAAAAAAAAAAAAAAAAAATTACTTATACCTACAGTTTATTTTATCACAGTGAAGAATATATAAACAATTTGTACATTATTGATAAAAGATAACATCTCACTTCGAAATACCCAGGTTCATTAGACTAACTCCTGTGTTACATTTATTATCCTGACCTACTTAAATTATTCCCACATATTACTTGTTTAAATCTGTGTAATCTTTGTTATAATTAATACTATTACTGTTTTTAGAGATATGCAAAGCTTTTAATGTTAATCTTTTTTAATTATTTACTTCATTCTTTAGAATTTTAGTATTATCAAAATTGATCTGGTGATCCGTTTCAGTCGAGTGGGCCGCCAGTGCTGTTTTGTTGTCCTTCGCTCTTACTTTGCCTTCATGTTATAGTCTTCTATTCTTCCAAGGTTAGTCGAGTTTCTCCTATGTATATTGCTGGACAAGATGAACACGGGACTTGGTAAATGATTCTAATTTTTTTCTCCAATATCCAAATTATCTTTTAATTTTAAATTATAAGAATTCTTATCTTGTTTATAGGCGTATGACCAAATGCCACATCACACTACATTTCATTAACAATTCTGCCCACTCCCTCTAATAAACCTTTGATATGGGTCATTCTATGCCAAATTACCTAGGCCTCCTGCTTCAATGTCATGGATTTTTCTGGGGTTTTTCTAGCACACTACTCTATAAAAGAAGCACAAAATATTTTTTTTTTTTTTTTTTTTAATTTTAAATTGTACCCGCAAGAATTTTTTGAAAATTTGATTTTTCCCCAAATTTGGTATTCGGGGGTTACGACTCATTTCACTAAAATCTTAATAACTCCCGGGTTTTTTATGGTATCATCACCATATTGGTATCAAATAAAGCTAAATGTTTACTCTTTAAGAAATTATTAAAACATATTTAATTTTTATTTTTTTAAATTTTGTTTTCTTGCCCTAAATGTTGAAATTAAGGATGTATATATGTCATACGATATCTCAGAAGGACCAAAAAATTAGCAGTCGTTAATTTTTTAACGAAGCCTCCTAACCGACTAGTTAATACAGAAAAAAATAAAGAGGGTGATCTTTTTAGTTTATAAATTATAATTTTTTAAAGTTCTCCCGTTTTTATGCTTTTTTCGTTCTAGCCGGCACTCATAAAAATAAAATTATTTCCTTAATTAAACATATTTTCAATTATTTGCTATAGAATACATTATTTTAATCATTAAAATACATCTGTATATATATATATATATATATATATATATATATATATATATATATATATATATATATATATATATATATATATATATATATATATAATATATATATATATATATATATATATATATATATATATATATATATATATATATATATATATATATTATATATATATACTACATATTTTTAAAATCTATGATTCAATAATTACAACTTAAAATATATTTAATAATTTATTATTTGCTATTAAATTATTATTGAAATGATTATTGGTTTTGTTATTACCTTTATAAGTTTTGAAATGTATGACTTCTAGTAGCAGTTTGTTCAAATTATTAAATTAAATTATCATTGATTCTGAAATTCTACAAATTTCAGTTTGCATTTATTTTTCAACTTCAAAAGATCTTTTAGAAACACTTTTTGCATTTGGTTCAGGTATAGCTCTTATAAACAATTCATAAGGCACCAAACAAGTGTCATTTTGGTTAGGCCAGTGAAAGGAAGGTGAAGGTCCATTTGGGTGCATAAAAGTAATTTTTGCATCTCTTTCTGCACTACAAATTTCTTCTACCTTACCTATCCACCATAACTTGTCAAATATGACGGCATATTACCGTTCAGGTAAGATATTAATGCATTCCTCCTTTTCCTGTCTTCCTATGTGAGCATAAAAAAAAAATTTCTGACTCGGAAACTCTTTTAACTAATAAAGTGTTACTGCTGACAGGCTTAAAGAAATGGTTCTCTCTCGTCAAGATATAATTGTTAAATCATAGATTATTTTTTGTTTTATTTTTTTTAGATTATTATATTATATAGATGCATTTTAATGATTAAACTAATGTATTCCATAGCAAATAATTGAAAATATGTTTAAGGAAATAATTCAAATAATTAAGGAAATCATTTTATTTTTATGAGTGCCGGCTAGAACGAAAAAAGCATAAAAACGGGAGAACTTTAAAAAATTATAATTTAAAAACTAAAAAGAACACCCTCTTTTTTTTTTCTGTATTAACTAGTAAGTTAGGAGGCTTTGTTAAAAAATTAACGACTGTTAATTTTGTGGTCCTTTTGAGATATCGTGCGACATATATACAACCTTAATTTCAACATTTAGGGCAAGAAAACAAAATTAAAAAAAAAAAAATTATATATGTCTCAATATTTTCTTAAAGAATAAACATTTAGCTTTAGTTTGATACCAATGTAGTGATGATACCATAAAAAACACGGGAGTTATTAAGATTTTATTGAAATAAGTCGTAATCCCAGAACACCAAATTCGGGGAAAAATCAAAATTTTCAAAAAAATTCTTGCGGGTACAATTTTCAAGTAAAAAATATTTTGGGCTTCTTTCATAGAGTTGTTTGCTAGAAAAAAAATCCATGACAATGAAACAGAAAATTTTCTGAAATTGCGTGATTTGGCATGGAATGACCCATATAAGTCTGACCTGCAAATTTTGAGTAGAAATATTCATTTTATAAATCGACAATGTTATAAATAGTATTACTAGTTAAGAGTTTCATTAGGTAAGAATGATTATTTTGTTAATATTTAAAATCCATATTTAGTATTGTCTGATTTTAATTGCCTGGTCTTAACATACTCCTATAAGCAGATGATATGATACTATGGGCTACCAGTAGTAATATTAAAGCACTGGAGGCTACCCTAAATCAAGCCCTTGAAGAACTAAAAATGTGGGCATTAAATAACGAAGTAATAGTGCATCCAAATAAGACAACTTACCAGCTTTTTTCTTTGTCAACCAAGAGCCAAATCCTTCACTTGCAATATGACAATCAAGAACTTACCAGAACTGACGCCTCTGTATACCTAGGCATAACTCTGGATTCCAAGCTTAGTTGGAACCTCCAAGTTCAGGAGAGCATAGAAAAAGGAACAAAGCTCTCCTCCCTTTTAAAACGTTTAACAGGCACAACACGGGGAACACCGCAGGACGTGTTGGTGTTGAGTGCAACCTATAAGACCTATGTCAGGCCGTCGATGGAATATGGCAGAGATGTCATAGTGACTGCAAGTAGAGCAACTCTCCAAAAGATGGATAAGGTCCAGAATAATGCACTCAGACTTATTACTGGAAGCCCCATATCCACTCCTATTTTATACCCCCCGGGGGAATTCTTTTTTTTAATAAAAAAAAGTCTGAAGCAATAAGACCTCATGTGTGGATCTAAGGAGCAAATCCGGTTTCTAGGTGTAATTTTTGATAAAACAAAATGACCTGGAAACTTCATCTTGAAGTGAAGCTGAATAAGGCAATGGTGGAACTGAAAGAAATCACTTCAGCACCTTCTAAGAACGGCTTGTGTTGGTGCACTAGGAGCAATCAAAACTACACCAACCCTGGCACTTGAGGCTATGCTATGCTTACCTCCTTTAGAGATATACCTGAAGTGCGAAGTTATGCTAGGCTTCATATCACCTGCTCTGTGCTGGTTTATGGATGGGATATGACAGTATAGGGCACAGTGTAATATGGAATTCTATCACAGAAATCTGCCCGGAAGTAGATATGTTACAGGACTTTCTGATACCACAGTAGAATTTTGACAATAGCTTGGACTATCTACTTCCTACGGTCATGTCAATACTGATAAGATAGAGACTGATAAAGTAGACGAGGAAGATACAAAAAGTTCTTCTGAAACGGCACAAAAAGTTGACGATAATGACAAATAAGAAAGTGAAATTTCATCAGAAGAATCTCAGGATTCTCATGACGTTTCAGATTCCATTGAACGCGAAACTGACAGCGAATCTGCGGGTAGTGAAAAAAAAAATGGTAAAAATGTTGTTTAAACATTTCCAGCTGACTGGAAAAAGTAATTTCGTTACATCATGGTTCAAGACCAAAAGATTTCATTAGGTTTAAAATTGCATGAGCTTTTTTATCCTTTAAATCTATAAAATCAACATCAAAATCTCCTCCTACTGTAATATGTTTATGGAGAGAGAAAGTTTTGCTCATGACTTTATTTAATACTTCCACAAATTTTACGAAATCACCATCCGGAGGTCGATAAACATTAATAACAGCCTTACTTTGTATTTTAACAGCTGAGACTTCTATGTCAGATTGCACTGAAAGATTTTTAATGACTGACATTTCTGAGACTTTACCTATGTCAGGTCTTGTTACAATAGATACTCCTCCACCTCTAGAGTTGTTACGGCAGAAATAAGATGCTGTTTTAAAATCTGAGGGGTTGTAAAGAGAGACTTGTTCTTCCTGTAGCCATATCTCAGAGAAACATATTAATTTAATATGTGGCATGTTTTTGTTGTTTTATATTGGTCTAGTAGCCGTCATAATTTTGTTTAAACTGGTAATTGGTCCAGGTCCCGTCATATTATTATTAAAAGAATTTATTTTTTCCTCCAGTTGGAGGCTGGTCTGGGAAAAGGCTTTATGTCGAGTCCAACAGGCCAAAGATCGGATCTGATATAATGTCATATTCCTCTTCATTTACAGTTATTTTGAAGGCAACATACTCCTTAGATCTAACTGCAACTTCCTGTACATCTAAACATTCTAAGGTCTTACATTTTTTTCCGTAGGAAATATTCAACATCTTTTTTTCTCATTTGCACATCTAATCTTGACACAAAGATTTTTTCTTTAAGGCTACTTTAAGTTGTGTGCTCGATGATCTTGTAGGTGTCAAGCTATTATTCCCTTCCTTTTTGGCAACTTTAAGATGTTTATTCAAATTTCTTTGAATTAATTGCTTTGAATTATGGCGGGAATCGCGAGATTTCCTTTTAAGTTTTGTTTTTAAATTTTGGCGGGTTTTGTGTCTTTTTTCTTACTGGCAACACTGATTTTTCCAGTTGACTTCTTATCAGTTCCGTCATTGTTTTCATTTTCACTACCCGCAGATTCACTGTCAGTTTCGTGTTCAATGGAATCTGAAACGTCATGAGAATCCTGAGATTCTTCTGATGAAATTTCACTTTCTGATTTGTCATTATCGTCAACTTTTTGTGCCGTTTCAGAAGAACTTGTTGTATCTTTCTCGTCTACTTTATCAGTCTCTATCTTATCAGTATTGACATGACCGTTGACCGGGCTCTCGTCTTGATTATTGGTGTTAAAATTAATATTTTTCATAATAAAGTTGATATCTTTTTTAATTTCTAAAATGTGAGAGAAAAGCATCACCAAACTTACATCTTTGCAGACGGAACAGATAAAGGTGAGGTTCCATGTTTTTAACATAGGAGCTCTAAGTTCCGTTGTAGTTATGGCCAGGGCCGCAGCTACATATTTTGCCAGGAGGGGCAAGCCCTAATTTTGCCGCCCCCTTCCACCACCCCCACCCCATTGCTATCCTAGCAATTCGCCAATAACTATTACTCCTACTCCTAAGTCAGCTTGTGAAAAATCTTGAAATATTTATTAATATTTGAGATAAAATATAAAATCATGTTTTAAGTTGATAACTAAGGTTTATTTGAAAATGAGAAACGAAACAATTCAAGTAAAATCTTTTTAATATACCAGAAAATATTATACATACACGCAGAAAATATTATACATCATACATAAAACAATTCTTCCAAAAACTAAAAGTGTATTTATGTAAATTTGACTTTTCGGCTGCAAATGTTTTGATTATTTTTTATCGATGCTCTTTGATATTTAATGGAAAAGAGACTTAAATCATCAGAGACATCGAAAAGAAACAACTAAACTCTAGTAAATTAAAATCTATTTATAAATAATAAACTCCTGTTCAGTTTAGTTAAAATAGATGCCAGTCCTACTAATCTCTCTTCTGTCATACATGAACCTAACCCAAAGGGGGCCCGGGGGGCCTCCCCCGCAAAATTTTAGAAAATTAGGTTCAAAATGTTGAATTTTGGGCCTTTTTTAGAGCTTTTTCAGCTAAAAAAAAAGCATCACCTAAAAGTTTGTTTAAAATTATTTCTGCAGAATTCTTAAAACATTTATTAACTAAATCGGTTTTTAGACTAAAAAAAAAAAGTTTTACCTTTAACGCTATACTATGCTATTAATTCTTTCTGATTCATTATGAAATACCTTCACAACGTCCTATACAGCAACTGAACTAGGGGATACACACTCAACTGAGTACAACAACCAAAACAACAACCAACCATTAAACAAACAACCATTAAAGTATGCAAATAAACAAACACAAAATAGTTTAATGTTTGTATCCCACATAAACATGTAAAGTGGGAATCCCAGTTTTAAATGTTAATATTAACTTGACTCTTGATCCATAAACAATAATCATTTATTTGCAAAATAATTATATTATTAGTTTTAAATGAGGTCTCTCCTAATTTAAGTTATTCATCTATCTTTCTATGTAAAAACATTAACTTCTTGGGGGGCAAATATCTTGCGGCGCCCCTCAGGCCCTAGCGGCCTAGGGTCGCGCCGGCCTGTGTCTAGTTCGTAGGGATAGGGCGCGCATCGTCGAGACGGACTACGCGAAAACTACACTGTGACCCGAGCATGAAATAGGGAATTAAGAAGGCATCTACTCACTGACAGTACTGCGTTCATATCGCTCACTCTCATCTGCCTAGCTCGCATGCCGCCCTCTACACCTGCATCACTGTGTCATATTACAGGTCTTAAATTAGTTAAATAAATTTAAAGTCTGTTAATCATTTTGCCGCCCCCTACATTTTGCCGCCCGGGGCAGAAGACCCCCCCTGCCCCCCCCCTAGCTGCGGCCCTGGTTATGGCTACACATTTACCATGAAATTCATTGCTACACACATTACATCTAGTAATTTCTTTGATACATTTAGCACATTTTGATACTTTTAGAGCATTAAATACTTTAAAATTAAATAAAAAAAGATCGTAACTCGGGAGCCTGATATAACACGTAAAACCGGGCGATAAAAACGAAAAAAAAGTTCCTTTAGAAATGAAGGTTCGGTAGATCTTAACTAAATCGTCAATAATCAGAGTCTTGTTGGAGCATTATTGGCATAATCCCATCACAGCCAGGACATTTAAATGAGGCAAAGCTTTTCACTGAAAAATCTACCTTATTTTTTTGTAATGGTAATATCTGCCAATGCTTGAGCTCCTTCCATAGCTAAAGTCATAGGTGAATCATATATTTCAATGTTCCACTCCTATAGTAGCAATGGAGCTCCAAACAGGTATCGAACCCTTACAAGTCAGACGAGCAAGTAGTGTCATATCCCTGCAAGAGGAACTCCTACACCCCAGCCTCAGGCAGACTTACCACCCTGATCAATTTCACCTCCAAGACCGTCTCCCTCTGCCAAGAAGTGGGAATTAACTTGTCAAACACACAAAAATTGATTAATTTCACAACTGTGTGTCCCCTCAGATCTGAAATTAGCCCTTGTACAGTTGGACCTGATTAATTAAGCAAGTAAGGCAAGATCCGAAATGAGGGAACTAAAAGCAGGAGTTCTAGAGACCATTGCCCTGAGACATCCTCCTGAGACATGGCTTCGAGTATATACAGACGGTTCGGTAAAACCAACACAAACCGGAGTAATGTAGGAGCGGGGGTGTTCAGCAAGCTCTTCCAGTGCTATATAGCGGTTGGAAAAGGATGCACCAATTTCGACGGAGAGATTGAGGCCATTCGACAAGCTCTTATTGAGATAGAACAGTTCCCCTGCTCTCGCTCTGCATGGGTCCCGAATAAGTTTTTCAGTGAATTCCAAGCCATTGCGATGTGACAGGAAATGAAATGGCTAAATGCATAGGCAAAACGTGGCTTACAACTCCCTCAACCAGATGCCCCACTGGCATTCATAACTTCCCGAAACCACATAAAGAACATCTACAAGCATCACCAGGCAAAGAGCTACAAAGAGGCAGTACAAGGAAAAAAAATACGAAGAGCTTAGCGCACCCGAGGGTAGCATACCACCAGACTTACCTAGGGGAGTCGCTGTGGCAGCGTCCAGGATGCTGACCGGCCACGATTATCTCCAAAAACATCTACATCGCATTGGAGTCGTGGATATCCCAATTTGTCCTCTTTGTAATAGTGACAATATGACGTGTGAGCAATGTGAGCATCTGTTGCAGTGTGCCTCCCTCGAAGATGTTCGCGATCATCTAAATGTAACAAGTGAAAGTCAGGTGCGGCATGAAAATAGAAAATTGGCTGTTCTGTATTGGACTGCGCGCCAACGAATGCCGTAATAGTACCTCAAATTCGGACTTGGGGAGGGGATGTTTAGTATTGTTAAAATATTGGTTAAAACCAATGGTTTTTCAATGAAATGTTTCTGTTACAGGTTTGAGGATGAACCAAGAGAGGATCGAAATATAGCCAAGGGAGGATTTTTTAATCGGCCATCTTGACTAGCGATGGCGGTCATTTATATCCAAAAGTATGTAAGTTAGAATTGTATACAAATCTACAGATTTAGTCCGATCTTGATAAAAAGTTGCACACTTGACCTTTAAAAAAAGTACAGGGAAGTACTTGCGTCCCAGCACTTTTTAGGGTTTCATAGATAATCAGAAGTATAAGTTATTATATGCTGAAATAACATTATATTATTTCCCCATCCCGGCCTATATGAAAGTAAATTTTTGATTGGGGTGCTTAACTTGTACACTAATTCTCTTTAAATCGAATATTTACTATTTTATTAATTTATCCTAGAACTAGAGTTATTAAATATATTCTGGTACAACTGCTGTATTGAGAGGAGAGACTGGCAAATAAATTAATGCATTAATGGTTGATGATTGTTCAATGACTTCCCAGTCTAATTGGTTTTGACTACGTTTATTTTCTCATTTATTATAATTTTTTTTTTAGCATTGTTATTTATTACTATATTACTTAGTTTTGATTGGCTATTTTATATATATGTATATAAATAGACTCCAAACTACGATTTGGAGAGTAGTATATTCGTAGTAATGGAATGAATGATCTATAATATTATAGACCTGATTCAATTCCTAGAAGGCTTTGGAAACAAAACTATTTAGGCATTTCATTGCTAGGCCTACATGATAAAGAAAACATAGCCACTAATACCTAGCATGAGACCCGCGCGGGGCGCGGGGTGAAGGCTAGTGACTTATCATTTTAAATGATAATCTTTAATATCCTCGGAAAATTCTCTGATTCAGTGCCGTATTTCAAAAGGTCCTGATAATTACCTTAGTCCAATTTTATTCCTGATTCCTACTTTATAATTGCTTAAAAATAATGACTAATAAAAAGTACCAGCTTCAATATCGAAATCTTAATTTTCTCCTTCCTCTTTCTCTCTCTCCGTTCTTTTTAACAGACGAGGGGAATGACTTTCATAAAATAAATCCGATGTTTAAACAAGTTGTTTAGTTAGGTGTGGCATTCTTTACGATACATTCAATGAATTTAGTAAAAGAAGCTGATAAATATCTAAGTTGACAGTGTTGGGTCAGGAGAAAGTGCCAACATCACTTGGCGGGACAGTAAGTTGATTTCACAACTTTTTTGGACCACAGACTTGTCGGGGTGTTTTTTTTACCACACTAGTGGTTTTTGGTCAGATTGAAATAAGCGTCAGTACAGTTCAATATTACTTTTAACAAGACCGTGATTTTATTTTTCATTTTTACAAAACTACGTGACATTTTGACATATAACAAAAATAAACAAAACAAGTCAAGGAACAGGCTTCCTTAATAACATTTTTTCCCTTCTTCAAATTTTTGGAACGAAGTTCCTTATGGCACGTTCTAGAGCCCGGGAGTGAATCAGAAAAAACGACCAAAATCACCGTCACAAAATCACCGTCACGCAAAATCCGTCAAGAAATCTACAGATGACGATAACTTGAGTTAGATGAAATTTGGTACACATGTTCATTTTACCAATGCCCAGGCTGAGTTCGATGGAAAAGCGTTATCCACCCAAGCGTTCACGCACACCGATCGCGTAAATGTAAGCTTAAAAAAGACGGGAAAAAATGTTACTATGGAAGCCTGTTACCTGACTTGTTTATTTTTGTTATATGTCAAAATGTCACTTGGTTTTTTAAATATCGAAAATATAATCACGTTCTTGTTAAATGTAAAATTGATTTGTGCTGACGCTTATTTCAATATATTAGGTATATTATTATAATACTGCGTATTTAATCCAAGAAAAAATTCTAACTTCATCTATTTAATGAGACAAACAACTTTTATAAATATTTTTTTTTAGTAAAACCAACACCGACACTGTTATGAAATGATAAAGATCGCTAAATTTAATAAAGTGGACCCAAATGTTTAAAATATAGAAAACAACGTTTTTACCGATATCTTCCGTTCTAACGTATAACGATTTTAATAAAACTTCTTACCCATTGTCTAGTCTAAAGTACAATTGAAACAGGCATGTAAAATTTCAACCACCGGATTCAAGCAGAAGGTTTAGAGTAGGGAAGAGATATATTTTATAATATTTTAAATTAATAGGCTGGGTAGGTAGAAAACAGTCATATTTCAATCCAACATCCTTTAACAAAAATACTCTTTAACTATAAACTCATCACAATCAACTTTTTTCTTATATTCAATATATATTTATAGTAAGACGCTTGCTTTAAATATACAAATAATGATTTTCTTTTAATTTTGCCTTAACTCTGCCTGGTACAAACTGTTGGTTACTTTTAATGTTGTCTCTTTTCTAACTCCGCCATGTATAAGTAGTTAGCAATGTATACGTACTTAGCAGTGTGATTTTATAATTTATATTTAATGAAAAATGTAAGGAACTTCGTTCCTACCGGGTGTCCCGCGACACCACACGTATATTTTTTAAGCGTACGTGTGCGCGATCGTTGCACGTGAACGCTTAGGCGGATAACGTTGTCCAATGAGCATAGTCCAATGAGCATTGGTTAAATGAACATGTGAACCAAATTTCAACTAACTCGGTGATCTTTTACTCAAGTTATCGTCATCAGTAGATTTCGCTTAGGATTTTGCGTGACGGTAATTTTGTGTAGGTGATTTTGGTCGTTTTTTCTAATTCACTCCCGGGCTCCAGAAGGTGCCATAAGGAACTTCGATCCAATAAATAGACTTACAATATTTTACCCAGGAAGTGGCTGTATACATACGAGTTTTTACTTTCAGTCATTAACATTAAAGGAAAACTGAGAAAGAATACTGAGTTGTATTATTAATACTAGGGTTTTATTAAAAATGGTAACAAGACAAATTATGGAAATCTTTTAACATAAGTAATCCGACATATATTGAAACAAGAAAATAAACAAATTAAATTAATATTTTTAATTGACAAACTATTTTTGTATGACCCTTTTAAAAATAAATTGTCAAATCTCTTCAAGAACACTTTTTTATAATAAAAATTTTAATTTGTATGAAAATAACTTGATTTAAAAAAACAAAATAGAATATTCTTGTAGAAAAATATAAAACTAACAATGTCAATTTGTATAAAACTTTTAATACTTTTATAAAATAATTCTATATTGAGCAATTTCATATCAAATCTATTTGAGTAAGCATTTCATATTATCATAAAAAGGACGAATGTCAACCTATAATAATGGTTTAATGTTGCTCTAAATGCACAAATTACACAATTGTATTTATTAGCTTACTTGTCAAGTTAATAAATGTATTGAATAGATTCACGTCTCCGTTTTGATAACCGCAGCCATCGCTCCAGAGTATACTTTCTTCTTTTTCTTGAGGTAAATTCATGTTCTAAAAAAATAATTATTATTGAGGAAAACTCATTTGAGGTGACCCCTCCTTTGCCCTCATGCCACGCGAAACAATAGCCTTGGTGGTTTTTATTATAGTACACTGTAAAATTGTGTGCAGCTATTTTTGTACAGCACTTCAGATGTCTTAAGACGAGGGGAGAGCATCACTGCTTGCAGATCCACTGTTAAAACGGTACTGGTACTCTCGGTTGTGCCACATTTCTTTTCTGTTCGAGCAATATATTTTTGTTTAATGTGAAATATGTAAACTTCTTATGCAAGATTCCCTGCTCTGTAAGTACAACACACGTCACATTGGTCTTTCTTTGGTACAAATACAGACAGATTTTGTACTTCAAACTCAAAATAAAATAATTTTTGACTTATTTTCCTTTTTCCACTCTTTAATATACAAATTAAACACTTCAGTTTTCTTCTGAAACAAGGGTTCTAATTTTTTTTTTGTGTCTCTTCGACTGTAGTGTGATTCCATCTTTAGTAGTTTACCTAGAATTCAAAGCAGTGTTCGTAGGTTTTTTTCTAGCAACTCTTTCTTCTGTAACCGTAATAGCAGCATTAATTTAATGAATTTCTTCCATAACCCTGTTTCCCTCATCTTCTAGCAGATTATTGTTCTCATCCAGTTCCCTTTCGACATTATTTCCATCCATTTTCTTTCTCTCTTTTCCTTCGTCCTCTCTCATTTCATTTTGCTCCACAGTTTCTCTAATTATGTTGCCTCACTTTTTATCATTTATGTTTAAACTCACTATTTTATCAGTTCTTCGCAATTTTGAAATAGTTTATTATCACAATTCTTGGACACCTTGGAATACCTGTTTGTCCAGACTATGATTGTTTGATCCAATTGGCTACTGTCCTTTGGTTGCCAGGAGTAATATTTGTCTGGCCCAGCTCATCTGAAAAATTAAATGAAAGAATATTTTAACTAGATAAACATAAAACGCTAAATAATAGAAATATTATGTTATTGAAATGATGGAGCTCAGCTTTTAAAGACAGTAATCAATTTCTTATGGGTTTTTGCCATCTCAAATCCCTGATTTCCTCTAAGCGTAAATTATATTAAGTTTGTACAAATGAGACCAAATTTAACTTAGAACACATATAAAGTACCTATAATAAATGATTGTAAGTCAAAAATGCACATAGTGTAAAAACTAGTATGTCTAACAGGGAGGGGTGTAAAAGCTTGTAAGTTACATTGCTTGAAATGCTAAAAACTTGTATGTCTAACAGGGAGGGGTGTAAAAGCTTGAAAGTTACATTGCTTGAAATGCTAAAAACTTGTATGTCTAACAGGGAGGGGTGTAAAAGCTTGTAAGTTACATTGCTTGAAATGCTAAAAACTTGTATGTCTAACAGGGAGGGGTGTAAAGCTTGTAAGTTACATTGCTTGAAATGCTAAAAACTTGTATGTCTAACAGGGAGGGGTGTAAAAGCTTGTAAGTTACATTGCTTGAAATGCTAAAAACTAGTATGTCTAACAGGGAGGAGTGTAAAAGCTTGTAAGTTACATTGCTTGAAATGCTAAAAACTTGTATGTCTAACAGAGAGGTTGTAAAAGCTTGTACGGATTATTATGCAAATCCTCGTAAGTCTTTCTATCTATATTTGCACATTTTTAATTAGATTTAAGAAGTAAATTGTCTATAAAACAATTTTTATTGACAGTTATTACATATATCTTCTCAAAGAATAATCTTAAAGGATGTAAATAAATTAAATAATGTCATAATATTACCTGAAAGTGGAGTGTTGACCCTTTACTGCACGTGTCTGAGGACTTACTGGTCTTTAGGACCCTTCTAGAATACTCTGGACATACAAGTTATTACAACAGCCGCTAGAATGAGCAATAATACTATAATACTTACCAGATTTTACTCAACGATGCCCGACAACGAGAGCTACACAATGATATATATTATATATATATATATATATTTATATATATATATATATATATATATATATATATATATATATATATATATATATATATATATATATATATATATATATTATATATTACAAATAGAAAAATGGCTTTTTTATGGATTTACACGTTTAAGGTCCCGTTTGAGTAAAAAATATTTCTATCTTCTCTTGTCTTTAGTCTGTGCAGACGCATTAAGCTTAAACTACTTTCGATTTTGAAGAAATTTTCTTTTTATGTTCAGAAAATTCAAATATCGAGACGAAATTTTAATTCCACCAAAAATCTATCTATCATTTAAACTTCATGCAACCATCAACTTATTATTTTTTTATTATTATATTTTTTTTCTCTCTTAATTCATAAAATATAATTTACAGCCATTAAATTTACGTTTTATTTTATTAAATGTAACTTTTATAGGGTTGGTTCTTCTCCCTATTAAATTAAAAGAACATGGCGTTCATTCAGCAAAATATAAATGTTTATCAATGTGTTGTAGATGCTTGATAATGACTTAAGTTGAAGTCGAAATATAATAACATAATGAGATAGGAGATTTTTGTTTATTACCGACATCCCTGATGGCCCCACTATGAACAGCAAAATATAAATGTTCATTTTTTTATTATTATTATTATTATTAATTTGTAATCTTAATACCCACCCATAACTATCTACTGAATTGGGCATAACTATATTTAATTGTACTTTTCACAAATTTGATATTATTGGATTAAGTTCAGTCTTACTGTGCATAATGTTATGAGAGAATTTGCCTCAAATTTTGTCGTACCAATTTGTTTTGTTAAGTTTAGAGTTTTTGAGAATTTTTGAGAAGTGGTTATATACCATCTAAAGAGTGGTAAATCTTCAGACTTGTATAAGAAACGCAGCCCGGCTTGCTCTATTAATATTAAAATGTTTCAGGAATTAATACTATTATTAATTACGGGTTACTCTTCATCGAGGGATTGGCAAAAGCATTTACGTATACCTTACATTACAGATATATCAAAATTCTCAGATATTTACAATTAACCAAAAGTCAGCAAGTTAAAGCTTTAGTAGATTCAGGTTCGAGACAGACGTACCTAAGCCCTAATGCTTCCAGGTAGTATTTACTTTCAGCTAGTTTACACACAAATCAAATTTATTTAAATTTACATATAATCATGCATTTCATAGGGAAGCACAAGTATACATCGTACATGGGTCTGCTCAATCACATTGTGTATTGTTTTTTGTTTTTTTCTACCAAACAGGAAATGAAGACCGTGCGAAACGCACTTTACCTGTCATGTTCACGTAAAATATGTCAATACCAGCACATTTTAATGTTTGACCTTACTTGTCACAACATTTTTTTTTTTTACATGAAATTGAATTCATTTGAACTGGAATGAATGGACTGACGGTATTCAGATCATGATTACGATGACATTTTCTTTGGTCAGAAGGAAAATGAAGAAATATACATTTTTTAAAAAAATTATTTGGCCATACATGCCTTGAGAATTTAATGATAAATTTATAAATTAAAGAAGAGAAGTTAGACAGGCAGAAAAAATAGCAAAACCAGAAATCGAACACTGGATCTCTTGATCTTTTGCTCAATGCTACCAACTAGGCTACCGATAGAGTAATACGCGATAATGCTAAGTACCTGGGTAGGTAAAATGTTTAGATTTTTTTAAAATGCCCACCATTCCAAAAAATATCAAAATTCTGATTCCATAAGTAATTCCGGTCATTTTTAGTGTTTCTAAGTTCAGAAGGGACTTTTGCAGACATCCGAAAGACACATACAATGAGATTAAATGTTTGTAGAAAAATAATATTTGTGAGTTATTTCCTAGTTCGAGTTATACAGAAGGTAAGGAGTAAAGTAAAATAGTTGTGTCGTAGACTGATATCTGTGGGCTGGAAAACTTGAGACTGACAGAGGTGAGGCATCCCTCAAGACGAGACCCAAGGACACCCGGCCCAAACGAGCCAATTCAATTTCACGGTGTCGACTGCCGAGCCCTACCCGTCCTTACTCCCAGAAACAGGCCTAAATCGATTCACCCAATGTTTTATTTCCTCTTATACCCAATATACCTTGTCATCCTATATAAATTGCTTTATATCGAATTCAATGGATTTTATTTATTCTTTGTACAAAAATAAATTATGATTTAATGGTTGATACAAGCTTGTCTCCGTTTCCAGATTGTCTGAATTGCGCAGAATGCCTAAACCGATGTAAAAAATTATGACAAAATATGTTTATCAGTCATAAAATCTCGCACAGATGTCTTGCTAAAGATTGTTCAAGTGACACCAAGGTTACATCTTACGGTACTTTGAATGACCGAGTAATGTAATTTCGTAGCCCTAATAACAAAGTATAACTGTTTCATTTAACAAATATTATTTTATACATAAATTTCAACACAAGTCTACACTAAAACTAGACTGCTATTCTTTATTCAATTTTGATTCAATGCAACTCTCTCTCAATACAATGTGTCAAAACATAAAAAATTTTCATCTCTATTATGACAACAAATAAAAAATCCTATAAAAAAATCTCCTAAAACGTGACATGCTCCCACCTTGAGTGAGCCATCCCTCTAACATGTGTTACTGCCATTCTTAGCAACCGGGTTGCATTCTCCTCCTGTACATGTAGGGTGTAGTTTCGATGAGTGGATCTTAGCATCGGGTTCAGGTCACTCGTGCTAGCAGAACATGTCCATCTCGGCTGGTGATCACCTCCTCTACTTTTGCCAAAAGCCAAAGACATTTTCGTTTTCAAGCAACACAACGTTATCAATGCGCAGGGTAGACTGGTTAAAACCCTTCTTGCGTCTCTTTCATTTATGGACAAGTTGGCCTGTAGATCTTCTCTGATTTTCTTTAGATACATAGACTCTTGTTCAAACTCATACCGGAAATTGCATCACAATCTGTGAGATTGGTCGACTTGCTCCCAAGAAAAAACCTTCTGGGTGTCAAAGGGATCAAATCTTGGGTCTCTTCAGCCATACATGTCAAGGGTCTTCCATACACATCAGCCTGAACATCACAAAATATGATCATTATCTCCTCATAGAACGAAAATGCCTAGCCCAAGTTCCCCCTACTAACCGATTTCACCATCAACCTCATTAACAGGCTGAGGGGGATTAAACTTCCACGGGTTCTGATCTTCCGTCACACATTTTTAGTGTTCTCAAAGCGGGTGACGCACCCACGAAATTGGTGCCTGTCACTGTATATTACTGATAGAAGTCCAAACCGTTCCCTCAAAGCATTTAACAAAATGTATGTCCCCACATGGCAATGTCTATTATGGTAATCCCTTAATAATACCTTACTACAACGTGATTTTCTTGAGAGACATATGGTCACCTAAAATCTATCTCGTCCTCACGTTCAAATAGTTTAGTCTTTAACTTCTATGATCCGTTTACGTGTACCCTTTTCTATACATATATATTGTAGGTGGATCCTTTTTCGGGTAAAATAATTAGTTTACGCTTGTTTTGGTGTTGGCAACATATTGACCTTGCCGGTCATTTTCGAGCCTATAAACAAAAATTTTTTTTTTAAAAAGCACATATGTTACATACACTATAATAAAGTTCTTTCTCTCTATAATTAAAATTTAAAAAAGAATCACTTTATCACAATTTTTCTATCTTAAATTAATATTAGAATATACCTGGTTGATACATTTTTGTTTTGTGTTACATCTCCTACTTAGAATCTTATTATCAAAACTTGTTTTTCAAAACATCTTTGTGTCGTCATATCCATCTATAATAAGTCATCATTAATTAACAATCTCAATTTCAAATATGTATTTTATAATATAGTTAATATGGTAAGTGTTAAAATAATCAGATTCCAGATATAATTACCATCGTACTTGATGATTTTGTTATCATTTTGATTATTTTAAAAAACAGTTAAAACCATGAATCGGTGGACTGCACCGTATCAACAAATAAACCACACAAAAACAGATTATCAAATATTTTATATCTAAAAGACAAAATAACTTAAATAACCTTTTTTGTAACTGTACTAAAACAACTGTATTATAAATTGTTTTCTTAACCCAATATCTACATTCACACTTAATATTTTATCTAATTCTTTGTGCCATCCAATTCTTAAAATTGATGTTTTGTCTGTATTTTCCTCTTCAAAATATTTTCCTGTAGAAGCTTATCATTGCCTCAATTCAAAATATCCTTCTGCCATCAATGTGGCAGACTGCTCGTGAAATATTTTTAGATCATACCTAGATTTAACACTGGTAACTGTATTATCTACATAAAAACAATCTAACATTTTATTTACAACCCAATCTGGATATTCTGCCTTTTGCTCTCCCAAATACTTTTTTACATGAAATTCACTTGGCTTACTTTCATACTTTTTCTCGATTTACTAGCACTTACTAAACTAGCAGCTGTTGGGAGAATTTCCTGTACTTTTTCCCTTTTATTAGAATAATCATTGTTACTAAGGACAAACCCAGACATTGCCAATGTTATTTTATCTTCTGCTTCCACTTCAGAAAGCAGAAATTTCATAAGTTCATTAAGTCGCTCCTTGGGTGTATTTGACCTATTTTAAGGGCTCTTTGCCATGGCCTTAAAATTTCTTCCAGCAAATATGACTCAATCATTGGATACAACATAGTCCCAAACTTACAGCGTCATCCCAAATCGTTTCTAAAGCTCTAAGGTGAGACCATAATTTATCATACAAAGACCCTAAGGACAATGTTTGCTGTCCTGTTGAATTTTACAAAACTAACTTTAGCAAGTCTCTAATGTAGTATTCTATCACTAAATCCTCTCTCCGAAATCTATCCTTATGACTAGAAATGGCACTTTTATAATGTTCTCCCCCAGGTGGGAAACTTTCAGACTCCCTAGCTCTAGAGTCGGGGACAGTAGCTAACAATATATAATAAAATTGATCATTATCACTCATATCAGAATCGTAACTTTTTAAAAAAAAAAATATTAACCTTTCCTTAACATCCCCCCATTAAATTGGATGAATTCAATTTTGGGTAGTTTAAATCTCTTACTTTGCCCCCCCCCCCCCCCCCCCAGGTAATCCCTCCCGAACGAGCAGTTTCTAATCTCGACGGTGTAGGTCTCTGACTGTAGGTCCTGAGCTGGTAAAATGATTTTTTCTAAATTGATTTTAGCCTTTTGATACTTGAATAAGTAATCCTTTGTAGAACTTAATTCTATTTCCAAGTCATTTTCGGAAGCATCCTCAGTCAACATTCCCTCAAATATATTTGAGGAGCTATAGCTAAATCTAACGCCTTAATCGCTAAGTACCTTTCATCCAATGCAGTTAACAAGCTCCTTATTGTTGTGACATCTGGAGGAACGATGGCCGCTAATTGCTCCATCTTCGTAATTGTTTTAGTTAGAATGGCCCGATTTGCCTTTCTTGATTTCTTCTGAAGTTCCATCTTTAACTTCTTAATATTCGTTGTCCAATATTAACACGAATTAATTCGTCAAAACATTTCTTTTTTTCATTTTTTTTTCTTTACGAATACGTCACGGTCGCCACAATGTCAAATCCTTTTAATGATTTAAAGACAACTAATTATATTTTAATAAATTGACAATAAAGTAAATTCAATATAAATAAACAACTTTAACTTTAACTTGTCCTGGTTTCTTGACACATATCTTAATTTAATCAGGATCAAGCCAAGAAATTAACAGAACTATCGATTGTCACACAGATTGTTAATCAGGGGACCATGATGAGGAAAGAATGGATAAACAAAAATGCAGCGCTAATGAAAATAAGCAGCAATTAATCAAACCTACTAATAATAATAGAACCTTTAGCCAGTCAAATTTAAGTAATGAAACACAAGATAGCAATGATTTACACATTCTAAGTTATATCTGCAGGACCCTACACAAATATTAATAACTAATTAAATTACTAGAGGAGCAGGAAAACATTAAGTGAGATATCATTGGAGTGTGTGAAGTCAGGAGAAAAGGAGAAGAATGTATCGAATTACAATTAGGAGAAATGTTTTTCTTTAATAGAGACGGAAGCCAAGGAGGCACCGGATTTTTAGTAAATGAAAGAATAAAAGAACAAATCAATTTTTTTAAAGCTTATTCTACCAGGGTTTCTAAACTAATTATTAAAATAATTCTAATATAAGCGCCTGCAATTACAGCAAGTGAAGAGGAGATGGATATATTCTATAATAATTTACAGGATGCTATGGAAGAAGGTGGATGCCAGTATGCATGCATAATAGGAGACTGGAATGCTAAGGTCGGTAAGACAGGGAGAGAATCATGAGAAGGCGAGTTGGGAATAGGAGAGAGGAACGACAGGGGAGAGAGATTGGTGGAGTTTATTCAAGGATTTTACATGCATATCATGAATACCTTTATATACAGGGATGGAGACGACCGCTGGACATGGACCATCCCTGACGGAGAAGTAAAATATCAAATAGATTATTTTATAGAAAATAATAAAGGTTTAGTAAATGATGTGGATCCTGTAGATTGTAGATGACGTCAGTATAGGGAGGGACCTCGACCACGCATGCTATTTTTAGAGCAAATTAAAAGACAATAAACATATTTTACAACTGAAGAAATATATGCACTCGACATTGAAACAAAACAGAGTTATGGAAAATATGGAAGAAAGAATGTACGTAATAAAGGAAGAAACAAAGCTAGATATAAATTAACTGAATAAATATATCACACACTTGATGATGAAGACAACGGATGAAATACAACTGATATATAAAAAAAATATCAATAATAAACTACCCAAAGAAATTAAGAAGATGTAAGAGAGAAGAAGAAGACTAAAGAGAGAAAGAACAACCAATAGGATAAAATTTACAGAGCTGTCAAAACTAGTTAGAAGATAATTGGAAAATTAGAAACAGATTAAACAAATAGAGAAGTTGTTGACTGAAGTGGGGATAAGTTTAAAGAAAATTAATAAAAAACATCAGCTAGGAAATAAAACCATTTTAGGGATGAAAGATGAAGACAGATATATCAGAAAAGATGGAAATGAAATCATAGATGCTATAAAATAAAAGTGATATTGTTTGAAAAAGGCGACAGAATGGACATAAACAAATATAGACCAATTAATCTGTTATATACATAGTATTAATGGCTTTGATATATAAATGAATTGGAAGATTAGTTGATAAAGCTATTCCGAGTGATCAGATAAGGTTTAAGAAGAATTTTTCAAAATCGGATAGCATTCTCACTGTAAGCATCTTATATCAAAAGCTAATTAGTATCATACGAAGCTAAGCCTTCATTTTATTGATTTTGAAAAAGCATTTGACCCTCTGTACACGGAATCTTTTTTAAAAACTCTGAAAGAATTGAAAAAAATACTATAAAAAAAAAAAAATAAATAATAATAATAATAAATAAATAAAAAAAAAATGAATCAATGAAGAAAAAAATAATTGAGAACAAAAAAGAATAAGGAAAAATTCAAAGAATTGAAAAATACTATCAAATATTTAAGTATAATTATAAAATTCAACCATTAAAATTAAATTCCAAGAAAAAAAAATTAAATCTAGGGAGAGGCCTGAAGCAAGGAGATGTGCCTTTCACTAAATTATTTACTTTTGTATTGAAAAGAGCATTATAACAATTAGATTGAGATTACAATGGAATAAAAATAAACTGAGAATACTTTAATCAACTGAAATTCGCCGATGATATAATCCTGATTAGAACATCGGCGGAGGAACTGAAAGAAATGAGAGATGAACTGACCTTAGTTACTAATGAAATAGAGCTGAACATAAATGTAATAAAAACCAAGGTATTAGCCCAGTCGAATCAACTTATTTTGAGACAAAAAAAGAGAAAATTATTAACAGGACGGGAACAGTTGGAAATGGTAAAGTGGCGTACAATAAACGAAAACAAATTAAATGCGTTAGCAGGGGTGTTGCAGTATGGATTTCGGGGGGGGGGGGGGGGTGAATTGGGTATTATTGCGATTTCCGGCGAAAGTTAACATCGGAGAAAAATGTACAAATAAAAAGTTGCAGATCATGAAAACATCTACAACTTTTGTATTTATGATTTTTTCACTCCTAAAAATAATCGAGATAAATACGAAAAACCGTGTTTTTTGTTTTTTATTTTCCATTTCCTCAACAAAAAAAATATTATTTTGACGAAACTTGGTGAAAGTATACCTTTTTTTGTCTTAAATGTACACAAAATTTTTCCGATAAAAAAATTCAGAGTTTTCTGAGATAATCACGTTTTCCGCCCAAATACAATATTTTTCTAATGAAATTTTTTGAAAGCCTGTTACTTGACTTGTTTTGATTATTTTTGTTATATATGTCAAAAATGTGACTTTGTTTTGTAAATAAATAAAATATAATCATGTAAAATTTCACCCAGATACAAGCAGAAGCTGTAGAGTAGGGAAGAGATATATTTTATAATATTTTAAATTAATTAGCCGGGTAGGTAGAAAACAGTCCTATTTCAATCCAAACTCCGTTAACAAACATACTCTTTCAATATAAACTCATCATGATCAACTTTTTTCTTATATTTAATATATATTTTTTGTAAGACGCTTGCTTTAATGATACAAATAATGCTTTTCTTTTAATTTTTCCTTAACTCTGCTAGGTACAATCAGTTACTTTTAATTTTTCCTCTTTTCTAACTCCTACATGTATAAGTAGGTTGCAATGTATACGTACTTAGCAGTGTGATTTTATAATTTATATTTAATGAAATATGTAAGAAACATCGTTCCTACCGGGTGTCCCGCGACACCACTCGTATTTTTTATTTTCTAGTGGGGTATCGAATGAACGCTGCTGCTAAGTAGGTTACATATATATATATATATATATATATATATATATATATATATATATATATATATATATATATATATATATATATATATATATATATGGCCTAAGTGATGGCCTAATTGCAAGGTTCGAACAAGTGGTTCGTCCTACCCGTTCTAGTAGGGAAGTACTAGACTACTACTACTACTTGTATTCATTTGTTTTAATTATATTGTTATTAATTATTTCATTAATACTTTTGTTGTCTTTTCTCTTTGGCTCATACCACCCTGCCATTTTCTTATTAATTATTCTTCGTTTAATTTTCTTCTTGGGCTACAAGGAATGATCATTAAAAGACTTGACTATTTTTAAAATGATTTTTATAATATCAGGCCTAAAATAATTATAATTTTTTATCTAAAATTCCGATTAATATATAATTTATAAATAGATAAGCATTCAATTTTTTATTTATTCACATCTTTCAACAAAAACAACTTAAGACACATAAAGCGTAGGCAATTTTATGAAGTTTACTTTTCTGTACGTACTCTTTTGGCAAGTTTCAGAAAATTATTGATTGAGCAAAGAAAAATAAGTAATGAAGGAGGTTAGACAACAAAAACTCTCTTTCTCAAGAGAAAGAGAGAGAGCTTTGGAATGGAGGAGGTTAAGATATCGGGTTTGAGTTTTGGGAGGATGTTAAAGATAAAAACCGGCGGATGTCCTTTCTGGGGGCGGTGAGGCTTCGTCGGGTTCCTGCCTTCCTCTAAATATCACCGACCTTTACCCCTTCTATAGAGATAAGAGAAAAAAAATATATGAGAACAGGAGGTTATACCTTAGATGGAAGGTGTTAAAAAAACCGAAAACAGAAATTGGAGAGGCAGAGAAAAACGATGAAAGTTAAGCGATAAGGAGGATGAGAGAGGTGAAGCTGTTGTCTAGTTGATAAGGGGGCAGATATCAACTAATGGGACATGTCATCAAGCCTTCCTGTACAATTATATACTTTTCGTCTTTATAACGCGTCTCTTGCTTTCTACACTCTATAACCTTTCATAACCTTTTATTGTTATTTATGTTTGTTCTACAATACACCATACCAATAAAACAAATCATTCAAAGTTATTCCCTTATTGATACATTAATTATCAATATGATACATTAAGTATTACAGATTAATACTTGGTAGTATGGCGTGACCCCCATGTTCTTTGTATTCCTTGAATCTCAATATGAATACCACTCATTTCTTAAACAAATATGTCTTAAATCATTGAGTTACACTAGTAATTATTAGAGTTAGGAATGTTATGCCCTAAAAAACCTTTATAACTAATTGCGGGCCACTGTCTCAAGTAGGGCCTGAGACAAATTTAACTTTTTTTTCTTATTCTTTAATATTTATATTTTGGGCACCACATTTAAAATAGATACAATAACCCAAAAATGCTATTAAAATTTTTGAGAAATATAATAATCTTAACCTCGCTTACTTATTTTATGCAAGATACCGAAGAATAAATATTTACAAAGATCCCTAGAATAATAATATATAAAATTGTTAGTATAGCACATTTTGAAATTTATCTGTAGGATGAAAACTTTCTGTATGATCACAACTCGTAATCCTATTTAAAAGTGGCGACTTATTTATTTTTATTATTATTATATTATTTATTATTATTATTTATTTATTATTTATTATTATTATTATTATTATTATTATTATTATTATTATTATTATTATTATTATTATTATTATTATTATTATTATTATTTATTATTTATTATATATTTATTATTATTATTATTTATAACTATTTATTATTATTACTTACTTATTTATTTTCATCTATTTATCCTTCAGCTTTATTTCAATATTTTTATCTTCAAAAGCTGTAGGTTTCAGCAGGACTATAGACACAGCACATACAATTTTTTTTTTTTTTTTTTTTTTTTTTTTAATTCCCATTATTTTTATTTTTTACATTGAAATTAGTTACATTCACTTTTTTTTAAATACATTCCATAAATTTATTTTATAAGATTTTTCTTTCACGGCTATTTCCTACTAAAAGACAAAATTTCTTGTGGCGTAGGAAAGAGTAGGCTGTCAAGCAATAAATACAATTTATATTTTACTCATTCTAAACAAAAAATAAAATAATAATTGTTATCAATTAAGGAAAAGAATGAAGTATAATAAATTATTGCTTATGTATGATTTTTGTATGTGTAAATTATTCCTTTTGTTTTGTTTATATATATATATATATATATATATATATATATATATATATATATATATATATATATATATATATATATATATATATATATATATTAGTTTTAAATAAATAAATATTTTAATTATAAATATTATTAGAGTCTATATTTTTATATTTTAGTCAATCATTGGAACAGTAATTTTCTATTTTTCTTCCAGTAGGTGTTTTTTCAGCTTTTTTATAAATTGGGTTGAATCTTTTGTATTTCTTAGATGCAGCGGTAGACTATTGAAAGCTTTTACTGCTACATACTGCCAGCTCCTTTGTGACAGACTGGTTTGTACTTTAGGGATTTCATAGTGACTTGGTGTTGGCTCGAGTATTAGTGTGTGTCTTATTTCATGTAAGCCATGTTGTCTGTTATGCATTCTGCTCATAGAAGCCATCTCGAAGATTTCTTCTATTTTAAGTACTGAGAATTGTTTAAATAATGGTAGGGTATACTCTGTTTTTTAATTTTTATTGAATATTATTCTGATAATAGATTTCTGTATGGTTACTAGAAGAAGTAGTTTGAATTGAGTTACCATTTGGTTTGACATTTATTGGTTTCTTTATGATCTTTAAATACCATTCTAATTAGAGGTGGGTCAAAAATAACGTAGTAGTTAAAAATAACCTGTTATGGTACGGTAATCGTTACTCAGATAACCTAATATTAAAAAATACCTGTTATAGAGTAACTCAAGTCTAATTCATAAATATTCCGACTGGCGGCGGCGAATGGTTTGTTGGCGAATGTTTTTTTTTTCTCATCGAGACGGATTGAGAACCTATTACCCAAATAACCTTTTGAAATAACCTGTTACCGTTCGAGAACGGGAACGTGATAACCAGTTACCGCCAAATAACGGTTATAACCCACCTCTAATTCTAATTCCCCTAAAAATTGCAGTGCTTGGGTGAAATAAAATCACTCCAGTACACGGGTGATGAACGGTTTAAACATGATTACAAATTCTCCAATACGCGGTTGCTTACTCTTTGTTTTCGATTTTCAACAAAATCTTAATTATTTCCATCTAAATCCGTTTTTAAATATTTTTCCTAGTTTTAAAGGGATAGAGCAATACTTTCTCCCTATATATCTTACTTATATGAGAAAGTAAAAAAATGAGTCCGCCCTCCCATCCCAGCTTCCCCATAGCTTCCGGTTGATTTTTTTTAGATGATATCGGATTTAGACCAAGCTTCAGGTATCAGGTCGCCTTTTAATATTTTGTTAAACATTAGAGTTATTGATGGTTCAATGATAGGAGCTGATATTTTTAGCATTTCATTACTTATCTGATCTTCACCGGGGGCTTTATTTCTTTTAAGTTAATTTATTATGTGAAGTACTTCATCTTTTAGTATAGGAGGTATATTGTTAATTGTACTTTAATTTTCTCAAACAGGCGTGTTGTTACTACTGTTACTAATATCTGCATAACTATAGAGATTTGTAGAAGTCGGTCTTTTCACTTCTCCATCTTGTGCTTTTAGGCCTGTGATCCAGTTTTTCCCTCCGCTTACTGCAGCTTTAGCTTTTCTTATAGAGTTAGAGTCCTGTACAATATGTCCAACGGTTTTATCGTTGTATTCACGAAGATCTTCTCGTATTTTAATTTTAATTGTCTTACACACCATATTTAATTCTATATTTTCTGCTTTTGTTTTAATCTTTTTGCTCTTTAAAGCCTCTCTTTTCTTGATCAGGTGTAAGGTCATGCTTATTAGTTTTGACTTTCTAAGCTTAGAATTAATCGTTGCTGATTTGACTATGGCTGTTACTAGGTCAAATATATCTGGGTAGCATTATTGTTTGTGTCTATCTCAGAGATATATTTACTTGTTTCACTTAAGAAAAGTTCGGAATCAGAAACCTTAATTGACTTATTAATGCTTTTGTTAATTTGTTTATTATCTATTATAACTGTTCCTCTTACTACTCTATGATCAGAATGGTATTTAAATTTGTTCATAGCTTCTACGTCTCAAAAGATTTTCCGTTCACTGGATAATAGATAATCTATTTCATTTTTATAAAGGTCATTAGGTGATAACCAGTCCACTTGTTTCTCGGTCTCTTCTTAAAGTAGCTATTCATGATAAATAGCCCCATTTCCTGACAGTATCGGACTAACTTCCATCCCCTCTTGTTTCTCTTACCATAGCCGTATGGTCCCGCAGTGTAGCCCTCACCTTCGTTTCCTGTTCCTACTTGACTATTCTAGTCTCCCATACAGATAAACGAGTTATTTAAAGATGTTTTACTTTCTTGAAATAAAGATGTAAGTTTTTCGTAGAATAGCTTCATGTCCTCGTCCGTGGCCTGACTTGTCGGTGCATAAACCTGAAGGAATGTCTATCTGAAACACACTTAAACGCCAAGATATTCCTCTTCCAGGTATTTTTAACAAAAAACCCACTCCGTTTCTACCATGTTCCGCCGCACTATGCAACAAGATATAACCGTTCATTCTTTCTATTATCTTTTCTTCTTTTCTTCTTACTTCTGCTAATCCTAAAATTTCTATATTCGTGTCTAATAGACCCATATCTAGTTCTTCCACTTCCACTTTACTTTTCGCTTAAAGAGTTCGAACGTTCAGAGTGCCGAAATGTAACTCTCTTTTCTTCCATGATGGGATTTGGTCTAAGTTCCCCGCGCTGACCAGACTATCCGGGGAAGTATTTTTAAATATTAAAAGTCCCAACAATATTGGTCTATGCTTTTCTTCCTCAAGTTTACCTACACTTTTTACTATATTAACATCTCTTTCTTCAACATTTACTCTCAATAATTAATAAATTCTATAATACTTTTTTCAAGATCTCAAAATTTCTTTCTTCTCTATATCCCATTATAATAACGTTTCTTTTTCGAGTAAATCTATTCTTATTTCTTGTTGTTGGAGTTGTTGAGCATTTTTAACCTGCAGTTGTTTAACATCCGCTATGTCACTCTTTAATTCCTCCTTAATTCTATTAATGCCACCCTTTAATTCGCTTATTTTATCCTTAAGATAATATATCCTTATTTTTATAGGGTTGATAATTAAGGTTGAAAGCCCGATACTAAGTCAGAACGCTGAAGGAGTAATTACGGATTTTTTATAGTAATTTTTATTTTTATAATTAAAGATATCATTGAAAAATAAACGTGTAATACATCAATTGACTTTTTAGTTTAACATTTCGAAATTCCAATCTAGATAATCCGGATTTAATCAATTTATGGCTTGAAAAATGCATTGGCGCATAAAGTGCGCCGCCCGTGCCTCTTTGTTTGTCCACTATAGCCGGGCCACGAAGGGTTAAACTCATTTTTAAAATCGAGTAAGAGTTTGGCTATATTATTATAGTCTGACATGTTTTTTTGTTGTTTTTTTTATCAGCCAGCTGAGAAGAAATGCGACGTATTGATATGTTTGTTTACCAGGGTAATGTAACAGCTATGTCACAAGGAAGTTGTTAATAGTATACGAAAATCCTTATCTTGTATCAGATTAGAAATATATCCCGTTTTGTTAATCTCTGGTGAGGGGATTCTTATCTCTCTACCTGGTTCTTCCTAGCTTTATAAAGATAAAACTAGCCTAATTATTAGAAATTATTACTTTCGGATTTTCTATATTACTCCTATCAAATTGCAAAAATAATCATAGGAGATTTTACTTAATTAATTACAGTTCACTGATTTACCACTATGCCAAAAATTAGCGCTATAACTGCTGTTTTAACCGTGCAAATAATAAGTTTTCGTAGAGCCGATCTAACCCGTGTCACGGCCCAAAGGCAACTCCTCGTTCTTCACTTAAGAAGATGTTAAATCCTGTGGAGTTTCTGAATATGTTATCAGTCGAAAAGATAATGCAGTATGTGTAGATAGAGTTATAATAAGGTTTCCGAATATCATGGATTTGTTTTAAGTTGAAATCTATGACTAGACATACTGAAGGGCTAGAATTAGAAGTAGGGGAGTCCAGAATCAAATTGCTTATTACTTTTATACATGACTTAGTTCAGAATGTCTGTGACTTCGTGTTTAAATATTTTTTCCAGATTATATGCTAGACTAATTCGCAGAGTTTATTAATTTACAGTTTTTTTTAGGATAATTGTAATTGAAGTAATTATTGATTATGCAATGTATTATTCTTATATTTTATTATAATGTTGATTTATATCTTTATTTAAATAATTTTAGTTCTCAGCCATTCTTAGTGCCTGCATAAACAATATTAAGTGGTGAATTAAGGGAAGTAAAGTAACAAAGTTAAACGCAAGCAAATCAAAGTAACAAAAAGGTGAAACAGTCTGAGAGAAGTATAAGATAAACATTTAGTAAACTGTGCCTCCTGTAAGTAAGTAACTAACTAGAGACAAAGTCATAGTGGGAAATATAAATGTAAATACAATCTGTTTGGGTGTGAGCTTCAGATGTGAAATAGGTTCTATTCTTACATTCTTACCTTGCCTGTCCAAGACGATATCTTCACCGTAGTGAAAGCAAACCTAGGAGTTGGTGGAAGGAAATGAGACAGAAGGACAAATATATGAATAAAAGAAATCCGTAGATATGTATATAAAATGCAAAAAAAGTTTAAATGACATTATAATAAATCTAAATTGGCTGAATTAAAAAATTAAAATAATAACTGTAGCAAGAAAGAAGATACACGAGTACTTACTTATACTCAGAGAAATTAAAAAAAAACTTTACCTTCTGGTAAAGTGCGGCTGATAACCTTACTCTCGGGACATACGGTTATCGATTGAGTTAACTCCTGAAATAAAAGAATGAGATTAAGTTAAAACAATAACATAAAAATAACGGAGAATGAGCCATTCAACCCTACTGAACCAAACCCGTTACAGATGAGTGCAGCTGAGAAATTATCTTCGGGACATCGGGTTAACAGTAGAGAGCCCCCCCCCCCCCCCCCCCCTTCTCTTCCACAAAAAATAAGAAAGTGAAATTAGAAATTATAAAAGACTAAACTCACGGAGGTAAGTAAAAAGATTACTTTTTGATAACACTTTTATCTAACACAAGAATTCAGAAATTTAGTAAAATGGCAGATATGAGAAAAGTTTAATATAATAAATACAAATTTCATGATAATTGCTAAATTAAACTCAATTGTAAACTTTAATTAAATTAAATTAAAGAGTACTTGGGGTACACACTTAAGATTGTAGCGTTAAGGAGTAAGAGTTAAGCCTACTTGAGCTTCTACATAGTTCGGCTTAACTGACAAAGTAATATAGTACATAATATCTTTGAGCATATGAGAATTTAATTGCATGAGCCGTAAAAGTACAAAACAGGATCGAAATATACTTTTTTTTGTACTTTTCCGGTTCCTTTTGAGTTAATTAAATGAAAGTTGAGTTGTTAATGACTGAAAATAAAATCAAGCGTGCACACGTGAAAGTATTAGAAATCAATCAAGTGTTGCGGTTTTCATCACAGGAGTGAAAAGTGCACAGATACTAGATTGAGTTAACTACATTAAGTTATAGTGAGGCGGTAATATTATCTTAAAGAAATATCTCTATATATATGTGTGGAGATCTTCTCTTTTACAGGGAGGTTAAGTTCTCAGCTTAGAACTTCTGAACAGTTTTAGTCCCATAATCTGCATGAGAAGAAATCCTAGCACGAGATAAAACAAAAAACGATGTCACCACGTAAGTTCACATTTCAAGTCTCGACTGTCAGAGCATTTCTCATTTAATTATTTTTTTGTTTACTTATGACGTCACGACGAAAGTGTCATTAATGATATTTTGATTTCGTTTTTTTCACTCTGTTGTCACTTTCTTTCGTCTCTTGTATTTTGTACGAAATTACACGTTTAATAAATCGATGGCTAAGAAATGATACCTCATAACTACCAAAATGATGATTTTTAGGTTTTCATTATAATATTAGCCTTGGGAGGCTTGTCTGCAAGTACATGCGAGATCTCGTAAGTGAAAAAAAAAAAAAAATCCTTCACATAGAAAATGGGCAGTCGTGACATCTCGTATCAGATTCGCAAACTATTTGTTATGTGATAGCTTGAAACTACACCTGGTATGTGTTTCTGGTGTATGTGTTTTGGTGAAGGTTAGTTGTGACACCTCATAACTGAGCTGCTAATTCGTAAGAGAGACCTCTTATGTCTTCACTTTATTAAAGAAGTGACAGTGAGAACTCATTACTACATTATTTTATGAACTGTTATAATTTGACAGTTACCAATGTTTCAGAAGGGTTACATGTTATACAAATTTATAAAACACGTAAAAATCTTAGTCAATTAAAGTAAATTTATTTTTTTAAATAGTTTTTTGTTCCTCCTGTAAACTTGACATTTTGAAGATACAAGGTATTATTTCTTAGCCATCGATATATCGGTGTGCAGTTTTTATATAAAGTACGATTAAGACGAAACCCTTTTAAGAATCAAAACCCAAAAGGTTATGGGGCCCAGAATCAAGAATCCAGTTTCCCAGACTTCAAGAATATGAAAACAACGTTGGTAAGATCTAGAATATAAGTTACAAAACAAAGAAAAAAAGTTTAACTCTACAATGGACTTGCCAAAATTAAATGATAACAATTATAATTCATGGTCTGTTCGGACGAGGAGTCCGATTTTTAACTGTCATCTAACAGTTAAAAATTTTGAAGATACCCTTGATTCTAACGATTATACTGAAAAAAAAACGACGAAAACATAACGAATGATAATAAAGCAAAGGCGATAATCATACTCAACGTAGACGATAAAAATTTGACTTTGATAGAAGAATGCACGATGACATAATGTGTCCAAAATGACATAATGTGGCGATGACATAATCGCATACAAAAAAAGACGGATACCATGCTTTATTGGCTCTTAAAGACTACGTAAACGTTAAGAAAACTGACAAACAAACGGTTAACGACTTTATTTAAGAAAAAATGCAAACATACAAAAAACAGTAAATACGGACTGAACTACGATAAAATTCAGATAGGAGTTATACTGATAGGTTCACCTAGTTAATACGATGCAGCGATTAGAACGATAAATTTAAACGATCAGCATTTAAAACTTGCGAATACAAAAATAAAATTAGTAGATGAGGAAAGAGTTGTTAAACTAAAACAAAGTGAAGAATCTACACCTGTCAAAACGTTAGTAGCTAAAAATTTAGGAAATAACTCACGATCTGAGTTTAATAGAAGGAAAGATAATGAGTTTTACACGAAAGATTTTTACGATAAACAACGACGTGGAAAGTTTAATAGAGATATGAAATCAAACAAGACTAGATATAGGAAGCGACCATAGGGCAGTCAAGGCAATCATTACTCTGAACAATGCAAAAAGGAAATGGACTAATACAAATAAACTCAAATACTTACAAATGGATCCTAATTTTACTAACTACGTATTGTATAAAGAAATGCAATAATATGAACTGGATAAGAGAGGCACAGGCTTAAATAAGAGAGAGTTTGAAGACAATATTAATATAAATGAAGAAAGAATTGTATCTGCCATAAAGTCAACCACAATGAAATTATTAAAATATACTATTAAACAAAACCAATAAGAGAGTCCCTGAAGAAATATATAAGTTATTAAAGAGACGAAGAAAATACAAAGGAAAAGAAAAATACAGAGGAGTTTCACAAACAGTCAGACAAAAATTAAGGGATTGGAGTGCTGAAAAGAAACTTAACGAAATCAAGAGTGTGATTGAAAGAGTCGGGAGTTTAAAGAAATATTGGAGATCCCTAGCTGTAGGAAAAGAGAAAATAATATCTGTAAGAGACGAAGATGGAAAAATAAAACATGAAAAAAGTGAAATGACAAATATTATTGCCAAAACCTACACAGATCTATATTAAGATTACTCTGATAATACTGAAAACGTACGGGCAACACCTTTATTTTCCGACACGGTTCCTGAAATCCTGATTGAAGAAGTAGAAAGGGCCAAACAGAAGTGAAAAAAGGGAAAGGCAAGTGGTATAGACGGTATTACTATGGAAGAATTAAAGGCAGGGGAATACCAACATAATAGAGTTACAAATCGTGTATAACTCATGCCTAGAAACAGGAAAGTACCAGAGTGATAAGTTGAACTTTTCCATACCTTCCACAACAACTATACTGTGATAGCTTTTTGTATTTTGTTATCACAGCAAGAAAATTTGTAGTTTTGCCTTTACCGCAGAAATTAATCCAGAACAGTTTTCTTTTAGTTAACTGTAGTAGGTATCTCATATTTAACAATGATAAATAATTTACCAATGGTTTTCTGTTGTACTTCTTCCGTTCAATTTATGTTACCAATATCTGTTTTTCAGTTGTTATTTTTTCTTTTAAATATGCCGCCAGTACTTACCAAACGTCTTATTAACATCTTATTTATTACATTTTATCTATTAATATACTGAGAATTGGTTAAACAAGGTTTAATACTATAAAATAATGGTAAGAGAATATTTTTAGTTTCCTTGTATGACTATGTAAAGACTTCAGAGTAAGAAAGTTAAAAAATGCTCTTTTAATAGCTCTATTATTGTAATGATTATAATATAATGATTAAGAATTGCAGCTACAAAATGAAGATGATTGTAACTTCCCTTCGCTGTACTCTCCCTCCTTCGATCTGTATTTTCATCTACCATATCGTCTTTAGTCCGGCGTATTCTATCTAACATGGAACATCTCAAGTTAGAGTGGATATTTCTGCTAGAGTCCAGAAGTGTGTAGTAGTCGGGTTGACTAAAAAGTCGGCTGCTGTACTTGCAATCCGCAGTTTGGACGGATCGATATGTTTTTTCTTCACAATGTTGGATTGGTCGCTGGTGATGCAGAGAGAAGATGAGCTGAGACATTATATAAAGAAATGCGAAAACGCTAAGGGGGTGACACACTTCGCCACCCAAGTAGCGCCACCTGGGTGGCGCTACCCGGTCGTCTATGAGAATAGACGGAACCTGTCACACGAGGTGGCGCCACCTGCCAGGTGGCACTATACGGTCGACCGTCAGACGGTCTAGCCGCCACGCACAGGTGGCGCCACCCGGTCAACCCATTGTTTTCAATTGAGCCTGTCACACGTCGCCACACAAGTCACGCCACTCAGCCCTTACTCCTTCAATCAAATATAGGGGAAATCAAATCTGGGGCTGACTGCATCCCTCATATAAGTGGGTGACGCAAGTCAGGTGGCGGAAGCAAGTGGCATCAACCAGGTGGGCGCCACCCAGGTGGCGCTACCCAGGTGGCGAAGTGTGTCACTACCCTAAGAAGAGGAAGGCTAAACCATGTCAGGATGTAATAATCAGCGGTAAGCAACTTCTTTTACGTTTACATAAGCCTACTCGCTCAATCCAGGCAGACTTGTCCTATCGCCTCAGACACCCAGACTTGCTCCTGAGATTTGCCTTGGCCTATTTATGCTACTGGTTTCCGTGCTCACCACTTCCACCATCCAACAGTGTCATCGCATTGTTGATGTCATTGCCTCCACCGTAGAGAAGAATAAGTTTTACTCAGCTGTCTTCCTAAACGAGGCGCAAGCCTTTAACCGAGTTTGGCAAGCTGCTGAAATTTGAGGACATCCTTCCATTCACTTACTACCTCATCCTGAAGTCCTTTCTTACAGATAGATCTTTTTGTGCAAGTTTAGGAACCTCTTACTCATCCATCTGTTCTGGAATACCTCGAAGCAGTATTCTTGGACTTCTTCTATATTCTATCTACACACATGACATCCCTCTACACTCTACACCCTTCCTCAGTCCTTGCCACCTTTGCAGATGACAAGGCAATCCTTTGTATAACACTTGTGGAAAGCGTTTAATTTTCTATGCCATTTTGTCAAAAACATCCAAATCCCCCCCCCCCCCCAACTACTAATTTCATGTTTACAACACCAACGAAACCCTTTTTTACGTGAGACTTCACGCACTACCAATTTTTTCCAAACCATCCCAGATACTTTACCTCGCCTCCTAAGGAGGCAGTGGGCTAGAGATTTATTAAAATTGCGTTTTTATTGTTATAAGCAATAATGATCAGTGTATAATAGTGGCTTGACATTGGCAGTTATAAGATAGCTATCCAGTGATAGAGCTTATTGGCTGTGATTATAATTCATTAATTTACATAGCTTAGATTTTTAGGTTAATAAGTCACGAGGCCATTGCCGCTTCAGGCGCCTGGGAGGGTTATCAGGAATGGTTTCGGATGACAGGTTTCGGATAAGAGGATTTAAAAAAAAGAAAAAATAAGAAAAGAAAAAAAAAAAAAAAACCCCGGCTGTTATAATACGATTATTCGGCCATAGAAATAGTAAAGACGCCAGAAAACTATAGTAGGGAATATGGTTTCAAGATATATAAAACTAGAAATCCTGTTATTTCCACAGCAGGTATTACCTGAAGCCTCGGACAAAGATATAACGATGTAAACCCCAGCTCTCGGCCATCTCTAACAGTTCACGTTGTTTTGTTCAATAAAAAAACAACATGTACCACACCCTGAAGATGCCTCTAGCACAAGAGGCGAAACGTCGGAAACAGCATCCACTTTGACGCGGTGACCAGAATGTAGAATGTGAAACCTCAGAAATGTAGAGGAACCAAGTTTTTGGCTACTAATCCTAAAAATATGTTTTAAATTGATTTTCTAGTTAATTTTGGAATATTTGAAATGTATAAATGTCTCTTCCTCTTTTTAAATCAGTCACTAGTTAAATACATCATTTAACCCTTTGTTTGTTGCAAAGAGAATCTGCATTTTCTTAATAATTAATTACATTAACTGTAGCATCTCTTAGTTGTAAAGAAAAAATGTTTTGTCAAAGGAGTTTATGCGGCATCTACTTCGAAATTCAGATTCGGAATGTTAGAAGGTCTGATTTCTTATAGACTGATTGATGTCCTCTGTAGCATAATCCAATTATTTAAGCTCACATACTCTCTTGGGTCGCTTTTATATCAGTTTGCAAATTCTCGAGATGTAAGAAGTATTTATTTATTTGTATATTAGAGTCTATAACGTATTTTTAAGGTATATGGTAAATATCTACTTAAACTTATTTGTAAAAAGCTGTTAAGAGCACCATCTCTTATTAAGTTATCAGATTTAATTCAGATCCCGGGTGAAAAATTATTCCTCTTGAATATAATTTGTTACTATCACTAGTTCATATAAAAGATGCAGTTGATATTTTAAGATATTATAAACAATTGGCAGTTGTAATCCACTAGTGTGGGCCATATTCCGTATTCTGTTGGCTTGTTCGAAAGGAAGAAACCATTTGAAACTGCGAAGAATGTGTCCAAAAGAAATTTCTTCAATATTGTTATTTGTATAGATGTCAGATCGTGCTTGAATGAAAATAAAAGACAACTGAATTACCTTTAAATATTTTAATTATAATTTTTGTCGAAAACGTCATAGATTACGTTTACAGGATAATGCCGAAAGAAGAAAGGTGTGACTTCAGCGTATGCAGATAGTTCCAAATCAGTGAACATTTAAAATAGCTATTAAATCGGTCATATTTTGTGCTGAAACCAATGAATGGTCTTTTAAAATGCTATTATATTATAATTTTTGTCATATCTACCATAATTTGTACGTAATTTCATTTTGCATGAATTGTTTATTTATACAATAATAAATTATTGAGATTATCGTTTTAGTTTCTTAGGTTGTAGCTCTAAAAGATGTCTTATGGAATAAATATTTTACTGGGAGTGTCGTAATGTAGTTAAAGAAGACAGCAGTTTATTGTCTAGTTAAGTAAATGTCCATGTAGGAGAAGCATGGTCAGTAGAAATAAACAATGCTCTGATTCCAGTTTAAGGTGCCATTAGAAACTCAGTGTTGCTTGAAACGAGCAATAACATAAAAACAACTCTTTCAGGAGAAGGAGGGAGTGTATAATAGCGAGGACGGTCGTTAAAGTGAGGGAAGGTATGTGGATCGGCTTGCCTTACTTATACTTAAATTACATCACCGCTCTTTTGATATCATGTATTTTCTAACAATAAACCTTCACTCATAAGCTTTAAATAAAATTTTTAAAAAACAATCACTGTAAAACGGATTTTTCATTGCACGTCAAAAACTTGCCTCCAACTTGAATTGGGTATATTAATTGCAATTATTGTCGGTTTAAAGACCCTTCTCTTCTCTTTGTCGAATTAAGATCCTTCTCAAATATTTTCTAATAAGTATTTTTTGTTGATTATACTCAGTTGCTAGCAAAGGACTAATTATGATACTTAAGTATCAAGAAACAAAAAGGAATTGTCAAAATCACGTCGACCATTAACACTTCGAAAAAGGCAACTTACATTATTTTGTTTAAAAAAAAATTCTAAACCAAAATATCAAATACAATGAAAACATTAACTTAAATAAGTAATTTACAATTTTCCTACCCCAAAGAGTATTTGGCTTATTTTAGGTTAATATACACATCCAGCTGCGCGATAGAAGTCACTAGTCCTCAAAGACCACCGTTGACCTACGAACATGTACTAACCTCACCTGTCCACCCAGCACAGGGGAAGTAGCAGTGACCGCTCCCCTCAGTAAAGAGGGTGTTTTTATAGTCTATCACTACCCCCAGATCACGTTCCTTTATAGGTTCACTCAGTTCTTCGAGATATTGTAGTACTAACCCATCGTAGTGCCATAAGTAGCCAATCAGACACCAGCAATTCTCCACTGACGTCTTAGGCCCCTTTCACACTGAAAGGATCTTCATAAATCTAAATCAAGGACAATCTGATTTATCAAGATTCTGCGTAGGGGTTTCTATTAAAATGCAAACAAACTCTGTTTTTACCTTCACAAAGGCTAAATCAACTTCAATTAATTGATTCAAGTTTATTATTTATTTATTCAGCTTGCTAAAATCTTGAAGAATCTGATTTATCGAATCCGACTTACCAAGATGGGGCGCAGGGATTTATATTAAAATGTAAACAATATTTTTCCCTTCACACCGGAAGAATCATCATTAATCCGTCCTTATAGTTTCATTACCATCTTTATTTTTTATGGTCCGTAGGCAAAACCAGGGACCCTTATATTTTCCTGCGTGTGTCTGTCCGTCTGTCCGGTCGCCTGCTCTCACGGCTACACCTTACGTCCGATGACTTTGAAATTTGGCATGTATGTATCTGTATCTTGTACCTACCCACATATTTCAAAAATATAGCGACTTAAAAAAATAATATTTTTCAAAAAAAACTTAAGGGTTACATTTTTTATTATTTTTTTTTCGACACCGTGAGGGGTATCATATGAAAGGGTACTTCGAGCTGATTAGAAAAATATATAATTCTTTGGTTATAACTTTGATAGGGCGAGCGTAGGCAAGTTTGAAGTAGGTGTGAAACGTGTCCCCCCCCCCCTCTATCTCGCTTATGGGAAGTACAAAAAATCTTAAACAATTCCTGAACATTCTTCGACCAAAAGTAAATATACCACTTTTTGGAAATTTCGAAAAAAATATTATTTTATTTTTTATTGACAAAATACGTTTTTTTTATAACTGCGGTCTTTTCGATGTATTTATATGGTTTTAGTCCTGTTCAGTGGCAACAAAATACTTAATAAGAAGTTTGTTTATGTGTTTTGAGAATATCAGACCCATAGGATGGTTCACAGTAAGCTTTTTAGCATTTTAAAAAAACACCATCAATAGAGTACTACTTAAACTATACAGGGTTGCCTACGGACCCTCGCTGTGTGCTGACTAGCACACACTTGACCTGTTTATTTATGTTAGAGACCCACTTTGGTTTGACTGTTATGGGCAACCTACCCATAACCTTTTTTAAATATAGTTTGGAGCTAATTTCCGAGTAACTAGGCCTTTTAAGGACCTTCCTAGTTGTCGTTATCAAGTCCGAGGATTCACGAAAAGCTTCTCCGTCTCTAAACGTGAAATGAGCCCCCTCAGTCAACCTTTCTATCCTAGCTTCGGGAAACACGTCGAGGTTGTCCAAGCTTGAGCTTGAGCTTGGTGGTCCATTGTTTTCTTAAAAGATAAAAATGGGTTATTTCTGAGGAATTTAAGGTCATCTCCCTTCAGAAATTTTGTAAGGAACATTTTTTTCCTTCTTCCGAAAGAATCTCGTCCTCGAGTTGGGTGCGAACTTCCTCTCGAAAGGTAGGAAAATCTAAACTATTGCCAGAAAATTGGAGAGGTTCGAAAGATTTTGACTTGCATTTTCTATAACAATTCAAGTGGCTCGGGTGGTTTAACCTGTGAAAATTCGAAGGGTTGCGTCTTACTTTGGGCATTTATATCCACCTAATCTAGGATCTTAACTTGGGATGGGCCTACACTTATAGCCACATTTTCACTAGGGTCGGACGATGCGGATACGAATTCCTTATCACTTTTTGTACTTGGAGCTCTACGTGACTCTTTTAGGGCATGCTTTACGTCTTTTATCTTTAAGAGAGAGCTCTTTACTTTTGAGCCCTTCCACTACAATCCTACTCATAGCTAACTGTGCCTCATAGTCAAGGCCCTTTTCTTCTAACTGTCTCTCAAATTCGTGGCGATACTGAGCTAGTATCGCTTCAAACGTGCGACGCTCATCCTTAATTCGCACTTGTTGGAGCTTAAGCTCCTTTTCCTTTTGTTGTACCTCTAATTGAGCCAATATATACTCATGCCGGTCATAACCGAGCCTTTAGATGAGGCACGTAAGGAGTAAATGGACGTAGATTTACGAGTCTCACTAGTCAGAAGGAAAACTTATATTTCAGTTTATTTAATAAAACGTTCGTCTAAGAAATATATCAAATCGACGATGACCTTGTCATCATCAAGCCTAAGCCAAGAGAGCTCTGTAACACTAGCCCTAAGGTCGTCAATTTGGTGCTTTAAATAGCAAAGACCCGAGCTGAGCACTTTTATAATAGATAATATAATTTTATAATAGATAATATAATTTTATAATAGATAATATAATTTTATAATAGATAATATAATTTTATAATAGATAATATAATTTTATAATAGATAATATTCTCTTCTGAGCGACGGGCTTGCATCATACTAACTAATGACAAGACTTTCGCTCGCGATTGTGCTATATTTCTCTTATGCGAACAAATGTGTCCTCACAGACGATTTTGCACCTTGACTCATTACTTGACCGCACCCTTTTCAGTTTTAACTTTTTCTTCTTTACTACGAATCTGTATATTATATTTTTTTACTGCTGCTGCACCGCTGCAGTGCAATCACAAGTCCACAGCATTCTTTACGGAAATTATATTTATTACAACTTTTTTAACAATATATAAAATTCTTTGACTACGTAAAAAAAATTTATAATTCGGTCATTGAAAATATAATTTGGACTTACAAAAACGTCAAAATTAACAAGCAAAACGCAAAGCAAAAGGCTGTATTAAGGCTTAAGAATTGGACTGGTATATCCCACTAATAATATCCTACAGGTTGTCAAATTGTAATTTCAGAAGCTTTCCTAAACTTTAACTACCTTTCGCAATTTTAAAGTCCTCAAAACAAAAAGACACCCCAACCTGATCGGACGGTTTAACTTCCACAGTAGCGTACTCGATGATCTCCTTGAGGGCGTCTTTCATCCACTCTACAGGGTCGGCCTCCTCGGAAACAGGGTTTATTTTGAAGTCCGTCATCCTTCCGCGTAGATTAAAGCACCTCACATTCTTCATAACTTCCTTGACGATGCTTACTTCATCCATTTTTAATAAATATTAAAAGTTAATTTTCGAAAAAGGTGATGACCTAGTTTAGTGTCCATTCAACGGAAATCTGCGACATCAGTAATTTTTTAACAAAACAACAAGGTACAGCATTTTACTTTTTTAGGTCATTGACGTCCACTGCCAATGTTCCATAAAACATTTCTATTTAGTGTATTTTTAAAAATACTTACTAGAAAAAACCAACATTATATAAAAGAATATATTTTTTATATTAAACATTATAAGGGTGTATATATAACCACGCCATTGAGCACCAATAAAATAAATAAATATATTTTTTATTTTTAAAATTTCTTAACTAATTTTTGTTTTTGATAAGACTCTATAAATCTAAGTTGTGTATAAATACATCAGACCTAATTTTAATGTTTTTCCCTATTTATTCTTTTAAAAATCCTTTCTTTAAAAAAAAAAAAATAAAATAAAAATAAGCTGTTTTGCTAGTCATTTTTATAAAATTGGATAGTGCGAGGGTTAGTAAATAAAGCAATACTGTACAAATATTTTATATTATACTCAAACAATACATTTTCAATATACTGTTTTGTGATTAATTACAATTGTGTACTCAGTAAACCGTATTCTTCGAGGAAAATAAACTACAAAATCCAGCTGGCAAATTCTTTTACACTCTAAAATTTGACCACAGAAAAAACAAAACATATTCTTTTACGACAACAGTCTAAATGATATATTTAATAATGTACATTATTAAATATTTTAAGTTTGGTATTCATACAAACAGCGCTAGAACAAATTTATTGACTGGTTGAAAACATATTAATAACAGATTTAAACTTAAAAGTCAATTCATTTATATGTTTATTTAATAGCTCCTTGGGGGTCATCTGTCAGAACCTTATCAACAAAAGGCCTCTCTCTGGTAGCTGAGATTTTTGTAAATAAGACTCCTCTTTAAATTATATCTTGAACTGATTTTTCCAAGTTGTAACCTCAATTTTATTTAGTTTATAAAATTTGTTAGTTCAATTTTCGGGGTCTTTGTCTGAGAACCAAAACTCTCTGAAACATTCTCCTTTTTGGTACATTCATTTACAAATTGTGAAGATTTTTTTTTATTTTTTAAACTCGATTCTAGTAATTGAATAAAAAGCACATAGGTTTCAATCATACATCTTATTTTATCATTCATAATAATTTTATTCTTTTAATGCCTATTCTTTAAACTGTATTTGACAGTAATTAAATTAGATAACACATTGTTAGCCATTATCTAGCCAGTAAAAAACTGATATAGATTTTTTTAAAATCAATTATGAAATCTACACGTTCGTGGATGAGCTGTCTGGTTTTATCACACAATGATGTGGTAAAAAACAACCTTCTCTACAAATCAAACTACAAACAGACATATGACCCTGATTCAGGTAATCCTGTACACAAATATGGTATAATTGTTTTTTTGATTGGATCTCGTTCAAGTTGTTTTTGAAGGGAGTGGAAAAAATGAAGGATCACGTGTAAAGGAAAGGGTTACACTCTAGCGACTTCCTACCGTTCGAGTTGTATTCTCTTTGAAAATCCGTTTAACTTAAATCATCGTAAGGTTTTGTAGGTGAAAAAGCAGTGGTGGAGCGTCTTCAATAGTCCTGAAGCGGCTTAAAATATCTGCTAGTGATTCACATTCAACAGTGGTACAAAATGTTTGAATACTAATACTACTAGGTAGTAACTAGTTCTTACTATAGGTAGTAACTGTACGTTCACTAATTTGATCCACAAAATATACTCTAAACTAGTCTGAAGAGCCAAAGGTGGATAAGGGGCCATTGATTTTCTCAAGTCCCAGTAAGATTGGAAAGAGACGAGCGCCAAAAAAAAAAAGTTCGACTTCTCCTGTTATGTGGAATGTTTCATCGCCAAGCGAATGCCTTCAAGATGACTTAGGAGAGAAACATCCACTGGAGTAGACGGTATTTCATTAGTGATTTTGTCAATAACAAAAGCATCGATGTGAAAAACATGGAAATCTTCCGTCGATATTTGAACCTAAGTGTAGTTGAAAATCGGACAGAACTTTTTGCGATACCAATACCGCTGACTGGAGAATTAAACTTAATTGTTGGTAGTCGCAGGAAGTTGCAACAGGCAAGAGAAATAAAATTTGAAGTACTAGCGGAATCTAGAAGTGCTCTTACTTTGTGAAGGCGAGGAGATGAATCTGTAATAAAACTTCAGCAGTAGATAGAAGAAACCGAAGTGGCTGTTAGCGGAGAAGTGGTAGATAATGCAGAAAGTGAAGCGGAATTATTAATTGGCGAGGAAATGTCTTATAGAGTTGCCGAAAAATTGACATTTAAGATGTAGAGGTAGTAGGTTTATTGTTAGAGTGTCCCATAAAACGACGAGATGGTTGAGTATCCTTATCCTTAAAATTAAGTAAATAATGGTGGGTAGCATTGCACTGAGTACATGAGCTTTTAGATGTACATGATTTAGTATGGTGCCGATTAGATAAACAATTTAGGAAGAGTGATTTATCTTTAGCTCTGATATATCTCTCACTGGGAGAAAGTTTTATAAATTCTGAACAAATATATACAGCGTGTGGACTTTTATTACAAATGGACATTTAAATGAGTTGACAATTATATCTGTAACAAAAGAACCTGATTGGCGGGGATTAATAGTAGTAGAAATAGAAGTGTTGGGTTTGGTTAGAGCCAACATCTTTGCATGATCTTTTATGAAGGACGTTACATGGAAATAAAATGGAAGTTTATATTTCTAACTCGCTGGTCTTGGCTGGCCTACGGTAAGCCTTTGCCCGTCGAGTGTCCAGGTAGATATATACCAGGTACTTGTATAGTAAATGGTACTTGTAATAGAATAGAAAAGATGTTTATTTTTTTTAAAAAATACAAGGAATTAATTACACTTAACAACATCTTAATCCCCATTGGCAGCAGCCGTGAGGGGGAGAGCTGATTACACACTAAATTAAATCAATAATATTTGAATTGATAATAACATAAATACATTTAGAGAAAACTTTTAAACTATCATGCTCATTATTTTAACAACAACCTTTTAAATACAAATATTAGAAAATACAGAAACAAACTACATAATAAGTTACTTTAAAAATAAATAAATAGATAATTTTACCACCTAATAGTTTTTAATTTAATTTTATTTTGTTACAAACACACACACATACATACACATATATACATACATACACACACACAAAACTTGTAAACTCTGGTAATGTTGTAGCAGGTTGTGGGGTATTGTAGCCAAGTGGGTTAATTATACAATACGGTTATAATTAGCAGTCTATAAATGCCAAAGTAAACAAACAGTGCAAAGGTAAGAAAGTGACTAGTATCTTAGGCTGAGGAGTTGTAGAGGGGATTGAGTAAGGTGAGATGACAGGAGCGACGGGAGGGGTTGGGAAGATCATACATATTCCCGTCTCTGTCCCTTCTTACAGCGCGGCACTGTTCTATTAAATATTTAATAACTTTGGTTCTAACAAACATTTTTCGGAGAAACAAAGCCTTCAACATGCGCCAAATGGTAACGCATATAATACATTTAATAAAAAACAAAAAAATAATTGTAAAAATCGCTATATAAACAGTTTTTTCAATTCCCCCCCCCCCCAAAAAAATACCATAAAATAGAACATAACAAATATTAATCTACTATTCAAGAGCATTTCAAAAATATACATCATATTATATAATATTAACTTTGACATTTGTACCCCTGTACTCTAAGGTACCAAAATTATATTTTTAAAAAACAATTTAACTAATAAATAAGAAAACCTAATAACAAAAAATGATTTAAACCCTTTAACCTACAACAAAATTATAAATCAATACAAAAGTACGTGTACAAAATGTGTAATAAAATAGCTTTAATGTACAAATCAAGGCCTTTCAAATGATATGCGACACAATATTAAAAACCAATAAAGTGGTCACGTAACACGGTACACGGGAAAAAATTAACTCTCAAGTTCTCAGCAAATAGGATGAACTAATGAAATAAAATATACAATTTAAAGAGCATTAGTGTAAGATTCAAGCTCCCCAATCATAAATAGAATCGGTCAACAATTATAGAAACTATGGCCATTCAAAGACAAAAATTGAAAAAAATGAAAACAAAAACATGTCAAAATTATCACCATTTAGGGTACAAGTGATAGAGGTACGACAAAAAGTCATAGAACCAAAGTTGTAGATCTTTTAAAATTAGTTACGCTGGAGCTATCCGTTGTCCAATAGGACATACCGTTTAGCCGCAATAAACCCCCAAAACAGCATAAAAACAAAGTCGGCCATTCTTTAGGGTTTCGTTGGTAAAACCAAAAAAGAAACTCTTATAGTTTCGTTCCTGTGTCTGTCTGCCTGTCTGTCCCTCTCTACGGTTCCAATAACTTTTGAATCAAAAGAGATAAAGACATGAAACTTTTCAGTATTAGTCTGCTTTTAAAACTTTTATTACTATTAGTTGACGTATATAACTTCATTCAAGTTAAAGGTTTAGTGGTTCACAGTAAAGATTTAAGGCCAAAAATGCTTAACATTGACAGAGTATGTAAAAAAAAATCTATAATTTGTTTTATAATTTTTGCTCCTGTTTTCTGTAAAACAACTCTTAATATATATATAAATAAAATATAGTAACCCAATCTAACAAACATCAAATTTTATATATATATTTTTTTTAAAAATACAAATTTTTCTAAAACAATTTTGATGAAAATATATATGTATACTATTTAATTCTAAATTCCTTATTTGTTTTGGTCAAAATAAAATGGTATTTTTAGTATGACAAATTATATTTACAAAAATATATAAATAATTAAAGAGCATTAGTGTGAGATTTAAGCTCCCCAGTCAAAAATAAAATCGGTCAACAATTATAGAATTTATGGCCATTCAAACACAAAAATGGAAAAAATATAAACAATAAAATGTCAAAATTATCACCATTTAGAGTACAACCGATAGATGTACTATAGACTAAATTAGCTATTGACTAAAATCAAGTCAGTAGTGTCCTTTAATTATGGTGACTTTAAAGCTTCAGCGGACGCAACAAAAGTGTGTAAAAATTAATCTAAGGCAGACGAAGATTCCATATTGGATGTCTTAAAGTCAAGCATCTCAGAAAGATATTATGAAGTAGCAAGTGCTAGCAATCTACTAGCAGCTCCAAATAGCCACAAAGTGTTCTGCTAGTGGAGGAATAACACTAATCACGGTAAGAGCTTTGCCAGTTACGCATCCTGTTAAGTACCAAATTCTATCGGCATCTGTTATTAATTGATTGTTGCATATTAATGACTAGCTGAAGTACCCGGCGCAGCCCGGGTTGTATAGAAAAATCAAAACCTTAGTGACTAAAATAACAATAAAGAAGTAGATACCTAAATGTATATTATAAAAGTATCAGAACATTAAAAAATAAATATGAATAAATCTTGTGAGGAAATTATGTTACAAACTTTATAAACCTTAATATTTTTAACTGGACCATGTCATACCACGAATAAATCTCTTATTTTTTGGCTGAAAACTGGACAAATGTTAATTCCCTCTATCCTAATGAAAATATAACAAAAGTGTATATAACAACAATTACTACATTCTTTAAGAACTTTCCAATGACATGGATCATGAGGAATATATCTGACTAAGACTTGTGTACCCGTACCCCTGGGTCCCTGGGTACCAAAATATAAATTTCAAAATCACATGTATTTTCAGTGACTAGCAAGGGGACCTTCGAAGCAACTGTCTGCATGAGATATTTGAACATTAATTTTGGTACGCAGAGGTACGCGGTACAAATTTTAAAGTAACGAATACCCTCCATGATGCATATCGTTGAAATACTCTGTAAGAGTACAGTAAGTTAAGATTAAGATTTTTTAAAAGAAATACCCTCATACAGACACTCTTCTTTATAAAAGATATAAATATATTTTCCCTGTTTTCCATTCCCCCCCCCCCCCCCCTAAATGAAAATATGCCAAAAACGTACATAACAACAATTACTGTACTCATAAAAACCTTTTCAACGATATGCATCATTAAGGCTATTCATTACTTTGACATTTGTACCCCGTACCCGTGGGTACCAAGAATTAGATTTTGAAAATGCATGTAGACAGTGACCTTCCCCTTTCTTTGAAGGTCAAGTGTGCAATTTCTCATCGAGATCGGAATAAAACTGTAGATTTGTATAAAGGACATACACACATACCACATACATACCCACAGACGTTCTTCTTTATATATATAGATTTAAAAGTCTGATAGATGTATTAGGTTTTCCAGAAAATTAGGTGGTAACTGAAGTAGAGGTAATTTAATTTAGGCACTATACTTGCATCTCCACTTGTTTCTCTAGCCTTACTAACACTGGGAATACTGATCGAACGCGTTCTTTCCATATTGAAATGTGGCAGTACATCTTGTATAAGCTATATAACGATTGGAAATCAGGTGAAGCATCCTAGTTTATTGTTAGCTTTAACTCAATTATTGAGTCAAGTGTTTGGAAAAATAAAAACCTAAAGCCCGGTCACACAGGAAGCGAACTGTCCGCGGCAGACAAGTCTTTGATCCGCGGAGGACTCTTTGGACTGTTATATTGCATTTTCCTTCCTGGTCAAACTGAAGGAAGCTATCCTCGGCGGACAGATCCAATGCAACGCGGAGGGGCAGACCGCGGTGGACCCTGTGGTCTGTAATGTTTCATTAAACTGGTCAAACAGAAGGCGACTGTCCGCGGCGGACAGATCCAGTCTGCAGCGGACCGATTTGAAGTTGTATTCGACACAGAGTTTGCGGCTGACTAAAAGCAACATGGCTGATCAATCTACTAATAAATTGATTTTTTTCTGGAGTCCGTCTTTCTGTGTAATATGCGCCCCCCCCCCCCGTAATATTTTATTTTTTTCTTTCTTCTCTGATTCGATATTTTAGGTTGTAGGAGAGTATGTAACTTTTAAAATTGTTCTTCAAACATTCGAAAATATGAGATAAACCAGTGTTCAAATGAATTATTGATTTTTTTTTTATTTCACCATAGTAAATACATTACAATAATAATAATAATGAGTTGTAGTAAAGATCCTTTTAGGGTAATAATAAAAAACGTCGATTATCTACGGCAACGTTTCGGCAATCCTGCCATTCTCAAGCCTGAAATATAGTTTATTTGCTGTAAAAAGTCGTTTCATTACCAACAATACATCAAGAACTAACTTACAAGTGTAAACTCATACCTAAAAATCGGTGTTGTGAGGATCGTTAAGGTGGTAATACAAAAATTTTATTAAGGTACAATAATATGTTCCGTCGTCAACATTCTATCATCTCCTCCACAACATCCTATCTAAATTGACACATCACTACGTCCGTAACGGGACAGACTAGAGATTCAACATAAAAAATAATAATAACATACTGAATCTAGTCTGTCCCGTTACGGACGTAGTGATGTTAAGTCAATTTAGACAGGATGTTGTGGAGGAGATGATAGAATGTTGACGACGGAACATATTATTGTACCTTAATAAAATTTTTGTATTACCACCTTAACGATCCTCACAACACCGATTTTTAGGTATGAGTTTACACTTGAAAGTTAGTTCTTGATGTATTGTTGGTAATGAAACGACTTTTTACAGCAAATAAACTATATTTCAGGCTTGAGAATAGCAGGATTGCCGTAACGTTGCCGTAGATAATCGACGTTTTTTATTATTACCCTAAAAGGATTTTCACTACAACTCATATTAATAAAGGGTACCACTTTAGACTAAATGTAAATAATAATAATAATATTTTTTATTTCCACATCTAAAAATATCTACATATTACAATTGATTAATTATACTCTAAGACGTGAGAGCCCTCGGTTGTAAGAAAGAGTGAGGGCTCTGCTTCTGGCTTTTATGTATCATAGAATAAATAGATAGTTTGTAAATAAAATTTTATGTCAAAGTATAATAGACTATTGATGTGCTGGCTTGAATATATTTTAATACAATGATACTACTCTTATCTACTTTTTAAACTCAAAATACATACAAAAATAAGTAATCACAACAATCATAAAAAAACAATTTTTAACGCAGTAGTATAATAAAAACTACATTTAAAGGAGTAATAGATTAGTAAAGCTAAAATATCACAATGTTTTAGGTATCGCAAATATTAATCTGATATAATCAAAAATTATTTATTAAAACTAGTTTACCAATGACTATAGCAATTTCTTATCATGTTATTATAGTTGTCATTGTGTAACTATAATATTACTTATTATATTACAGATTAAAATCTAATAAGAAAAATAAATATATAAACAAATCTTTAAATTACTATTTATTTCTCTGTGTATGATGTTAGTAGGGAATTTACAATATGTATTTATTATAATTTGATTAATATTAATATAAGTTAGAATTTTTTCTTTAATATATTAATGTAATTTAAAGTTGTAATTACAATATATTATTAATTACATTATTTATACACACATATATGTATATTCTGTTTTTGTTGCATACACAGAAATTATATTAGAAGATAAAATATAAATTAGAATAATGAGATAGGTCATGGTGAGGATCTTTGGTAGAGAAAAGAAAACACTAGAGGGTTAACGTTTTTAATAAATATGTACATCAGTGTAGGTGTAGGGAGTCAGTCATAGTATTTATATAGTTAAATACTTGTTTTCTTTTTTATTATTAAATCAAAGTAGATGGTATGTTTTTAGGTTTCAATGAGTGAAATGATATGATATTTTTAAGACAGTGCGGAAGTTGATAGTAATGTTTCAATACTTGGCATGGGTTTGTTTTGTTTTTAGGAAACCTTATATAACGGCTCTGTCTGTCTGTCCATTGGCATGTTTCAATTTATAAACTACTATAGCTAGGAACATGATATTCGGCACACAGGTGCAGCTTGGCATTTTTGACAACTGTTCTCACTTTTTGGAGTATTAAAACTTAATATTTTCCAAGATGGTAACTCAAATGGGTGAAAACACCGGCAAAAGAAGTTCATACTGCATAATGTCAGCTTTTATTCGATGTTAGATGTTGTTCAAACATTTTGGTATGAAAACAAATTACCACATGACTAGACCCTTAGCTAATGGACTCAGGTGCATATTGATTGAATAAACTTGGACTTAATTTGCTAACGGAAAATTTACTCTCTTTTTTAAATGTAGGTTAGACATATTAAGTCCCGTAAAGCGTTTGAAGTAAGACAGAATAGTACATGTTAATATAAACCTATTTAAAGAGATTATTGGCATGGATAAAATGAAAGGTTAAGGATTTTTCTTTTAACTTATTAACCTTCTTGGAGATGTGTATTTAAAAAAAGGAAGGGAGAAGGCATATTTTTGCCCTGATAAGACAATTTCCAACATATGTTACCCTGCTGTTGGTTTACAGGGTCAGGTTTAATATAAAAACTCAGGCTGCTCAGCCCCGATTCAATCCCTCACACCCCTTAATAAGCGATACCTCCGGCGAAATTTCAGCCTCCAGAAACAACCAACACACTGCTCTAAAATTTCGCGCCCAACCGTAAACTCACTGATTAACTTCCCTCCCCCTTCTCCCTCATAGCCACTGCTACTCCAAACTTCCAAGCAGCCGGTTATCGATTCGTTGTGGGGCGTTTCAACAGCTTAAGGAACCGAATGAAGGACAGGTTCACATCAGGAGAACCGTTTTCAAATGAGAATGTGGTGAAAACATCTACATATATACATATATATATATATATATATATATATATATATATATATATATATATATATATATATATATATATATATATATATACTAGCTGACCCGGCAAACGTTGTTTTGCCATATAACATATTTCTAGTGAATATTTGGGTAGTTAAATTAAAAATAACTAACTTTTTGTAAGTGTGTGGGGACGTGATCTATGACTGAAAGAGGAATGGAGCGCTGTGGACAATGATGGCCTATTTAAATAATAATACACCAAGCATTTATTTTTTAATTCATAGTACTTTATTAACTTAAGTAATATATATTTAAAATGATATCTCTTAAGTTATATATACATTTAAAAATGGTATCCACATTTGCTATCACTAATTATGACAATTAAATAAATCAATATCAATCTCTAAGTGCAATGAATTGTACGTTATTAAATTTAATAATTTATAAATTTAAAATTTAATCCCTATACTCCGTGTTATTTGCTGGGTCTGAAGTGACACCAGTAGACGCCTGGTGGGGATAACTGATCGATTGATAATTGATCAGTTATCGACCACTGAGAGTTAAAGATTATTAAAGTACTAATATCGCCATTAAAGAAATGGGGGTTATTAAAAAAGTAAAATGGGTTAAAATGGTTAATTAAAATGGATATTAAAATGGGGGCTATTGAAAAATAGGGTTTGGCGGTAAAAATTTAGGATTATAATTATTTTTAATGCCAAATCATAAAACAAAAAAAAAATTAAATTAAAACATTTTTTCCAAAAAAGAAAAAATTGGGGTGGGCCACATGTGGACGATGAGGTCTATCAAAATAGTGAGAAAGCTTATTGTGATTGTGTGAGAATGATAGGATACCGGCTTCGTTCTCATCCCTTACTCCGAACTGTTTGCTGGGTGAGAAGTGATACCGGTTGACGCCTAGCGGGGATAACTGATCGATTGATAATAATAATTACATTAACCAAGAAATTAATTAAATAACCGAGCAGACAGCAATAAATTTTACATTTTTGTCTAATTGTTATCTAATTATTATTATTAGTTTAGTTCTAATGGTTAATTTAAATTTTGACTATTAATTTGAGTATATTTTTATTCTCTTTCATAATTATATAATTTTATTTTAACCCTTTGCTGTTTCTCAGATGTTATTTTATTAAGTAGCTTTTTTCTAGTCATTTATTAGTACTTTTATGGGAATTATTTGTTAATTCATTTATGTATTTTATGTAAATGTTTATTCAAGAGTGCCTCTCCTGTGGCCTTGCTGTCAGAGGACTCTTTTTAAAATAAAAATAAAAATAAATAAATAAATAAAAAAATTGATCAGTTATCGACTACTGAGTTAAAGATTATTACAGTTATAATATCCCTATTAAAAAACAGAGGTTGGTTTGGTGGTAGAAGGGTGAAAATTAAGGGTTATATATGTATTTTTAATCAACTGAGTGTTGAAGATTATAGCAGTACTAATATCGCTATTTTAAATGGTGGTTGGTGGTAAAAATTTGGTATAAAGGTGGTGAAAAAAGGGTAAAAATTTAGGGTTATTAGCATTTTTTAATGCCTAATTATAAAAATAAAACATTTTGTCCAAAATATAAAAACAAATTTATGTTTTAGGAGGGGGCCGGCCTTATCACTTAGGGATGGTAAAAGGATAAAAATTTAGGGTCATAAGTATTTTTTTACTGCCAATTCATAAATAAATAAAATTAAAAAAATATTGTTCAAAAAATTAAGAATACAAATTTTGGGGGCTTCTCATATCACTTAAGGGTAGTAAAAGGTAAAATGTAGATTTATAGTATTTGTTAATGCCAAATCATAAAAATTAAAAAATTTTGTCCACAAAATCTAAAATTTTAGAAGGGTGAACATTTATTTTTAATCCACTGAGTGTTGAAGATTATTACAGTACTAATATCGCTATTGAAAATTGAGGTTGGGGGTAAAAATTTGGTATAACAGAGGTAAAAAAAGGGGGAAAATTTAGGGTTAAAAGCATTTTTTAAAAAATTAAAAAATGTCCACAAAATAAAAAAAATTGTTATTTTTTTTAGGGAGGGGGAGGGCCTCACTTATCACTTAGGGGATGTTAAAAGGTTAAAAGTCATGGATATAAGTATGTATTAATGCCAAATCAAAAAAAAAAAATGAGGCCGAAAAATTAAGATTTTTTTGGGGGGCGGGGGGGGGGGGGGGGGGGGTACCATCCCATCACTTAGGGGTGGTACAAAGATAAAAATTTGGGGTTATAAGTATTTTTTAATACCAAATCATAAAATAATAAAATTAAAAAAATTAATAAAAACAATTTTTTTGGGGGGTCTCCCTCATCACTTAGGGGTGGTAGAAAGGTAAAAATTTAGGGTTAAAAGTATTTTTTAATGCCAAATCATAAAAAAATAAAATAAAAAATGTTTGTCCAAAAAATCAAAAAATAAAATTTCGGGGGGGCCCCCCTTATCACTTAGGGGCATAAAAAATAGATAACATCCTATTCTCAGACCTACCGATCAATACAAAAAAAAAATCATCAAAATCGGTCAAGCCGTTTCGGAGGAGTTCGGGATCAAACACCGTGGCCGAGAATTTTATATATATAGATATAAGTGCTCGTATACATTGTTGGTCGTATAAATTAAAATATTTATTGTTCTATATCTTTGAAAGAGGGCAATCATTTTTTTTTTTATAATAAAAGAACATTGTACTATTAACAATTTAAAAATTAACTATGAACAATAGACATTAGCAACTAATTAAAAATATAATTACACAAATTTAACAGATATTTAATGTCTAATTAAATTTCACATAATAGAAGGATACGAATATTTTGAAAAGAAACAAGTGACAACGTAATTACGTCATAACCTGAACTGTTGATGGGGACTAATACACAAAAAAAGAGATAAGTTTTTTCTAAGCACCATACATCATTTTTATAAAAAAAATGCATATCAATTTGAAATGTTTACATAAACATGAACAGAAATTCAACTCAAGTAAAAAGAAAGTTAAGTACATTTAAAATTATACTCTGCACAAGTGATACAAACAATTCCAGAGTGTTCGGGGCAAACGATTTTATTGAATTTTGTGCAAGATTTTTTTGGTTTTCTATTTTTTCGTCTTGGGTTATACACAATATATTGAATTTTCACCAGAATTTCCGGTGCTTTCGTGTTCTTCCACCAAAGCGATTATTTTCATTTTTTCTCACTAAATAAAACACTATTGTCGTTTGCTGATTTGGGCTTATAGGAACCCGAATCACCTTTTAAGTTCAAAAAAGCAAATCTGATGCTACTCAAAAAACTGGGAGGAATTTCGCATTTTTTTTTTTTATATACAGGTTGGCACAAAAGTATGGAAACCCCAGAATACCTCGTCAGAAATGCATTTTTTCGAAAAAAGTTTTATACAAAAGTTTCAGGATTTTTCCCTAGCTATTCAATGGTGACCTTGAATTTGACCTTGACCTTGTCCTTCAAGGTTATTTGAAGGTCAACTCCGTTATTTTAAATAGGAACCCCTATTTTTTATTACTGATTTGAAAAGAGCAGGAAATTTTACGTAAAATATGACCACGACCATGTCTTTGACCATGACCTTAAAGGTCATTCTAAGGTCAAAATTGTTTTTTCAATTAGAACTTCTACTTTTTATTGAGGATTGCGGAATAGCTGAATTTTACCTTCAACCATGTCCAACACCCACGGTCGACTATGTCCCACAACTCGTCCTTGACCATGACCTTTAAGGTCATTTAAACCCTTCCTTCACCTTGAAGTCCTTTTTTTTCACCTTGAATTTTCTTTTTTATCCTTATAAGTTACTATCAAGGACGTGGTCGACGTTCAAGATAAAAAAAAAAATCAAGGTGAAAAAAAAGGGGGGGGAGGGTTTAAATGACCTAAATGGTCATGGTCAAGGACGAGGTGTAGGCCATAGTCGACCGTGGGTGTAGGACATGGTTGAAGGTAAAATTCAGCTATTTCGCAATCCCAAATAAAAAGTAGAAGTTCTAATTAAAAAAACAATTTTGACCTTAGAATGATATATATATATATATATATATTATAATTCAAACAATTTAAACTACGGGAGACAGAAACAGAGAAAAATTTGCACTGGCTCCGGGATTTGAACCACGGACCTTCATATTTCCAGTATGATGCTCTACCAATTAAGCTAAGCCAGATATAAACTTTCCTCTGCGCGAAACGTTAGATAATCCCAGTATTTAGCGTGAAATGTATTCTCAAACCTAGGAACCGAAATTTTTACGGCAGACGAACTAGACAAGAGAAAGTTACGCTAGAAACTCGCCATTTGGCAACATCCACTCTTACTAGAGAAATATGAAATCTCAACCTTCGGGCAGCGACATATAATTCAAACAATTTAAACTACGGGAGACAGAAACAGAGAAAAATTTGCACTGGCTCCGGGATTTGAACCACGGACCTTCATATTTCCAGTATGATGCTCTACCAATTAAGCTAAGCCAGATATAAACTTTCCTCTGCGCGAAACGTTAGATAATCCCAGTATTTAGCGTGAAATGTATTCTCAAACCTAGGAACCGAAATTTTTACGGCAGACGAACTAGACAAGAGAAAGTTACGCTAGAAACTCGCCATTTGGCAACATCCACTCTTACTAGAGAAATATGAAATCTCAACCTTCGGGCAGCGACATATAATTCAAACAATTTAAACTACGGGAGACAGAAACAGAGAAAAATTTGCACTGGCTCCGGGATTTGAACCACGGACCTTCATATTTCCAGTATGATGCTCTACCAATTAAGCTAAGCCAGATATAAACTTTCCTCTGCGCGAAACGTTAGATAATCCCAGTATTTAGCGTGAAATGTATTCTCAAACCTAGGAACCGAAATTTTTACGGCAGACGAACTAGACAAGAGAAAGTTACGCTAGAAACTCGCCATTTGGCAACATCCACTCTTACTAGAGAAATATGAAATCTCAACCTTCGGGCAGCGACATATAATTCAAACAATTTAAACTACGGGAGACAGAAACAGAGAAAAATTTGCACTGGCTCCGGGATTTGAACCACGGACCTTCATATATATATACACACTGAAAATATTATATATATATATACACTGAATGTGAATATTATATATATACACACACCTGAGCAAGATATTAATCCCCAAGGCTAATATTTTAATATTTTTATTTTCTTCCACTGTCTTTTTAAAATAACAATAAAAGCTTAAAGTAAAATTTACTACGAATATGAGAAAAATAAAACTGTTATGTTAAATTCAAGTCTTGATGTTGCTTAAATTCACACAGGGTTATCTATGCTTTATTTGTCAAATGAGAGCAACTTAACAATCAATTAACACTCACAAACAATAGCTACCTACTTTTTGGAAAACATCGTAATTTTTTCTAATACATTTGGTATCTTACTATGACATAAAGTATGAAGTTAAAAATTTTATTTTGATTTAAAAAGTATAGTTATATAAAATTAAAGACAATAGATGCCCAATTATTTTTGAGAAAATATTCGATAACCAGTATATTAAAATAGTCTCAAATTGTTGAGGTTCGTGTTTTTTTCGTGTAATGTATGAAAGGCGTAACGAGAGGGCGGGAGAAGAGGCCCTCCACAAGAAAATTCCTGTCCAAATTCCAATCTAACATTGTTCTAACTCTTAAATATTAAAAGTACAACATATTTTTTATTTGTTTGCTATATTAAAAATATTATGTAAGTATCTATAGCAAGCATATTAAGTAATCACATCGAGAACATTATTAAAAAATTCTTCTTTCCAAGTTGAGGTTCTAAATTTAAATTTAAAAAATAAAAAAAACTTTTGTTATAATACTCTCTGAAACTAAATCTCAGAGAATCTCTTGAATGAATTTTTATATCACCGATTTATTAAAAAAAAAGGAACTAATCAAATATTTAAATTTTAAGAGAATTCATTATAATAAGAGCTTGCTACCTAATGGGTTCCTGAAAGTGAGTCAGGGAGAGTGAATCTTGCTACATCGCCTTCTAATGTGTAAGGCTAAAGGCAATAGAGAATAATTATTAATAAGAGTTTTTAATAGCAAATTTAAAAACAATAGAGTAGCCACGCTTGATCCTGGTTACCTGGGGAGTCTTGTAGTAAACCAATCTTTCTATTTTGTCACTTGGTGATTTGAGCGTAGAATTTTATACTCGTCCAATTCCTGGCTCATCTCCACTGCCACATATTAATTTATTATAATAATAGTTTTATTTAATTTCTTTATTGCCCCGTTTATGAATCGCATACTACGATCGTCTTGACCTTTTGAACTGAGCTCATAAATTCATTTTAAATAGTATGTAATATATTACTCTTGGTTAGAGTCGTTATCACCAATTGATATTGACACCACTAAATTTAAGCCTCGTTCACACGATGACACTAATGTCGCGACATTCAATGCCGCGACATTAGTGTCGCCGAGTGTCGTCGTATGAATAATAGATGTCATGCCACTAAATGCACTATAACTAAGACGCTGAGTGTCAAGCAGTGTCACGGCATTAAATGTCACGACATTTGTGTCATCGTGTGAACGAGGCTTTTAAAATGAAAAATCATAAATCATTAAAGAAGGTTGACGACGTAACCCGATATTTATTACTAAATTCTGAACATGAGATCCTTTCTTTGAGATGCATGCTTTCTTGAGTATCACATGTTGCTTAAAACTCTGCCGGGCAGATTGTTTAGTTGTGCCTTATAGAGGAGAGATTAGTGCAGACCAAAACCAACTTATCTTTTGACGACGTCAGCGAAATAACAAAATAGTTGAATTTGGGCCTACATTTAATATATTTGTCGGAATAGATATTATTATAAAGTTCTAGTAAGAACTTACCTAGTAAAAATAAGAAGAGATCTAAATTCAAATTGAAAGGAGGAAGGGAGGTGGAATTTGTTAAAGAGGTAGCAGCCACTTTTATAAAAATGGACTTCATTAAAATCAATTCTGGACAAGTAAGAATAATTATCAGTTATTTTTGGGGTGAAATCTAAATGTGTTAAAATTTTATACACGGAAAGGTGTAAAGCATCTAAAAACCCATTTTTTGTCAGAACGGTTAAGTGAAGAAGAGGTCTTGTAAAATAAATTAGAAACATAAATAAATGTATCTATTATATTTATAGTCCACAGGCCACCATAAGAAGTGAGTCGCTGATTGATAAAGTTTTCTTACCTTATGGAATCGCTTATTTATGCCTTGTCCACCGATGAATTGGGTATATGGCAACTGGGCGCTGGGCCATTTCTTTTTTGTTGACATGCCAAACTTGCCCTTCTGCGGGAACATTGAATAGAGATAGATAAAGTTTTGATTTTCACAGGATCGTTTAATTAAATTATTTAAAAAACAGTGGTAAAGGTGGCCACCGATAAGAGTGGGCCGTTTGGGGTGTCCACCGCCCCAAACATATCGCTTTGCGGGGACGTTGAAAAGAAAACGGCCCACTCATATCGGTGGCCACCTTTACCACTGTTTTTTTAAATAATTGAATTGAACGATCCTGTGAAAATTATAACTTTATCTATCTCTTTTCAATGTTCCCGCAGTAGGGCAAGTTTGGCATGTCAACAAAAAAGAAATGGCCCAGCGCCCAGTTGCCATATACCCAATTCATCGGTGGACAAGGCATAAATAAGCGGTTCCATAAGGTAAGAAAACTTTATCAATCAGCGACTCACTTCTTATGGTGGCCTGTGGACTATTAAGGTATACACATTTAGATCGATATCCATAATGGCCTGATGATAGACACAATCAAATCCTTATCAGTTGTTCAACAATAATAGAGACATTTTTTACGACGTCGCGTCAATCGAGGGATTTACAGTTTTTGAACTAGTCTATATAGCATTTTGCAATAGCAGTTAAAAAGATTAGCAAAGTTAATTTTAATTTTCTTCAGTTTTTCAAAATTACATATTTTTGTCAAAGGTATCGATTTTAACGTTAGGCATATAACATATTATGCTTAATTTTTGGTTTTATTTAATGTACAATTTTTTTATAAAGTAGATTTATTATGTTGTTAATATATTATTTGACTCAAATATAATGCTTCGCGCTGATTTACATGACAATGTATTCAGGAAGACTCAAGTTGTCGAGTGGATGTCGGTAGCAAGTAACGAACATGTCACGATGAGACGTGGCTTTAACACGCGATAACTGGAAATTGTTTATAAAGCATCAGATTTAAATATACCATAAACTGTAAGCTGTTTGTACCAAGATTATGTGCAATTTAATCATAAAAGATAAAATATAGCAACATTTGACAGTTTACGAGTGTCAGCAAAACATTACCATTTACTTAAAATTCGTGTAACATCCCTGATTGAAGAAAACACACAGTCGCCATATTTTTGAAGAATTCTCTATTCCGAGGTTCCTCGGTGCTTAACAATCCATGGAATTCACCGAGGACTTCGTTGAAAGAAAAGTAGGAGAGCGTGTGCCTGGACATAATGCAATTGTCCACGACGCTTCGAGTTAAGTCGACACGGTTCACCCAATTAGTGGAGACTGCTTTTTTTATAATGCTACTTCACACATTTTAAGGACACACTTAATAATAAGCACACTAACATGTAGGAATAATGCTAATGTGTCACAATATATATATATATATATATATATATATATATATATATATATATATATATATATATATATATATATAAGAAGTGTATATATATATATATATATATATATATATATATATATATATATATATATATATATATATATATATATATATATATATATATATACACAGGGTGTCCTAGCTAATATGGAACAGCGAAATATCTCCGGAACCCATGATAGATAGAAAGATGCGGTTTTCAGGGTTCGATAAAGGCTAAAAAGGCGCTTCTAGAACATATTCGTCCCCTCTCTGGCAAACTTGCGAAACTGCAAAATTTGCGAATCTGCACTAATGTCGTACATTTAACTCTTAATATAAGATCTAAACTCTGGCAAAGTCTCTTATGTGTAGGACGTTTTATATTCTCTCAATCAACCGGAATTTATTTACCAAACTACCTAGATAACGTTTATGACTCTGCAGAAATAGCGAATCTGGTACTTCAGTTAGTTTACTGTAGTCATCGCGGATAAAATTAGCTACGTAAAGTCACCAAAGAGTCAGATAAGCTAGTATGCTGATGTCTAATTTCCTCGTCAAATTATTTAAATCACTCCAGAAAAGTTACGAACCTGCAATAAATAATAAATTGGAGAGATTGAGCAAGGCTAAAAAGTGGTAAGGTGTAGGTGGTACAAAAGTAGGGGTACTTTGAAGAGTGTCGGGAAAGAATTACACAGGAAAGAACTACACACAAAATAATAACACGGAGAAGAAATTGCACATAGAATGAAATGAAATTTAAATTTAAATTTTAAATTTATAAGTGTCAAACTATGAGGTTTAAAAATCTCCCTCCCCTCCTAACTTTGAACGGTTTGTGATAAATTAATGAAACTGGGGGTATCTGTATCAGGCAAAGTAAAATTTGCTCTCCCGCCGAAGATCAACCACCCGTTTTGCCCCTAGGCCATCCAACTTAAAATTTCAAATTGGAGTGTATATTTTTGATAGCAGATTTGGATTCTACAGTGAAAAATAATAAAATTTTACTTTCAAACGTTTTTTTATATTTCCAATATTTTGCCCCCTATAGGAGGGCAAAGATTGAAAAATTACTCTCCCGAAAACACTAGAAAAATAAAACTTGTATCGTTGTAAAATCTAAACGTTTAAGATAAATTAATGAAACTTGGGGGATCTGTACCATGTAAAGGCAAGTTAATTTTCATCCACTCCCATACTAGGGGAAACCACCATTTTGCCCCTAGGCCATACAAATCAAAAACTTAAAATTTGATTGCGTATTTTTGATAGCAGATTTGGAATCTATGGCAAAAAGTAAGAAAATGTTACATCTAACATTTTTTTATAACTCCAATATTTTGGCCCCTATATTGTAAAACTACCATTTTTAAACTTTTACCCTCATATAGGGGGCAAAATATGGAAGGCAAAAAAAAGGTTTGATGTAAAATATTCTTTTTTTTCATAGATTACAAATCTTCCAGACTTAAACAACTTTACATTGATCTTTCAAATCCTAGGGATATCACAGCTTTGATCAAAATCTTCCATCGTCCAAACAATTAGAGATGATCTTGCCAAACCAAATATTTCAGAGGAATCTGATTTCGAGTAGTTTATTATTACTTCGAGTTTCATTTATTATTATTCTATTTCATTTCATTTATTTATTTATTTCTTTTAATCAATTTTCCTTTAAGTTTAAGTGTGCTTTTTTACTTGTTTACTTATTCCTAATATTTGATTCTGTTATGAATGGCTATATTTGTAATGTATTTAATATTTTATTAATTGATTTATAGTGTGATTTTTTCACCTCCTTATTAAACATAATGGCACTTCTTTAGATTGTTACTCCCCTTATAAAAACGGAAGTGTGATATTCCTTTGTCAAAAAGTACATTAGACTAGGGATGCTTAGTCTAATGTACTTCTTTGTTTTAATAGTTGTTTAGTCAATGGCATTTATATAAAAAAAAACTGGGGAGTAACAATCTAAAGAAGTTCCCAAATAATTTACATTGAGATTTATGTTGTCTTTTAAATCCTATACTCAAATAAAGCTTCTTAAAGCATAATTATAAGTTAATTTATGCTAGTAGTTGTGTAGATTCGTTACTTTACTGCACTACTCTGTATACATCATTACGAGTAGGTCTAATATAATCACTCTAGCAAAGTAACGAAACTGTAATTTCCCCCCCTTAAAATGAAGATAAACACAAAAATTTAAACTACCCGTAAGCATGGTGGTAAATGAGTTTAATAACAAATATCATCAATCATAAACCCACAAAAACCTATTTTTGCTGAGATGTTGAAGTTGTTTTTTGGCTCTCCTGAAAAATCGACAAAACGCAGTTTCGCAAGTTTGCCAGATAGGGGACGAATATGCTGAACATTTTCTGTGTGCAGCAAACAAAATTAACAAAAAGTGAATAGGAAGCCATATTTTTAAGACTGGATTTGGATTCTATGGCTAAAAATAAGACTTTTTTACTCATGGATATTTTTCGCTCCGATCATTAGTTTGCCATCTAGAGAGCCCTAAACTTGCTAAATTTTGAGATTTAATAAAACATGCATTATTAGTAATCTGTTTTCACGTTTTGAGCCCTGCTGAACACTTTTTTGACTAGTTTTTAAGAATGGATTTATATTTAGCAGCAAAAAATAAGAACTATTTGTATCATGCATTTTTTTCCTAAATCCATTAGTTTAGCTGTAAAATGGACTTTAAGTTTAAATTTCAGCAAGTTTAGGGCTCTCTAGACGGCAAACTAACGATCGGAGCGAAAAATTTCCTTAAATTTTAGCAAGTTTAGGGCTCTCTAGACTGCAAACTAACGATCGGAGCGAAAAATTTCCAAGAGTAAAAAAGTCTTATTTTTAGCCATAGAATCTAAATTCAGTCTTAAAAATATGGCTTCCTATTCACTTTTTATTAATTTTGTTTGCTTCACACGCTTTTGCTGTACACAGAAAATGTTCAGCATATGTTCTAGAAGCGCCTTTTTAGCCTTTATCGAACCCTGAAAACCACATCTTTATATCTATCATGGTTCCGGAGATATTTCGCTGTTCCATATTAGCTGGGACACCCTGTATATGCACAATAAAGAAGAAAAAGTACCAAGAAAACAATATCATTTTGTAACAACAAATCGGTGAGAATGTTCAAATCATTTTCATATTTTTTCGGAACATCCATTTCAACAATCTAAATTGTCATCATTTATTAAATAAACAAAAATTACAATGAACCCGGAGTATAATAAAATCAAAACAGGCAAACATTCGAGATCCATGGTAGCCGTCAAATTTTCACTCTTCTTGAGAGCGGACCCCGAACTGAGGTTTAGCCAAATCGAAGCCCAGTTCGTTACGTCTAGTATTACGAGAGACGACAAAAAAATTGTCACGTTTTCACCGTAGTAGAAAGTGACATCTTGTCACAAGACAGTTTGCTGATTCCGAAAATCAAAAAGTAAACATAATTTTGACCTTAATGGATTTTAGCGGAAAGAAACCATTTGACACTTTTCGAGTAATGCGTAACCTCACCGACAACAAATTAAGCAACGAATTTTAAAAAAACATGATGTTTTAAACATTTGCCTGCTCAAACTCAAGCCTTACAGTTAATTAGGGAGGACAATGCCGATAAACTCTTTGATAGCGGACAAAATTACAAATGTGACAAAAGAAACTTCGTCAGCAACAACTGTTTCGGAATAACGCAGGCGCTAAATTTTACCGACTTGAACAAATTGAAAAAATAAAAAAATAAATAAACTTATTAAAAACAGATAATTCAAATTAAAACAACCTTTCCCAATCTCCTAGCTACACTCAACAATCTGGAGCGCTACCTATAAGACGAAAAAATCTGTTGGTATCAGTTTACCTTTAGTAAAAGGCAAACAAATGCTAACAACCTTGCAATTACAATGCTTCAAGGCACTATAGCTTGAATAACAGTGAAGCGACTCTATCACTTATTCGCGTTCCGTATCTCTTATTCGTTAACGATATTACATCAGGTTTAATATTTATAATTGACACCAGAGCTGATTAATCTATTTGCCCACCAAGTATAATTGACAAACCCATCAGGAGTATCTACGTATTGTGTGCAGCGAATGAAACAACCATAACGACCTACGGATAACGACTTCTTACTCTAGAATTAGGACTGTGAAGAAGATTCCCCTGGCCTATTACTATTGCAGATGTAAAGAAACCTATAATTAGTGCAGATTTTCTTAATAAATTTAATATAATATTTTAGTAGACGTAGGCATATTACGCAATTTTATACAGAAATAGAATTTTAGTATTCCCGCCCTATATACAAGTAAAAAGTAAAAATAAACAAATTTAAATTGATGCGCCCCCCCTCCCAAAAAAAAAAAAAATACTGTAGAGTAGATGTCCCTGGTTTGATTCCTCGGGGGGTCACAATGTTTTCTTGTACATTTTTTGGGGGTGAAATTTTGGAGCCAAAACGCAATATTCGCGGTAAAAGCACAATATCCATAAAAAGTCATATATATTTTTAATCTACTCTTCAGTAGCTTTCATTTGATACCCAAATCGAAAATTTAAAAAAAAAATTAACTTAGTACTTACATTTTTGCGCATTATGCATGCGCATATTAAATGTTTAACATCTCTATAGTTTTCCTATGTGTAGGTTAAAAAGTTACGCCAGTATTTTTAATTTCACATCTCTAGAGAGAACTGAACGGGGGATATTAACCAAAGTACGACGGACAGACAGACACATCACCTTCGGCATACGGGTTTCGAGGATGATATACGAAACCCTAAAAACAAAAGGCTGATGATAGACGAGTCAATATAATATAGTTCGAATACTCATTCATCATCAAGTCTCAACAAAGATATCGGAGCTATCGCCAAAATTCAATCCGACAATTTTACAACGAAGAATCACGTGGCTCTATCATTGAAGCGAGCGTATTGCAATAAAATACTGAATATTAAAAAAAATATTAATCATGATGAATGTCATAGTTGAAAATAAGTGGAAGAGGGTAGAGTGGGGGTACTTGGTTCAAAGCTCACCTTCCTAGATAAACCTATATAACTACACTCCTATAGGAATCTTTACCACCCGCAGTAGCTTTTAAACTATTATTATAAATTTATCACTTCACTACTCAAAAACCTCCGCTTGTATCAAGTTGAAATTTACAATAATAAAAGAATATTAATTAAGAAATAGTACTTTAGACGATGCCTATGAAGTGTTTTTAAAATCATAACGTTAGAACGTAAGATATCGGTAAAAACGTTGTTTTCTCAACTTCAAACTTTTAGGTTCGCTTTAATAATAGTTATATCGATCTTTATTAATTCATAGCGGTGTCGCTGTTGGTTTTCCTAAAAAATGTTATTGTAAAAATGCTCATCTCATCGAATAGGCGATAATAGAATCTTTTTCCGTCCTGAAATTCGTTACGCGTTAAGTCTTAACCCTAGAACAGTAACCTACGTAGCCGCGACGTATATTTTTTTTTTGAAACGTTGTGTCACCCTACTTCTTTGTTGTAGTGCTGATAGCTATCCATGTAATCTTCCATCAGTCTGTTGACCTTCAGATACCACAGTATTAAGACCTCCGTCAACTCTCTTCTATTTGCACAATCATGTCCAAGGAAAGTCTGTACGTCGAACATACGTATCATTGCCGAAAACATCTTTTTAGTGTACGTTTTCGAAGCGTGCATTAGAAATAAAGCCATAACGTTATATACGTTTTCAATGCTTACATTATAAATAAGGCCTTATTTTTGTATACAAATCCAGAACGTATAGCCCAAATTTAAGTACAATTTAGAGATTTATCATTGCTGAATTTTGGTTTTTATTTTACTATAGACATGATTATAAGTTATGAATGAGTACCTACTAGGTATATACTCGCAATTTTGTTATAATTATAGTTTTTATTATTTAATTATGATTTTATGTATAATTAACCCGTATAAAAAGGGTTCTCAATTGTTTTGTTGTGTTATATAGCGTCAAAAGGTTGAGTTGACACATTCGATCAGATGAGTCAGACCATGAATGCTGTTGTTTTTTTTTACAATGACAAATATGGCATCAGCAAATTCTGGCACTTCTTTAGACTGTTACTTTTCTCATAAAAAAGGGGAGCAACAATCGAAAGGTGTACCGAATGTTCTTCTTTAGATTGTTACTCCCCTTATAAAAACTGAAGTTTTTTGTCCCAAAGTAAATTGGACTAAACATATACCATTGCCTTAATAGTTATTCAGTCAAAGCCATTTTTATTCTAAAACAACATAGGGGAGTAACAATCTAAAAAAGTTCCTAAATTCTTTCATTATTTGCAGTCACCAATTTTATGAACATAACGATGGAAAATGTTTCACTAGAATGCAGTTCATAATCTAACTCTCTGAGCAATTTACTAAAAGTGGTTAGAAAATCCAAACATTTCTAAAATAAAAGCCTAAAAGAAACAATAAGGAATTCTGCTGAGACCCTTGAAGATAATCAAGATAAATATAATTCTAATTTTAATCAGCCAAAAGAAGACCAAAAATTTGGAAAAATACTAATTGTTCTTTCTTTCCTTACAACTTTCATAAAATGACCAAGTCGTACTGCCAAAAATGCCAACCACCAATTTTAGGGTCACACATGACAAAATCTTGCTTAAAATGCCTTAATGTAAATAAATAATAATAAAATATAACCCTAGTACTAATCGAAATTATTTGTTACTCATTTTTTTATTTCTCAAATTGCAAAGTAAAAATATTAAGTAATTTATATTTTTCTTTTTATTTATTGTTATTGGTATTTATACCTAAATGCCCAGTAATTATATGAAAACATATATTAATATTTTGACATTTTCATGTCTTTACTTTGGCACATTTGTTCCTGTTTTTTTGTATTTTCTAATAAAAAAAAAATTTAAGTAAAAAAAAAAAATCTTAAATTTCCCCTCCCCCCTTCTATTTTTAAAAAAGGTAATTATATATCCCATTAACATATTTTTCCTCCCCCCATAATAATTTCAAACTTTTAATAGTTAATAATCCGTGATTAATGCCGATTTATTGGCATTATAATTGTGTGTACGTCGCTGCGACGTACCATTAGCAATTAGAGACAAATATGCTGGGTTACCGTTCTAGGGTTAAACGGATAAGGCTAACCAAAAAACTTAGCCTGAGTATTAGTAAAAGGAAAATGTATACCAAATGTTAACAAAATCTATCAGCTTTTACTCTAGTTATCGTCGGACACGTAAACGTTACTGACAGACAGACAGAAAGGATTCATAGTTAGTTAAATGTGTAAGCAAGCTTAAATTATTTTAAGAAAATATGCTGACGTTACCAGATCTACAACGACTACTTCACCTACATCTGCAATGAAAATCTTCATTAAGTCACTCACACCATTGAGACAAAAGGAGGTCCCATATAAACTAAAGCAAGACGACTAGCACACGACAAACTTAAGATCCCCAAAGAACATTTCCAAACCATGTTGGGACTTGGAATATGCTCCAAGAGCTGCTGGGCTAGCCCTCTTTATATGATCCCGAAGAAAGGAAATGATTGGAGATTGGAGACCCTGTGAAGATTACCGCAGATTAAACGCAATCACTATTCCCCCGGTATCCCCTGCCTAACATACAAGACTTCCTTAACATTTTGGAAAACAAACATATATTTTTCAAATTAGATATAGTTCGCACCTACCTTCATGTACCCATGGACTTTCGGACATAAAAAAAAAACAGCAATAATTAGTCCTTTTGGTCTTTTTGAATTTTTAGTTATGCCGTTAGATTTTCGACAAAATGCAGGTCGAACTTTCCCGAGATTTATGAATAAAATCCTGGGAGACCCACCGTTCGTTTTTGCCTACCTAGACGACATTTTAATAGAATAAAAAAAACAAAAAAAAAACTGGAAAATCTATCTCTTTTCAAAACAGTAATCCTAAGATTAAATCAGTGTAAAATTGCCATCAACATTAAAAAATAGTACAATACGCGTCAAGTGCGGAAAGTAGCATATTGCATGCGAGTGGGGATTTGCACCCGAGCGACAGTGAGGGTAGTAAAACCGCACAGGCAAAGCAAAATGCAGTTTTCGCACGAGTTGCGTATCGTACTTTATCTACGATAGTTGGGTTTTAATAATAAATTCAGAAACAAATATTTAATAAACTTCCTGAATGTAAGTTCGTTTTTTTCTATTTATAAAGATGACTTTAATTCATTAGTTGTAGTTTGTGCCGAATTAATTATTTCAGATATAAACAGTTCCTTTAATTAAACAGACAGCAAATTAGTTTTGTTAATGTAAACAAACTCGCTAATCGTGCGTTAAGGTTAAGACTTCTTCATTTTTACCGCACTAGGGAGGAAAAAAAGAGGAATTATGGAAGGTGCATACGCAATGAATACAAGTACGAAAAGAATCACTTTCTACGCATCTAAACAGAGATTAATTAACAAGTCCTCTTTTAGGAGTGTGTATATATCCAAGAAACCTTTACCGATTTTTTAGGATACATATAACAAAATATGCGTAAAATAAATTAATAATCACTTTTTCTTAACAAAATATAATTAAAAAAAAATATATATTTATATACATCGAATAAAAACATAAAATTAACTTTATCGAGTACTGTATAAAAATAATTTTATCCTTGTCACCATTTATGAGGTGTATTTAGTAAGGAAAAAAATTGTGAACAGGTCGAGTAGTAATGAACAACTAAACTATATATATATATATATATATATGAATATATATATATTTAGATAGATAACATTGAGGTGTTGGAGGAAAGCCTCAAAGGTAGAAGTTTTTCTTTAGTCTTACTGTAACATCCAAGCATGTTTCTACAGAAAAAACCTCAAGACTCAACACCAAGTAAAGACCATCCGAGGCAGGGCCCTGGACTGCCATATCCCATCTATACTCCTCTCCCAAGGTAAATAATATCCTTTGTGTATAGTTCTCATTATTATATATACAGCCGTGTCGGTCTTCTCGTCACTTGAGTCTGCTCAAACGGGTTTCGCCATTTATATATGTATATATATATATATATATATATATATATATATATATATATATATATATATATATATATATATATATATATTATATATATATATATATATATATATATATATATATATATATATATATATATATATATTATTCTAAGGACAGCTAATGTAAGAGGAGTATTTTTAGCTCTGTTTTTACTCTTTTTTATGGCAATCTCGTATATATGGAATATAATATAGCTTACATGCATTGTTATGATTTATTAGATAGATAACTTAATATTTTATTTAAAATAGAAATTAATGCTCTGGTTCTCTGAACGACCGTGTAGGGTCCACCTGGAAGGCTTCCAATAAGCCGGCGCCTTGATGGGATAGTATTCGCGTAGACAGTTTGTCCTGGAACGGTGAGGGGTGCGCGTGGCTCGGAGTAATGTCTTTGGTTATAGTTTTGTAGGGAGGCGACAACCTGGTCTATTCTCTGTTGTCGGTTTGTAGCGTGGTCGTGATTGGGCGGAGATCGGGGCAGTTCCCAATTAGGGTGCGTTAAGTTCTTGCCATAAAGAACTTCGCTGGGGGGCTTACTAGTGGCTTCGTTTCTCCGGGTTGTTCGTCCAAGGTCTAATGTTCGGTATGAAGGAGGTGCAAACGTCCTACCTTGATTCCGCCTTTCCATCGGGCTTCCTCGGGTTGATACATAGGCGTATCATATTGAGGTTCAATATGATAGCGGTTACACATGTCCTTCCACTGTTGGCTTACGAATTTAACTCCGTTATCGCTCAATAAGACATGGGGATAGCCGAAGCGCGGGTAGATCTCCTTTTTGCCTCTGTGTTGCTTACCACGTGAGCTTCCATCCACTTGGTGACAACTTTTGAGTTGAGGTAGGTCAGGGTCATACGTCAAAGATGCCAGGTCCCCAGACACTCGGGTCGTCTGGAGACCTGGTTTGCAAACAGAAAATGCTGACCACAGCGACTGGCCCAAGTGATCCAAAGTCTACTTATATGATTTTTTAATAGTTTTCCTAAATAAACACGCACTTTTAAGCATTTAACTTGTAATTTACTAATATAAAATTACGACGGTATATGATAGTAATAAAAGCCTAATATTTGTCAATTAGTGTGTCAAGTGTGCCACGCCTAATAATGGGTTGAGATTAGTGTGCCGAGAGGTCAAAATTGTTGAGAAATACTGCATTAATACCCGTGTCAACTACAACACTGCAGGTAATCCTCACACCTATCAGGTGAAGTAATTGCACCATATCGAAGAAATACAATTTCTACTGGAGGTCAGTAAATCTAGGTTCAAATCCTCCCAAGGGGCGATGGTGCCTTAGGAAGCAACCTTAATAGACACATACGCCAATAAAAAATTATTTTCTCGTCATAAGCATTTCCCTTTATAATGACTCTAGTAATGGGTTCGGAACTTAGGTGTTCACAAAATATATGACTTGGAAGATTTATCTAATAATTATAATTTGATAATTTATTGTTATTTATTTTTTTGATATATTTAAATGTAAGGAATAAGTGAGCCTAGAATTTTAGATGGGAAAATAGGAAGGTACGAAGAGAACGCAAAACTTATGAAAATCTGATAATGTAAAAGGGAGATTGGGTGAGTGTAATTTGAATGTAGTTGGATTTGACAGGCGTGTAATTGTAGTAAGACACTGATAGGCTGATTGCCTAGGTCACATCACTTGACCTCATCTACTTCGCAGCTTAAACCACCATCCTCCCTCCATTGCAACTCACTACCAACATACCAATAAACACACTTATTATTTCATTGTTCAACAAAATCAATATTAATCATGGATTTGTTTATTAAGACCAGATTTTGACCAAATTCTAATTGATACATTATTTGTTTTTGGTAACATTTTTAAGTTTAAAAGAAGTGCCAACTTTCCTGAATTTTTATTGTCCTGGGAAAATTGCTTCGTATGAATTACACACTAAATTTTATTTAATGTGTTCTTATAAAAAGTTGTCATCTTTGTACCTCTTAATATTAATTTAACATTGATTTTAAAGGTATTAAATTAAATTGATTTTAAATTTTCTTATCATTAATATAGTGCCTTATTTATTAATCAAGGACCATAATTTCAGCCGATATAGGCAGATTTTATGAAATTAGCATAGTGCCGAAACGAAGCCACTCAAGACTATATATTATAGAGACTTATTTGCCCCATTTTGGGTCCCTAATCCACCATTTAATTTATTTAGATTATACCTGAAACACCTATTATATTTAATAATTTCAATCTGAGTAATATGTAATCACTCGTAACTATAATTATATAGGATAAATAAAATAACTAAGTTCTTACAACTTGTTCCTAAATGTTCTTTCACCCCTATTCAAGTTTTTCAAGATCTCGTAATGGTAAAAAAAAACTTAGATGTGGGTCTGACAGTATTCTTTATGCTTTTCTTACTGAGTTTGCTGATATTCTTACTCCAGTTCTATGTAATCTTTAATTACTGTCTCCTATCTTACTAAGTTAAGTTTTTTCTCGCGATTGGAATCGTGCAATCTTATATTCTTATTCAAATCGGGAAATAATTATCTACCCTATAACTATCGGCCTATATCTATCTGCTGAGAATTTAATATAGTTTTTGATGGTCTAGTTTTTAAAAATATTAATCATTCATTTCTCCCCAACCACTACTCCCGTCAACATGATTTCACTAAAGGTAAGTCGATGTTGACTAACTTAATGTCATCGGTAAATAATCACGCAGCTTTTATCTCTAATTTTTTTTCTTCGCGAGAAGAAGTCGAGGCAAAACGGTTTCAAAGGCCATCGGTAGGTTTCGGGTAGAGGTATGTTGAAAATAACGTACCAGTTAAAAATAACCTGTTATTGAAGTGTACTGTTTGTTCCTCAGATTACCTATTTATTGAAAAATCCCTGTTCTTGAATAAATCTAGCCTAGTTCATAAATATTCCGCCTGGCGGCGGAGCGGAGGCTCTGTAAGGTATTTTATTAATAAGCTCTAGTCTAGTTCATAAATATTCTTCCCAGCTGCACTGATGTTTCTCTTTTCTCTACAACGTTAAGTTATTCCTGAATGTTCTCTCTGGAACTGGAACGGAAATGGTAGCTGCTCCTAAGATGCGTTATATAATATCTTTAACGGAACGGGAACGTTCTGTTCTTTGTTTCCGTTCCAGTTCCAGTTCTCTGATTTCTCTAATAAACAACTTTTAATAAAATCATATTATTCGTCTTCACAGGACGTCATCACTGCAACTATTTTCAACTAATCACGCTTTTATGGGCCTCTGAAAAGGCGTCAAAGGGAGGCCAAGGCCCCTATTTTTGGCCGATTTAGGCCAAATAACACGACTTTACCAACTCCAGAAGTTCTCCCACCTTAAACTTTAGAATTTCCGACGAGACAGTTTAGTTCCGTCGCATGGTCCCATAATATCTTGATAGTATATAGTTGGAGTCCGAAGCCAACAGCCTCCTTCACAAAACTACTTTCTATTTTTTTTTTTTTTTTTTTGCCAGGTACCTTGAAAGGAAATCCACAGCTTTGGCTGATTTAAATTCGAAAAATTGTATAGATCAGTAAATGTATAAGTGAAATGAATTTAATAAATGGATTATCTTATCTTATCTTATCTTACCTTGAAAGGACCAAGCGTCCTTTTTCTCCGAGTTGTTAGCGTAAATTTAGCACCATAAAAGTTGTATCTTCTCCTACATGGTTTAATTTAGTGAATTGTGCCTTTAAGAAGAAGATCTCGGATTCCTGTCCTGCCCCTTCGTTTTTATTAAATAGTTTGGCCCCCCCCCCCCCCCTTAAATTTTTAAATTTTGATTTGGCCCTCCCATGTTTTTGGGCACTCTGATAGAGCAGTTAATTTCCAAAGTTAAATTTAATTTGGAAATGTTCCATGCTAATTTTGCCCCGTTTTTCGACTATAAGGCCCGTTAAACTATTAATATCCAGGCATAATTTGGTAGGCGTCAAATGCCGAGAGCCTCCTCCACAAAACCGCTATCGATTTTTTTGCCGGTAGCCGAGTGCCGGGGGGGGGGGGGGGGTGGGAGGGCAAACGTCCGTTTATTGTGTTTTTAGCATAAATTTGGTGACACTCAAGTAGTCCTAGGTCACCATACTCTTGCATAAAATCCACATAATATATTGAGGTTTTATGTCAGGGGATTTAATTAATTTGGTTTCGAGATTTTAAAATATTTTAAGCGCGATAAGTTAGAATCACAAAACTCTGGTACGTCCTTCTTGAATGGTAAAGGAACGATGTAGACTCGATTGACCGTTCGATGATGAATTTTGACAAAATGCTCTTCGCATTCGATGTTTCAATATTTTATTGAAAAATAGTCAGTATCTGCGAGTACTGTTAATGGACAGTTCCTCACTTCAAGTCACTCAAGTCATTGTAAAAACACATATCAATATTGCTTATAACATGTGAAATTATGTAGTTGCAATTTTCTAATAAATTAAAAAAAAAAGCATTTGCAGCATGTTTTCAGGCTTTGTATGCTTCACAGATATAGGCTCCTCTATCTCCCAGAATCTCTTCTAATTTTCATTTAAACCGTCACCAGGATTCGAAGCAAACAAAGAATTACCAATAGATTGTTGGTTTGGTATATTTGCCAACAAATACTTGGCCGACGATGGTAGACATAATTTAAGTAGATTATCCCGTATAAATGAGACTGTTCCTGTTAAGACCACTGTGTACATATCCACACCCAAAAGAAAATATATTGAAGAAGGTTTAAAGAACTCAGGATCCGCTAATTCATATTGTACAAAATGCTTCCATACTGAATTCGAACGGTGAATTCGAAAGGTGAAAGATTCGAACTAGGTAAAAAGAACGAGATAGTTAGTATTACTTAAGCATTAGTTTGAAGTCTTGGTGAATTTGAGTTGCGGGGTTTGATAATACAATTAACTTGACCTGTAGCCCCTTCAAAGACAGTTTGCCCAATGCCGGAAATTAGTGATCGGCATTTGATGACATCAAGACCCAATCGGCGAACTGCTTTCATTGTTATAAACGAATATTCACGGCCACAATCAAGCACCATTCGAATCTTATTAAACTGGCCGTTACAGTTTTTAATTTACAGTTTTTCAGAGCAGTAACAGTTCCTATAATTACACGAGAATCTGTTTTGGTAGATGTTACCGACCCCGAGAATGCTCCATTCTGCTTGTAGTCCTTTGTAGGCTGTTCTACTTGAGATCCTGAAGGGTGGTTTTCGAGATTATTCTGATTTGGAGCTCTCGGTTCATTATGAATCACAGTTTTATGTTTTAACCCACATCTGAAACGACTCTTACAATCATTTTGAGTATGATAGTAACTCATACAGTTAAGACACCCATTAAAAGGTTTCAACATGTTAAGGTGTTGTGTGACAGATGCAGAAGTAAATTTCCGGCAAAACAAAATACTATGCGCCCCTGTCGGGCGCTAGGAGTTAGACTAGTGTTATCATAAGGGCCCGAACTATATTGCGTGTTCAGACTGGGTTATAGGATTGGAGACAGGAATGCCATAGACACCGTGGGAAATTCCCAGCCCACGGAGGGTATAGCGAGGGGTAAGGGTAGGAAGGTGAGAGGTGAGTAAGAAGGCAGGAGTAAGGTGTAGGAGAAAAAGAAAGAATAGAATGATCCTCCCAGCCTGTGCACCCGTATTTATAGCCCAGGGGAGAAGAGAAGGGGTCTGCCACCCTAGCCCCCTGGAGAGGAGCGAAGTGCGCAAGACAGGGCTCCTTCAGACTGGGGGATCGGGTCAGACCATCCCAATACCCCCGGGCTCACGATGTTCCAGGCGAGAGAAACAGACGCTCGCTACAACCTCAATTTATTAGCATAAAATACAAACTTATAAAATACAAATAATTAATACAAACAGAGGCTCGCGGGTCAGTTAAGAACAAAAAGGTGGCCGTCGCCGCTCCCCTTACTTACAAAAGATACAACTGACAACTTTGCTGTTATCATTCTTTAAAGAGTTTTTATTGGTTCTCTAATACTACATGAGCTATCAATGAATTATTCTGTTGAGGTCTCGAAGATTTTGTATTTTTGTTTTTTAAAGAATTGTTAGAAGATATGCTGGACACTTTTCCTTGAGCTAACTGTTAAACTTTCTGTTGACCTAAGCACCTCTCTCGGACAAAAGTACTTAGGTTATTTAACGTAGGAAAGGCAACTGCCTTATGCGCAACTTCGAACTGTTTCCTAGTCAAGGGGTCTAAACATTTGATGGCTAAGTGAAATAAAATAAATTCCGCTTCATCATTTATTTTGAATAATATGAAAGCCGATATGCTATCAGATATTATAACAGATAGAAATGACGAGAGAGAATCCACTGTAGGGCTGCTTGTAAGAGGACTAAAGGAGAGAACATCGTTAAGATAAGCAGACGTCAGCATACGCTTGTTGTCGAAAGCAGTGTTAAGCGCCTTCCAAGCTAACTCATAATTAGCTTCTTCTAGAGGTAAGTGATTAATATATGAAGCCACAGTTCCACTCTAAAAAAAGAAGCTAAAAATAAAAAGAACAACACTAAGGATCATAATTTCAACAAATCATTGAATCTCATCCACTTTAACGCTTGTTGAATCGTCATTCCTATATTTTATGTATTTTTTTGTCTCCTCTGCTAGCAAAGACCTAACATCATCTGTAAAAATTAGTTCGAATAAATTGACAGGAGACATATTGAACATTATGTAATCTGGTATTGGAAAACCTTCTGCAAATGGGCTCTCTAAATCACCCTTTATCCAATGTGGATCTTTTTTCTATATTTTTAGTCTCTTTTTGACCCAGGACTCTGAAAAATAAGGTGTTGGTTAAAAAGTAGCAATTTGTTGATATTGGGTCTCTTCTCTGTCTTCCCCTAGCCCTAGCTGGATATTTCTTACCAGAATTTCAGCAGGAGCCAGTAATTGTCTACCACACAAATGTCTTATATCCCCTGATTCATCTTCTGCTCCAGAATCCTCATCAGAGAGAACTGCAGGATCAGGAGGTTTCATAAAAATTGAAATAGCTTCTTCGGTGTCATCATCATCATTTCCAAAGTCAGACTGTAGAATTACTATTGCATCTTGCACAGTCAGCCCAGGCCTATAACAGATAACTAGAATTTTATACAAACCACCCATTAGATCCCAATTTACCCATATGGGTACTGTGGAATTTAAAAGCATGCTGGTAAATAGCTGACAAATTTATCAAAATTTAAATAATCTTAACATACTCTAGAAATATTTGAGATAATATATAGCGTGCGGAACTAACTAAATAGTAGGTGTAAGATTTCTTACTCTACAATATTCTTGAGGTAGTCAAGATCAAAATTTTCACACATTTTTAATACTTCACCATGTGCACTCTTGTTTTGTGAGAAGTCTAAATGAGCAATAAAATAAATACAACATTCCTTTACTAAAAGAAACATCAATAATGATAATAAGTTCAAAGATTGTTACTCAAGAGGTCTATATATAAATACACCTTTAATGGGCTCATAATATGGGGTCGCTGGGATCTAATAGGTTTTTAAATTTGGTAAATTCTGTTCAGATAAAAAGTCGTTAGATAACGTTATATTAGCCGCTGTTGAAGTCGAGGGATGACGCGTTGTACTAGCCGAAAATTTATCAAAAGCTGCGTTGGCTTCATAGTAATAAAAGCTTTTGTAGCACTATCCTTATCAGAAGGAAAATCCTTCCTGTTGGCTGCGACATGAAGATCCGATAACTCATCCCGTATTGATTCATATTAATTTAGAATAGTGTCTATCTATAGATCTAAACATGTCTTTAAAGGTAATAATTCATTTTAATTTTTATTTGTGGCGGCCAGACGTCCCTGCTCATTAATAGATTGTACCTCCTTGTGTGCTTGAATAAGTTTTTGTTTCAATGAGGCTATATTATCATTAAATTGTTTTTGAGCAGAGGTATTAGCACCTGCCGATGCACTTTCTTCGTCCGCCATTCGAAGATTTGATATAAAGTTTAAGAGAGAAAAAAAAAATAAAAATATTGAGACTATCTTGACCGGGGAAGTAGAGTATAACTATAGTGCAATATGATAACTTAAAGTCATTAAACAAAATAATAATTCATAAATCTATCTAGTTTTTGTAATTGGCCCTAAAATAGCGGACAGATAAATAAACCTTATAATGTTATCATCAGTTTATAATGTTGTTATCAGACTAAAATGATGATATAGTCTGAGAAAAACACACAATTATAATTATAAATAATAAATCAAAATTATTCTTAGATAATAATTAAGGTCTAAATAATATTCATAATATAATTAATTGTTCATTTTAAACTTTTTAACAGATCAAAAATTAAATAGTAGAAAAATAACAAATCTGTATAAAAGTTAAAAATAAAAAGACAACCACGCTCTGCTACCAAAATGCTACCAAATATGTTCCGGATTTGAGTCGATTTTTAACATATTTAAAATCCCGTAACACCAAAACCATTGAAATGACAGGATTTGTTATCATTCAAATGACAATGAAAAAAAAAATAATACAATTAAAGTTAAGAGTAAAATTAAAAGAACAAAATATAAATATCTTCCCTATAACCATACAAATATCATTCTATAATATAAAAAAAAAAATTAATAAGGGGCTCTCTTTAAATCATAAAATGAACAGTAAATTGCATCTTCGATTCGCAACTTAGGTGTACAATTAATAGAAATAAAATAAAATAATAAAGACTTGTTACGGGTAACATATTAAGAATAATAAACTACATAATGAAGGTAAAGAACTATAAAGAAGAAGGAGATTATATCAAATGATGTGAAAAGTAACTTTAGGCTTATCTGACAAGAGTACTCCACAAGTTGTCCACATAGATCCTCAATGGAGGTGAGTTGAAATCCACATCTGACCACGGGTTTAAGTTGGGATTTTAAACTTGAGGTGGTAATTGACGATGGAGGTAATTCAGCAAGTGATTGAAGAATTAATCTTCGTGGTGAATCCGAGATGCTGAAACCCAAGTGACCAAAGGAATTTTTTTCTGCAGAACACGAGACACTGATTAGACCCGGTCGGGAATTAACTGACGCTATCTCTACCACGTTGTTCGCGTGAGAAAGCAAGTGATGCGCCGGATACGATGCAGGATGACACAGCCAAGACTAGAAGGCAACTGACTCGCTGGTCGGCAATGAGATAGCTTAGATGGGGCGGGGAACCTAGGATACAAGTGTAAACTAACCTGGGTGTCACACGTCAATTAATTTATTTGTTATTATTGTTTACTTTTCGCTGTCATTCAATGTTTACCTCAATAAAAAATCACAAATTTGAAACCCGTCAAATGGAAGTTATAAATATATGGGATATGTCAAAACAAATAATATAATTTGCGGATTTTTTCCGAACTAACTTTCCATACAGCAATATTTGCTGATAACAAATGAAATTCTGCTAAAAGATGGCTAGAAGTATTAAAATAATGCATTGTCATCGTGTTCTGAGCTATTATAGTTTCAAATGTTTAGCTACTCGGGAAGTTAGTTAAAAATCGATTGCAAGATTTGTACTGGACAAACAAACAAACAAACAAACTAACAAACAAGAAAGCAAGCTAATAAAAACGTAGTAATTAAAGTTTTGTATGTTTGTGTGTTTGTCTGTCACCGCCACAGGTTCAACTTTATAGACGCAAAAATGGCTAATAGAAATCGATATTTTTTTTTCGCATAGACCTGTGCTGTGCAAACATGTTGCGCATATTGTAGGGCTTGGTTTCATCTAAAAATAATGAGTAGAACTAAAGTTATTAACAATTTTATTATAAAAATAATCTAACTACTTAGATTGATTACATATATTAGTGACAAAACCCAATCAAAAGTTTGAAGTTAGTGATTTATGTTATATTCTTACAATAAACAATTTGTTTTAGGCTCGAATATGGCTTGAGAATCCGAAACGTTGCCACTTATGATGAAGCAGTTTTAGTCATCTTTTTACTCTTACCCTTAAAGGATCCTTCTACACTATTTAGAACTATTACTACAGGGTACACCTAGCATAAATAAAAATTATTTCTGGATCATCCTACCTACCAGTTTTTAAACTTTTCAAGATTTCGCTTGAAGTTAGGAAGTGCCTTTTTATTACTACAATATGGCATACAGCGGCAATCTTAGTCAAACCTTACTTATCAAAGAATTTGATGATTCTATATCAAAACGTTTCTTAATGAATGTTTTGACAATGTCATCTTCTGGAACATCAAACGGACTGTGATCCAATTTTGTAGAATCTCAGCCAAAAAGATTATCTTTATTACCACCTTAATAGTAATAAGTTTCCTCAACACCTCACTCATAGCTTAAAGAGTATTAAGAATTGATTCCAACCTTAACTCACAACTCTTCAGCTCTTTTAAGTAATCTTACGTAGAGGTAATTACCCGAGGAATTCTGTGAGGTTTTACTATTTTTGAAGTTTTTGATTTATGTTATATTCTTACAATAAACAATTTGTTTTAGGCTCGAAAATGGCTTGAGAAGCCGAAACGTTGCCACTTATGATGAAGCAGTTTTAGTCATCTTTTTACTCTTACCCTTAAAGGATCCTTCTACACTATTTAGAACTATTACTAAAGGGTACACCTAGCATAAATACAGAAGATTGTAAATATATGGGATATGTCAAAACAAATAAAATACTTTGCGAATTTTTTCCCAACTAACTTTCCATACAGCAATATTTGCTGAAAACTAATTAAATTCTGCTGAAAGATGGCTAGAAGTATTAAAATAATGCATTGTCATCATGTTCTGAGCTATTATAAAAGTTTCAAATGTTTAGCTTCTCGGGAAGTTAGTTAAAAATCGATTGCAAAATTTGTACTGGACAAACAAACAAGAAAGCAAGCTAATAAAAACGTAGTAATTAAAGTTTTGTCTGTGTGTGGGTGTGTGTGTCTGTCGCCGCCACAGGTTCAACTTTATAGACTCAAAAATGGCTAATAGAAATCGATACTTTTTTTCACATAGACCTGTGCAGTGCAAACATGTTGCGCATATTGTAGGGCTTGGTTTCATCTAAAAATATTGAGTAGAACTAAATTTATTAACAATTTTATTATAAAAATAATCTAACTACTTAGATTGATTACATTTATTAGTGACAAAACCAATCAAAATCACTCATCTATAAAACAAGTGACTCACTAATCTATATTTGGTACTTCTAGACCACCTAGGGACTCGCGGTTTTCTTGCATTTGCGGTAGGAAATTGGCCCAAGCCGACTGTAAAAATAAAAAAAGTTAATTATTTTTAATTTTACACTCCTTAAATAATTATAAATGTCGGATGCAACTTTAAAGTTTTTTTGGAGGCTTATTGCGTCTAAACGCTAAGTCGTATCGATAAGTAAATTGCAGCAGCACCACGTACCGGTCGAGTGAAGGTATGTGAGCAAGGTATTATTTTATACAACAGAACAAGAATATTTACCAATTTAATTGGTTTCGTCTACATACAGTTTTATAATTATTTTTTCCTGCAACACTGCTATACGTTGTTAAGCGCTTTTAATGACGACTCAAACTCACATGTTAATGTAACCTTTTATCCAGGCAATAAAACCCAAATATAGCAGACTAGGGGAAAAAAAGTTCTACAGAAGCGAAATTTGGATAATTGTAGGGGAAGGTATTTTGAGCATCATTCTAAAAGTTCTGGTGGATGGGAGGCTTGGCAAAGTGAGGGGGAGGGCCGTAAAAGTCCCATTTTTTTTGTTTTTTGTGAATAACTCAAAAACTAAAGCCTCCAGCTAAAACAAGGATGAGTACAAAATTAGTTTAAATGAAATTCTCTACAAGAAAGGTCTCATTCATTATTTTGCTAGGATCAATAGGCGAAGAGAGACAGAGGGGGGAATGTCAAAATATAATATAATATTCGGTACAGAAGTATAGACAACATCATTAATGAGGTTGTGGTCGAGTGGAGGTCCGTTTGAGCAAGCGCCTAGGCATGAATCGCAGGCGACAGAGCTAGCAATACTTTTTTTTACGGCAACCGCACCTTCACCCACACCCAGTTTTACATCGACGAAATAATTTAAGAAAAATTGCTTCAGGCACCACAGGGATACTTTTGGTGACGGGGATTTGCCCTCCATCTTCTCCTTTTGTCCAACCCCATTGGGTGGGTGGTAGAGGGTTGTTGGTCCATTGTTGTATCTGTAAATAATAATGAGACCAGCAAGAGTACTACTTAAACAAACTGATATTGAGGACTCATACATTAATAAGTGATATAAACTGATACAGATAACTGATAAGAAAAGTCCAAATTCGATATAGTCTCTCTTCCTCCCACCAGAGGATCTGCAAAACATTCGCTCGGAGTCTATTTTCAGGTAATTCATTACAACTTATGCACATTAGATTTTACTGGGATTATAAAAATTAGATGTTTATATCTTATTAGTTATCCTTATGTGTTTATATCAGTTATTAATGTATGAATCATCAATATCAATTTGTGTATGTAGTACTCTTGCTGGTCTCTTATTATTTACAGATACGACAGTGTATCAACAACCCTCTACCACCCACCCAATGGGGTTGGACCAGAGGAGAAGATGGAGGCCTAATCCCAGTCACCACAAATATCCCTGTGGTGCCTGAAGCGATTTTTCTTAAATTAGTTTGGCGATGTAGAACTGGGTGTGGGTGAAGGTGCGGTTGCCGTAAAAAAAAGTATTGCTAGCTCTGTCGCCTGCGATACATGCCTAGGCGCTTGCTCAAACGGACCTCCACTCGACCACAACCTCATTGATGATGTAGTCTATACTTCTCTAACGAATATTATATTATATTTTGACATTCCCCCCTCTGTCTCTCTTCGCCTATTGCTCCTAGCAAAATAATGAATGAGACCTTTCTTGTAGAGAATTTCATTTAAACTAATTTTGTACTCATCCTTGTTTCAGCTGGAGGCTTTAGTTTTTGAGTTATTCACAAAAAACAAAAAAATGGGACTTTTACGGCCCTCCCCCTCACTTTGCCAAGCCTCCCATCCACCAGAACTTTTAGAATGATGCTCAAGATACCTTCCCCTACAATTATCCAAATTTCGCTTCTGTAGGACTTTTTTCCCCCTAGTCTGCTATATTTGGGTTTTATTGCCTGGATAAAAGGTTACAATAACATGGGAGTTCTCTTAAATAGAACAGATAGTTAAAAGAATGCATTCAATTCCAAATTTAATAATTTTCTTAATTTTTATATTACATAAACATTCTATAAACTTGTTAATTTTTGCTTGATTACGAAATACAGTGAAACTTGTATATGGTTATCTTTGAAGTTTGTATTTTATTACCTAAAACAGTTCAAAAATTGGAACATTAAAATAAGGGTACCATTCAACTTCTCTTAGTATTTTCAAACAATAAAATGTATTAACTTGTAAATTCATAATAGACTAAGAATAAACATTACAGAGGGACCGAAAGGGAAAAAGCGACTAATCTGGTTTCCATAGACTTGAGAATCGAATCACCAATATCAAACGTAATCTAGTTTGGATTCCCAGTAAAAAAAAAGTACACATGTTACACTAATGAACATCGATGAGTTATTCAAGTTGCTTCTTTGTCCATTCTCTAATGACCTATTACTGCTGTACAAACACGGTTTCTTTTATTTGTCCCTTCTATACCATCTAATGTTCTAGAGGTGGTCGTTAAGGGTTAGTAATAAACTTGAAAACGTTTACTTCATGGACGTGATCTGGCTATATTTTGACTCATATAATATACATTTCATTAATCAATTTATTTTAAATTTAAGTTTTGTCTATACATTGGTCAGAATTAAAAATATTTGAAACCTTTTCCTTTCATACATTCCGAAAACCGAATCCGGCCTTAACTTTTCTGAACTTACTGAATAACTTATCATGACTAGAAAAAATTATAGACTTGAAAGTGGTCGTGGCTATTGTTTAGTTCAAGGTTGCATATTCAAGGCTAATTGTAAAAAGTGAAGTTTAAAACAAATGAAGAATTCCATAATTAATAGTCCAGGCAACAAAGGAAAAATAGGGGGAAATAGTCCTACAGAAGCGAAATTCGGTACAGATCTAGGGAGAGGTATTGTGAACAACATACTAAAAGTTCTTGAGGCTTGGCAAGGTGGGGGGAGGCCTGTAAAGGTCCCATTTTTTCGTTTTTTTGTGAATAACTCAAAAACTAAAGCCACTAGCTAAATCAAGGTTGAGTACAAAATTATTTTAAATAAAATTCTCTACAAAAAAGGTCCTATTCATTATTTTGCTAGTATCAAAATAATAGGTCACGAGATACAGAGGGGGAAATATCGAAATATAATATGCTAAATAATAATATTCAGTACGGAGGTATAGACTACACTTATAAAATGTGTCTCAATCAGTATAGTCAGGGTGCCCATAGGCAAAAAAGTCAATGATACATAGTCTTTCCAAACCTCTTTGTATGAAAACCAGATTAGTCGCTTTTTCCCTTTCGGTCCGTGTAATGTTTATTCTTAGTCTATTATGAATTTACAAGTTAATACATTTTATTGTTTGAAAATACTAAGAGAAGTTGAATGGTACCCTTATTTTAATGTTCCAATTTTTGAACTGTTTTAGGTAATAAAATACAAACTTCAAAGATAACCATATACAAGTTTCACTGTATTTCGTAATTAAGCAAAAATTAACAAGTTTATAGAATGTTTATGTAATATAGAAATTAAGAAAATTATTAAATTTGGAATTGAATGCATTCTTTTAACTATCTGTTCTATTTAAGAGAACTCCGTGTAAATCATATTTATGCGACAGTAAAAAAAATAAAAAAATAAAAGAAAGATGTAAACTAAATAGTTAATTTATACGATTGAACAATAAAGGCTTTATTTATTTATTTATTTTATCCCCTGGTGCAAGTAAATTATGTAAAATAAAATAAATTATTTTTAAACAATTTTCTTATACAGTTATGTTAGTAATTTGCTTAGATATAATAAATAACAAATGGCATTATCTGGGTAAGTCAAAACACAATATTTAGTGTAATGGCAAAATTTGTCTCTACATTATACATCTACAGGTTGATACTTAAAATATGGGTTAATTTATTTTTTTAAATTATTAGAAAACTACTAAAATCTAAGTTTAAGTTCATTCTTAGCCCTTCAAGAAAAAGAAAGGAGTTTCAGTGAAAAAAGCAGGTATTTTAAGTAGTTTTGTATAAGGGTGTTATTTGCGAGAAACTCAGGCTCAGGGAAAAGCTTCTCTAGAACAAAATGTAATCTTCTTAGTGGATCCACTAAGTAGAGCATTATTTATTCATTATGATTACTAAGTAATCTCTGTCGGCGTCCAACTTAAAGTATAACGTCACAGGATCTTTAATAGACTTAACTGTTTATTAGAGAGGTTTTAAGGTGCAAAACACCCGGTGCTTGAAATTAGCGTACGCAGCGATTTCTTGATTCTTGGAGATAATTTTATTTAACCTGAAGTCCAACTTTAATTCTGATAAAACTATAACTTAAATAAAGGGAAAATCAAACATCAGCTTACAATATTAAAAAAATCAGGTAAATGTAAGAAAAAAAAAAAAAAAAAAATTGTATTCAATGGCGAAAGAATCTAAAAAGTTAATTGTTTTAGTTACTTAAAGGTGGAATTTTCATATTCCTGTGTTTTTAATATTACAGGAAAAGTTCAGGAAATAGGCTATTTCAGCTGTTAGAAGTGAAAAATGTGTTCTGACTAGATCCAGAACTAACTTCTAAGAATCTCAGCTTAAACTATACCAGTCTATTGTCAAGTCTACCATACTGCACGAGGCCGAAATTTGGAGCCTTAAGATGCATAGTGTTTCGGCCCATAGGAGATGAACTCGGATACGGGTATCGGCAATAACATGTTCCAATAAAATTTTATTTGAGTAACAGATAACAGCCTCCATTTGGGTCTCCAAGGGGGGGGGGGAGGGTATTTAAAATAAATCCACAAAATTACGAATCATTTTGAAGGTCAAAGGTGAAGGATGAAATATAACTCTACATATAAAATAATTTCATAATAAAACAGGGGTCCCTTAAACTTAAAAACGTGAACGAACCGACAAGCAAAATAAAATTAAATACCCTTTTTGAAACCCATAAGATTCTATGATAATAATAATTGATTATACGTCAAAAATAGTTGCAGTGATGCGACGTCGTAGAGAGGTGTAATATTATTATAATGAAAGTTGTTTGAGGAAAATCGGTTCAGTAGAACTGGACAGGACATAGATATCTTAGATGCCCGGAAAGGCGGGCCGCAAGAGGCTAGAGAGAAGAGAGGCTAGACTCTCTGAATAGGTATGGCAAAGAGGAGTTAGAGTTAACTACGCAACGCAGATAACATAGATATAGGTAATAAATAGCCCTAAGCCATAAGGTAAGGAGGATAGGACATTGGGACTCAGAGCAGAACAAGGATGCAAGTTAGAACCGAACTCTACCCTACAACAGCGAAATCTTTGCCTATTATTATAAAATTATTTAGCTTTGACAACAAAAACAGGGCAGAGAACAGAAAGAATTTGGATAACATTAACGAAACGATATCAGCAACGAAGTGTAATCCTATAACAATAACAGTTCATTGCATCTTGTTCTTGTTACTTGAAATGTTATTGATTCCGTTCTGTTATTAAATAACAATAACAGATGGTTATCTGTTATTGTTATCTATATGCGTAACAAATTTAATTAATAACACTATAAATATAACGGTTAATAAATTACAAAGCGTTACGGGCAAGAGAGTGACACACAAGGGTTAGTAAGCGGAAGCTAAAGGGGGTTAGTTAATAAGTAACAAGGTACTTACCTGGGCTGGCTGGAACATGGACAAATAAACAATACATAACAAGGAAACAAGAACTTCTGCCAGTCAGGAACAGGGAACCTACATATAAATTAATTAATTTGCGACGAAAAATAATAGAAGTTAGTTACTAACAATAATGATAAAAGTATATGATATAGAAAAGTGAGTGACGGGCCAGGTCGCTTAACCAAATACTACAAGGCGCCTTGAAACTGCCTGGTCCGGAGGATTGAGTCAGCTTGGCAGTACAGTTCTGCGACTGTAAGATGCCGAAACTCCACTCAAACACGTTGAACCTACTGAACTTCTTGATGCACGTCTTACACCTGGTAGGCCGAGGATGGAGGACGTGCTGGATTGAGAAACCTCTAGTAAACCTGGTTGCAACCTTCCGTTAATTATTATTTTCGCCGAATCTACAGCGGATCATGCTCATTCTAAATATTGTTTCCTTGGATTGAAGATTATGGTAATAAGATTTAAGAATTGCAAGGTACGGTAATAAATAAACATACATACATTACATTAATGAAAACATGCAAAGAATAGGCGGAGTCTAAACACATAGAGATGATATTTACCGGGTTTACGAATATGATTAAATCAATATTTCATTGGGCTAGAATACCCCTGGTTATAAAACAATACTCGAGTTCAGAAAGGAACCTTTCGGGTGCGCTGCAATCAAGCAAATTATGAAACGGCGGAGCACTGTATTGAGTAAGAAGAGAGGAAAAAAAATATTCCCAACGCTGTACGAAATACTTGCTATGACAAGTTATTCACCCGGTGATTCGGCTCAATATAATTGGGTTACAGTGGATGGTAGGTGAAATATAAAACTTCAACTTCCATTTGGAGAGTCTATAATTGACACAAGAAAAATAAAATAATAACTTATTTACAAAACTGGAAATACAAGCATGTAAGGGATAACAACTAAGATCGACCGTTTCACACAACTCAAAAAAGACACGTGCTACACCCTGGCGAACTTCTTCATCTTTGCCTTCTTCACTCCCCCCCCCCCCCCCCCTCCCTCCTCGACCCAACCTCGTTACCACATGCCCCTGTGATGTCCTCATCACCAGAACCGCACTCATACTCTCTCAGATAGCCAGGTTACCTCACCATCCTCTGTGACCTCATCCTCTCCTGACACACCCCAGTCCCTTGGCCCTCAGCATGACTCCTTACCTAAGGTTCTGTCATGTCTATTGTCGGCAACATACTATCGTGAGTTCTCCCTTCTCCGCTTACCACACCTTCTATACATTTGGTAGAGCATCTAACACCTTCCGATTTTACAAAAACTGTGTCACTTTTTCTGTTGTTCTCCTGGGCACCTTCAATGGTACGAACTAATTTGAGAGCTGGAGCGGTCCCTTGCTTACTTCCCTCTCTAGGTTAAAAGTTATACTAGAATACCATTTCCTGGATTTTTTTCTTTCTCCTCGCGGCCATCTGTTTGATGGTCCTTAGTACCTTTCATCAATGCCATTCCCGCTCGGCCGGTTCACTCATCAAATCTACTCCCATGACATCCCTCAACACCCTACCTCAGTCCTAGCTACCTTGGCAGATGACAAGGCAATCATATCTGTCCACCATGACCCACAAATTGCATCCAATAACACCCAAAGTCACCTTCTCCTTCTCGAACCTTGGTTAAGAAAATGGAGGATCCGGATTAACGAGCTGAACCGTGTACATATCACCTTTACTCTTCATCATAGCACCTGTCCTCCGGTCATTCTTAACCAAGTTCTCCTTCCTCAATCTAGCACTGTCATTTACCTTGGCCTTCACCTTGATCGACAACTCACCTGGCAACATCAAAGACTAAACGTACTGACATCTCAAGATACTACAAGTTGCTGCTTCGTTTACTAGATCGTAGGTCCAAAATTACTCTAAACAATAAACTTCTAATCTGCAACACAATTTTAAAACCTGCTTGGACTTACGGTCTGGAGGTTGTGGGTAGCACCAAGCCTTCCAACTCCCGTCGACTTCAAACTCTTCTATCCAAAATCCTCAGGAAAATTACCGATTCTCCTTTTTATGTATCCAACCTCACCCTCCACAATGATCTTAATGTTCCATCTGTCCGTGACCTATCTATATATCAATATCAAAAATTCCATCAGTCCTTATCCAATCACCTCAATTCTTTAGTAGAACTTCTTTCCTCCCAAACCATCCCAGATAACACACCTTTCCGCCTGAGGAGAAAGTGGCCTAGAGATTTGCTTAACTTGTAATAAATGTACTAAAAATTAATTATCACCTCACTTATCTTCCCTATTATAATTATTGGCTTATTATTTTAAATTTATTTATTGATATATTCTAAAATTTTCATGCCAAAAGAATTAGTGAATGAACTATACCCTTTCCATGTAATTCAACTATACCCTTTCCATGTAATTCACCACCCAAAAGAACAACAATGTATCTCAATAACACTTATAGCATTGAAATTTATGTAGTTGTGTTAGTCAATAAAAATAGCCCGTAGTGAAGTGTTTCGGTGGACTCTTAGTGAACTGTGATGAGTTAGAATAATCCACATGTTGAGGAGTAAAGAAGTGTTAAAGTGTGTCATGAAGATAAAATTCGAGTTAGATCTCTCTCCGTTCTCCTTCATTTGTCGGAGTGTTAACTTAATCCTGTGTTTGATTGCAATATTTTTACACATGTTATAATATTATGCTATGTATAAACATTTACAAATTATATTTTATTTTGTGCTAGTACATTAATTATTTGAATTTTTTTCTTTTATTTATAATTATGTAATATTTCTTATATTTTTATTATATTTTTATTATATTTTTTATATTTATTATTTTCTCTCTTCCCTCATCTTTTGCGATGGGTATCCTGAGAACAGTTCGTCCCTTGACCATTTCAATTTCATGCACATATAATGTCTCTCCTCCTTTCCTCGACACACTGTATTAAGTATAAACCTCCAGCTCAAAGTCACAAACCTATATTCCTAATATTCAAGGACATTGCTAACAATAATAATTATTTCTTCTAATTATATAGATTAAACTTATTCTTAAATTATTATTTCTTGTAATTATAATTTTTTAAATTATTTAATTAGCTTGTTTAAGGATTGTGGAAGGGCTATTCTTAAGCATGCTGATATCACGCCCCACTCTATCACTCCTGTTGTATTTTGGAGATGTGTGATATTATGATAACTGTTTGGGCCAGCCAGTGCGCATCAGTGAAAGCAATGCAAGCAGATTTGAATGGTTAAGTAAAACCACTTTCTCCGATGGGGAAGGGTACGGCCAAGTGCAACACTCCGTGGTCAAAATAAAAGGATAGTAGTAATTTGGGAATGCTGGAACTGGTGGATTTATTATTTTTTAAAAGTATTAAATGCCTTTTGACACAATTCCCTCCAAACGTATGATGCATCCTTACGTTAATGAATAGTTAGAGGAGTAACTATTTCTTCAAAGGAATTTACGAGGCGTCTAAAATATGCTGTCATACCGAGTAAACGTCTGAATTCTTGGGAGCTGGGTATTTCTTGATGACTTCGACTATCCTTGGATCAGCCGAAATAACATCTTCCGAAGTTATTCGGCCTAAATATTTAATTTTATTGAGAAAAAAGGTGAATTTTTCTAGTTGAACATACAATTTCGCGTCTTTAATAATGTTCAACACTTTTCACGGAATATTCTTCATGTAAATGAATAATAATCCCTCCACTGCAGTGGACGACTGCATCGTCAAGGTACAGTATATTTTTGAAAAGTACTAGCCATAGGCATTTTGTTGTAGCAATAGCTTTTGTCTAAGCCTGTGGAAAATGAGGTCTTGTCTTGAGATTCTTTGTCTAATGCGATTTGACGAAAACCCAAGTTGCTGAACGTCTCTGTAAGGTTTGGTATGATGTGTGCTTTGTCTAAATTTTTTTGTTTAGTCCTCGCAAATCTACAACTAGCCTATAACGTCGTTTGATGTCTTCCAATGTCAGGTCTTATGGGTCCATGAAGGGGGGGGGGGGGCTTCAAAGGCTTTTGGGATTATCCTACAAGGTGCCGACCATGGACTTAGAGATTCTCTCCGAACTCCTGAGTCCACACCGTTTTGAATAAGTACTTTCATAATAAGGACTTGGGAATGCGCCAATCTACATGGGTTTAATGACAGGGGTTTCATCTGTGGTGTTAATCTGATGTGGGGCTATAGAGCTGTTCCTAATTTGGGATAACATTCATGAGAAAACATAGAATAAACTGGTTCGAGGCTCTGAACTGCTATATCTTCTATATCTGTTCTGGTGATATAAATTTGCATACAAATGGCAGCATCATGAATCAAAATGAAACTCTTTAACAAAAGTTGTCTACGTCATAACAGGAATCTAACATTAAAATTTCGAGGTTTTAGAACAATTAGTTCAGGAGGTATACGTAAAATTTCATATAAATGGCCGGCATATTGAATCAAGATGGCCGATCGTAAAAAGATTTCTTAGAGAGCACCTACAACATTTCACGGTCATAGGTCCTGTGGATTTAGAGATATCGTGATGTGTCAGTCAGTGATTGGTATTTGGATTTTATATAATTTAAAGATAGATAGTTTACATTTTGGGAAGCTAAAACTATTTTCAGCAAAAGGAAAATAAATGTCCAAATACTGAATATCAAGTACTACTCTCTGCCACTATAGAATTATGTTTATCTTGGCTTTGGTTCCTTTTGTTCATTTACTGAGTTCATTCCACTTACACAATAAAATTATTTTTACCGGTGAATGCTTGTTATATTAAGAAATTATGAATTATTGTATATTAGCAAATTATATTCTTCCTTCTTGAGGCTTGAACACTATTATTTTAGATTTATTTATGTTCATCACGAGGTTCCATTGTGTACAATAGTCTTCCTAATTCTTTAATCTTCTATACTATAGTATGACAATTTTAGCCAACAAAGCAATATTGCTTGTGAAAAATTGGAGTTATATCATCGTGCCGTCTATATCGATTTACTTCAAAATATAAGTTTGATATTACTATCATGCAATGACTTATCAGAGGACTGCAAAATGTTTCTCAGTCATTTTTTTGTAAGACCTACAAGTGGTTCGTATACCTTGGCCATAATTCTAAATTATATACAAAAAAATTGCCCACCACGAAGAACATAATTAACAAATAATTAATGAAACCGAGACATTGTCACCTTTGCTATCGTAAAACCAAAATTGCGAACCGAAGACGTGAAATCTACCAACGGCATGTTTCGGCGACAAGCCACGGAGCGCTTGATACATTGCGGGTGAAAGATGATGAAGATGGGCGAAGTTGATTTATAACTTGAATTAAGATTGCGAATTTTTTTAAGGGTTACAGGTTTTTTTTATAAGTATCACAAATTATTTTATTTTTATAAGTTAGGGTTCATAGTATTTTCTATCTATATAGGTATTTTATTTAGATAACGGTAATTCTTTATTCAATGGATGGAGGAGGATTTAACCCGACTCTACTTTAAATAATAATCAAGAAAACAATACAAAACAGAAAAGTAAAGGGTTGTAATCTTAAAAGTGAATTAAATTCTCATTTTGAAAAATGTCATCGATTCAATAAGAGAGGCGGTTAAATCCTCTTAGAGTTGATTGTGGAGGTAGAGAGGAATCTTATCGGAGCCGACCAGGGGCCTCAAACTCCAATCGCAATTAGAACTTTGCCTTCACATTATGCCAGATTTATTAACTCTGTGAGGGGAAGAAGGAAATAAACCTGCTCCTTGATTCGGCTTTCTTTTCGATTCTACCAGTGAGAGCAGGATGAGGAGATTCTAAGCCTCATGTTCTCGAAACTGTTTTCCCACCTGGTGTTTTTCTTTTCCCTCCCTCTTCCACTTTTCACCAGCTCATTCCTTACCAATCCCTAATATCTCTTAATATAACAATACCGTTTTGACAAATAAAAAATCGGTCCGAGACAACTCAGACTAACTTTCTCATATAATCTCGGTACCAGATCCCAGAAAATATTAATATATTGTTATCTATACAGAGGGATTCGCGTGTCGATCAGCTAGCTGTGACTGTGAACCCACATTTAGGAACTTTCCAAGTGAAGTGAGAGTCCCACCCGGCACTACCATCTTTTCTAATCATCCTTTTATACTCATTATCATTAACTATTCATTTGCTTCCTTTAGGAAGCTATCATGTTAGGGAAGGAATAAAGATTAGGATGATCATCAATATGCACTAGGAAAAAAAAAAAACCATACATAAATACCAGAGATGGGCTTTTTAACCCAAGTGTTCGGCTCGAATAGTGAGAAATTATAATTTTTAAATTATAAATAGTAAGTTTTTTTTTAATACTAAAAAATAATGTATAAATGTGAACAAAAACGATATATTAAAACTATATAATATACACATGAAAGTATACAAATACAAGTTTGCACACAATATAATAGAATCAAACATATACTTCTAGATATAATATAATATGGTGTTAATTACAATATTATTTATTTTTTAATATAAGATGTATCTAATCATTGTTATCAAACCACTTGTTATTGTTATACTTAAGTTTATTTATGTTCAATCAATCTTCACCATAGTTACCATTAAGTTAAAGGGTTTTTGTTAATTTTTTCCCCCCTTTTTGTTACTGTTGTTGTTATTATCTTAAGTATTATTGTATATTCTATTTGAATCTTGGAGGCCGAGGAAAAAAATACTATGTTTGATACTGGCTCTGATAAAATCGAAACGAAAAAAATGTTCTTTGTAAATATCTTTTAATAAAATTATTTTTTTATTTTTATTTTTACAATATAATAATACAAATGTAAGTAATAATTAAAGTAAATCTGTTGATTTCATTACATCATGATGCATGGTAGAAAAAAATAACACAACGTCTTTTCATCTCAAGACATAAAAGTCTTAATAACTCCTAATTTTGAAAAAGCAAATAAATTACTTTCATCTTTTCTGCCTTTCTTCTACAATACATTTTCATTACCAATGGATATACGACTATTGATAACTCAAAAGAGACGCGCTAGAGCTCAATGGAAACTAACTCGATACCCATCAGACAAACGAACGTACAATATTGCTAGTAGAAAACTAACTAACTTACTACGACTCTACAAGGAAGACAATTTTAGGAAATTTACTTTACAACTTACAGACAAAGACAGATCACTTTGGAATGCGACCAGACGAATCCTTTCCCAAAAAATCACTTCTTCCCCCATCCTTAAACCTGAGGTACTTATTTACTTGGGTACGTACCAAAAAGTAGGTACCCAAGTAAATAAGGTGCAATAGGGAAAGAGTTTACCCGGGTACATACCATTTATATATTGAAAAATATAGGAAAATGAAATAAATTAAATTAATAGAAAAACTTATTGGGGGATGTTGAAAAGCACTGGGGTTTTTTGTATTGGGTTAAAAAGGATGTACCCTAATATATAAGGCGCAATTGGGGCAGAAGTTTACTTGGGTACACACCCAAGTAAAGTGGATGCAATAGAGGCATACGTTTAGTTGGGTACATACCCAGGGCAGGTTTTTAATTTTATTATTTATTTTAAAAATGAATTTAAATATTATTGACAGAAATGACAATGACTTGTCTAAAAAAATCATTTTTATTACATAACTCATTCTTGAATAAAATAAAATCCGAAAAGGTGAAAAAAAAGTACAATTACAAAGAAAAAGACATGGATAACCTCAGAGGCATTAATAAGAAACAAGTCATATTACTGACTGAAAGGATGACGGAGTGGAAGATGTTTCAATGGTTCCAAGGTAAGTAAAATGTATTTAGTCCAATGTATTTTGGGATAAAGGAATATCACACTTATGTAATTGAAAGTGACAATATCTGTTAGCCTAACAATCAAATAAGACAAAGGGACACCGACACAAGAAGGATTATGGTACAGCCCACGAACACTTTTTAGTTCTTATAACAGCAAATTTCTTTGGAGAAGGAAATTTAAGCAATACACCTTTTCAATATTTGGAAAGAAATATGTAGGTGGAAAAGAGGAAGATTAACGTACATTTTATATATATTTATAAAGTTTTTTTTTTAACATAAAATAACTTGTATTATACCAATATAAGTCAACCCGGATGGATTATTATTATTAAAACCAATTAAAAAATGAGGTGCATTGGATGAGTGTAGTGTGTACCCAAGTAAACAAGTGCCTTTTTTTCATAATAACTAAGTTAATGGTACAGAAATAAAATAATTTTCAGGAGTAATGATTCTTCCGGTTCCCAAGATTGACTCTGAAAAACGAAGAACGACTAGATTAGGACTATTATTATCTATCTTATAAGGGGCATCGGGTTGTTTATACCCCATACATTTCTACATTGGAAGTATAGAATGTTCGAGAATCATATATTTTGATGCCGTACTTGGCAGGTTAATTTGCCATGTGTACTCGAATTTTGCACCTTCCTCTAAGCATTTCATCTATAATTTAGTATTCTCCGAAAGTTTAATGAGATTGGCATTTCGAAAACAAATCTCCAAATAGGGCTATATTGTCCACGTTTTTCTTTCAGAACGTGTAGAAATATAGTCGACTCCTAAAGCAGTCAAAACCAATAGATTTTTTTTTGTCTTAGACGTTCGACATCAGTCGGCATTCAAACTATTATTAGCCCACAATTGATCAATAGCAAGATTTTTGGCTTTCTTCGTACCTTCCATGAAATGACGAGTCTGAGGAGCCTGCCCGGGCACCGGATCAGAGGGGGTGCCAAATTGGCCAGCTTTTTATTATGTAATTGAAGCGAGCGTAGCGAGCTTCCTACATTCAACGAAATATGCTCCGTGTCTGTCTGTCTGTCTGTCTGTCTGTCTGTCAGTAACGTTCACGCGTGTGACGATAACTTGAGTAAAAGTTGACCGATTTAGTTGAAATTTGGTATACATGATCCTCTTACTAATACTCAGGCTAAGTTCGTTGGACAGCGTGATTCGTCCAAGAGTTCGCGCGCAACGCTCGCGTAAACGAGAGGTACAAAAATTAAATTGGAATTTCAGGACGGGAAAAGATTCTATCATCATCTATTCGATGAGACGAACATTTTTTTAAATAACATTTTTTACTAAAACCAACAGCGACACCGCTATGACTTAATAAAGATCGCTAAAACTATTAAAGCGGACCTAAACGTTTATAATAGAGAAAACAACCTTTTTACCGATATCTTACGTTCTAACGTAACGATTTTAATAAAACTTCATATACACCATCTAATGCACAATTGAAACAGGTATGCAAAATTTCAACTTGATACAAGCAAAATTCTTTGCGTAGTGACGAGATACATTTATAATAATTGTTTAAAAGCTACCGCGGGTGGTGAAGATTGTTATTGTCGTATAGTGTATAGGTTTGTTTAGGAAGTAAAGCTTTGTACCGAGTACCCCCACTCTTCCCCACACTACCCTCTTCCACTTATCTTCAACTATGACATTCATCATGATTATTAAATTTCAATATTCAGTATTTCATTGCAATACGCTCGCTTCAATGATAGAGCCACGCGATGCCTATTTATTTTTATGTTGATTTTTTGTCCCTAGAATCTGTATATGCAATAAGTAAAAAGTGTAATAGATAAAAATAAAAACTTTCTACCGTTCAATAGAAAAGTCCGTCCCTGTGTCTCTTGGTGGGTGATGATCCATTAGCCGACGCTAACTTAAGTAGAATGCAATCGATATCAACGTAATTTGGCACCCGGCTATATAGCGTGCAAAGCTCGCGAGAATGTTGGCTCAAAATTAGTAATTGACGTTTTTCAATGGTAAATATTATTTTTTATTTATTCAATGACACAAAATATTTGGAAATTTTTGTCGGTTTAATAGATTATGATTATGGACAAGCTATATCCCGCGGACGAACTTTGCAGACCAACTATTCTTGGTGGACATAAAATTAACGTCCAATTTTTCAAAACTTCATAGGCATATTATGTTGCCTATTTGCTATTATTTGGTTAATTTGATTTGATCACTCTCTGCCTCGCATTTTCGTTATCTCCTGAAGGGCTAACTCTATCCAAACTATAACAACATAGCGGTTTATAAACATGTTTATAATTGAATTACGTTTAGATCGAATTTAACAAATAATTTATTTTTTATGTTTTAGGCAATAAATAGCGAAATAAAGTAATTAATAATGTTAAGCTCGAAAATGGCTGGCAACGGAGAAACGTTGCTACACATAAAAATGAAGTAGTGTTATTCTTCTTCCTCTTAACCAATAAGGATCCACTAGGCAGATCAGATATATTTTTTATGTATAATCCAGTGAGAGAGGTTTCATTATATAAAAGCTATTTTCTATATATTTCAGAAATCTTTGACTGTTTCATACAGCAAAATTTTACAATAATTAAATTTAAATAAAACAAAACAATAAATTAAACAACTAAATAAAAAAAAAAAAATTATTTTGTAACAAATTAATATAATTTCTACTTCCAAAACTTTTATATTTTCGAGACACTGGCGCTGGTAAATCTAAATTTAATTTTTAATTTTGATTTGTCCTCGCTATCCTTCCTATTACTTTCTTATTAGTTGTAGTGTAAACGAGTATGTTCAATTTTAACATATTGATGGATTGAAACGTTTTAAGGATCTTTCACTCCAAAAATGTCTGTCTGACGAATGTCTGTTTATCTTTTTTCTGGGCAGACAAAAGCCTAAACTATTTGGTCGATATCAATGAAATTTCGCATATTTATGTTCAGAAAATTAATATCCTAATGAATACGAGGATAACCATTTTGAAATCGAGAATTTTAGCTCTAAATTTAAGATCGCTACCCCTAATAGCTCTAAAAAATTTAAAGAGAAATAAAAAAATTTCAGACGATTTATAATACAAAATTCTAAAACGGGGTGCATTTAAATCTGATCTAACCATATGAGACGTTTTCCTGAGAAAAAGCTAGTTCTTGGGAAATTGGTATAATCGCAAAGTACTGTTAATTGCCGTTTGCTATAATCGCGGGAGTTCGATTCCCCCCAGGGGAGGAATTGTTATAGTGGTAAAATTAGATGAAATGTATAATTATAATTAAATAAAATTCACGAGACCAAGTATTTATGCACTCGTATATCATAGTTAAGACATTTATAATACCTATCTATTAGTCTAGAAAAACCCGTTCGATACATTGATAGTATCAATAGTGGCCGTGGCTCCGCACTGTCAAGTTGAGATAAACCAGCAAATATGCAGGTTAAGTTTATAACAGTGTAGGAGGGGGGGGGGGGGAGGGGGCAGCATTCTTTCCCTTAATAACTAACGAATTTTAGTGTCATTTGTTGGCAAACTCTCTTTCTCGATTATAATTTGCTAGCAAAATATTTTAAATAAATATTCAATTGTATATCTAACTATATCACTAATTATGTCATTGCTAAAAAGAGACACAAAATCCAATAGTTTTTACATTTTTTGCTTCTCCTTTCATTCCAAGAAGGTGAGTAATAGCTCGATTTATTAGTTCTAATATTAGTTTGGGAACATATTTTTGCTCAGTGCATAATTTTATCCTTTCCGAAGTAGGTGACATCAGTTAAATCAAAGTCTATAGAATCGTCTGAGTTTAAACTCTCTGATTGTTAAATGTATGAATTATGTTTAGTGTATTCTGTCTCTGCGTTGGATTCGATATTGTTTTGATCAAGAGCGTCTAAAATCATAATATAGGTCCGATCGTATTATTAATCTACGAGAAACTGCGTCAATCAAATTCAAGTGTTCGGTATTAATAAATAGTATTATTATTTTATAACAAATACAAACATATAAAATTGATTTATTATTTGACATCTTGTCGATATTTTGTATTCTTACACTTAGTACTGTCACAAATTAAAGTTTAAAAAATAAAAATTACTTAAACTTCTAAGTATTAATTCCCCTGCAGTCACTCCTCTTCGAGTAACGCAAGTATGGTTAGGGAAGCTGCTGTAAGTATGAGAAACAATTATTCTAAGTTTAGTAGTGGATCCTTTTAGGGTTCATGGAAAATAAATTAAATTAATTTACTTCATTCATTTTTTGCGGCAACGTTTCGGCCTGACCGGCCATTTTCAAGCCTAAAAATTACGTATATTTTATTAGTTTAACTACAATATATAAAACAATTAACAGTAACAAGAAGGATAAGTTAAGGAAAACATTAATTTACCTTATACTTGCACAATCGAGGTAATTATTCTAACTTAACTAAAGAATCAAAAACTTAGCTTTGAACAAAAAGAACAATACTATGTACAAGTTTATTCAAGTCGAACTTTTGCTTTAAAATAATTGTCAAAGAAAATTCAAGGATTTTAATCGGAAATAGTCGTCGGACGTAACGACTCAATGGAAAATCAATCCGAGTAAGTAAGAGACCTACTGGGGTCCAACCACTACCCTCTTGTATTAAATACGCAGCAAGACATTAAATCTTTTACAAACGTGGAATGGAATCTTAAAAAAGCAGATTTGGTTATGTTTAATCATGAGATGAACTAAGCCAACTATAATGACATCATTAGCAACATAAGTTCAGCATGCACTACCTCTATTCCAACGTACAAAGTTCGATCTAATTGTAATAATACCAAATACTGGTTGACTGAAGAATGCACTATTCTAACCGACGAGTGGAAAAAGCTACAGTAGAGTTTAATAATATAACAATAGTTATTTATGTAACTAGGCAGCAAAATGGAATTTTACTGACGAGTGATTAGATTAGCCTCCGAGCCGAAGGCGAGGACAGGCTATGATAATTAACTGCCGAGGAGAAGCCGAGGCAGGTAATTTACCTATTTGACTGCCGAGACGAAGCCGAGGAAGGCAATAAATAAACGAGGCAGAAATGTTTCCTTTGCTGCCTTGTTGCATACAATATTTTATCTACTTGCGGCAGAAAAATGAAGCTGCTAAAATGTTATCTTTATTAATATAACATAGTTAATAATTATGTGTCATATTAATAAAGACAATAACATATGTATTAACAAAAATTAATGTTCAAATAAGAAACGGGAATAATAACAATAAGTGAAAAGCAAACTCAATCTATAACAACACAATACAAAACACACCTTTATAACATACATAACTTCTGAATGAATAATGCACGCAATATAAAATATTTATTTATATTTTTACTAAAAAATTAATAAAAGTGTTAAAGATTTCTTCTATTGTTTAAAAGAAAAGAAGTAACTAGGATACATCAAGTAAAGTAGCTAGTCTCATCTAAAATGACTTCAATAATAAAAATAATATGGATGTTCAATGTTTACATGACGCTACAGTATAGCCAGTGACTACTATTTTTTTTAATTAAAGATCTACTAATCATTGAACTTATTTAACAGAATTAACAAATATAAATAAATTATTTTATTATTAAAACGTTTATTTATTAAATATTACTTATTCAACTATAATATAAAATGTTATAAGATAGAGATAATAGTATAAACTGTTCTTGCCAAAATAAGAGGTTATGACACGCAGTGGTAAACACTGTTACTTTCTCTGCCTAGGCTGGGAAATATTTCCCTGCCTAGGCAGAGAAAGTATTTTCCTGACTGTTTTAACTACTTTCCTGCCTGTTTTTAATATTTTAATGACAAATCAGGGAAATAGTATTTTCCAGCCTAAAAACAGTTAAGTAATGTTTAATTTTGCTGCCGCGAGTAGATAAATGTAATATTTTTTACTATAAGCATTTTGACGCCAAGCTTAAAAGAACAGTAAAACTTTCCAAAAGACAAGTTTGGATTAAATTCTTTTCAAATTTAAACGGTAGCTTTAACACAAGTAAATTATGGAATAATTTAAAAAAGCTAATAAACAGATATGTTTCCCAGCTATTTCAATTAGATTCAGCAAGTGCTTATAATTTTCTCAAAAAGTTATGTTTGGATCATGTCCCGTGTGATTCCCCACACCCGAACATGGTCGGAGAGGGGTGGAATACAGAAGCTAGCTGGTTAGAGGTGGTTTAAAAATGACAGTAACACCTCCCCGGGACCGGACGGAATTCATTATTCCATGCTCAGCAACCTCCCGCTCTTTTACAGACGGATTTAATTGTAGCTCTTATATTTACAATAACAAAATAGAAATTTCGGATGGTTAGTTCAATGAACGCGTAGTCCCTATACTGAACAAACAACAAGGATCCCTCAGATTTTGATTCGTACCACCCTATCGTCCTGACGTCTTGCATTAAGAAAACGTTCGAGCGGTTAATTAAAACTAGGCTGGAATGGTGGTTTAAGGAGGAAGGTGTTCTCTCGAGAAGTTAGTATGGTGCTAGAAAGTTTCGTTCTATTACGCAACCCCAGGCTATTCTGCTTTCGGACATATATTACGCCTTTTCAATTATCAACTCCATGCTCGTATTGTTCGTCGATATGGCTGGTGCTTACGATAGTGTTGACCTCCAAATTTTATACAAATGGCTCATTTTCCTGGGACTCCCTCCACAATTAGCTCAAATCATAATGAAATTAGTGACAGGTCACAATATTACACATAACATTAACAGAGAAAATGTGGGATCTAGAACCACTACACTCGGCCTAGGTCAGGGAAGTATAATTTTACCCCAACTATTTGACGCACTCATATCTGACCTCCCTACCTATTTCACCACGAAGTTAAAATATCGTAGTTCATGACTTTTACTTTTGTATTCAACTTGTATAAACTTTGTTTTAGTTTTGTATTCAACTTATTAATATGAGCCTTCCAATTTAAACAGTTATCGATAGTGACTCCCAAATATTTAACTGTGGGGACCCACTCGATACATGGGCACTGGCAGTGTGTTAATTGGCAATTGGTTTTATGTATTATTAATTTTGGGATTTGTAGCAATGTACTTCGATGTAACGAGTAAGCCATTGCACATGTTTTTTTTTTTACACTTATAGTTAATTCATTGAATTCAAACCATTGTATTACTCGTTGCAGGTCATTTTGAATATGTGTTGCCGTTTGCATATATTGTTCAGACTCACATAGCAAATCTAGATCGTCTGCAAAACCTATCAATAAAGATTTTGTAACTATTTTAAAAATGGAGTTTATATAGATAATGAACAACAATGGACCAAGGACAGTGCCTTGTGGGATCGAATAAGTGGATGTAAAGCTACTTCCTAATGTATTGTTAAGTTTAACTCTGTATAATCTGTTACTTAAATAACTTCGGAACCATCTTAAAGAAGGGGAAGAAGAGAAAGAAGGAATAAGCATATAAAGTTACTCAAAGGCAATACTGAAAAATATTTAAATATTCTGAAGGTGATATGACGGGTCCAGTTGGGTGCCGACATTAACACAAGTCTTTTATTTTACCGAGCTAAAATCAGGTCTACCCTGGACTTCGGATCTATTTTCAATGGTCAATCTCTAGATAGCAAATTAAAGCAATATTAACTATTCAGAATACAGTTTTGCTCAAATGTCTGGGTCTGCTCCCTTCGACTCCCCTCCCCATGACCCCCCCCCCCCGGAGAAGATCCTCTACATATAAGAAGGCAGATGCTCCCTGAGAGATTTTTAATTAAAAATTCCTCATTTAATCCAACTACTTCAAGTAATATATCCAAGCTGCACCTGTTCGTTCTCACTACAAAATATTGGCAAAAGATAAAGTCCTGGCTTATAGCAGATAGTTTTATCAATACCGCACCTTTCCTCCACAATATTTATACACATCCAAATTCGCCTTTTTCTCTGTTAAAATATGACGGTCTTATTGCTCCCAAGTCCTGATTGACTGACATAGAATTAACGCACAGCAAAATCTGCTTAACCGAGAGACTTGAAATTTTGAGGATATACTCTGTTAATATCATAGGCACCCACTAAGAAAGGATTTTGCGAAATTTTGATTTTGGTACACAGGGGTACGGGGTACAAATGTCAAAGTAATGAATACCCTTCATGATGCATATCGTTGAAAAGCTCTTTAAGAGTACAGTAATTGTTGTTATGTACAGTTTTGTCATATTTTCATTTAGGAGGGGGGTAAACTGGAATAATATAGCTATATCTATAATATAAGGGTGATTCCAATTTAAAGTTCTATTTTGGAATCTAAAATTGGACTTAGACTGAAAATTTTGACTTTTTAAAAAAATTCAGGAAAAATTATGGAATGTTCTCAGACTAATTTCAGATATATTGCAGCATGCGGGACAGATGGGAAATAATTTTTTTAATTTTTAGTCCGGAATTAAGTTTATTTGATACATGGTAATTAAGGCACGTGAATTACACATTTTCGTACACGGTTGTTACATTTCACTCATTAAGAAAATATTTTGGTCAGTTGTTTAAAATAAAAATCCAATTTTAATACACCATTAAATAGCACTTTTAAATGCCTAAACAACGAACTATACAAATGTCAAATTAATGAATACCCTTCATGATGTACATCGTTGAAAAGCTCTTTAAGAGTACAGTAAGGACAAAATAAGAAAAAAAGGGGAATTGAGCCCAGACCGATATTCTAAAGTTAGGAAGTTAATACTTGAGAAATAGCTCTTATTTTAGATGTAAGCACGTATATTAATAAAAGATAATTCCGATTTCAACCAAGGGATGTGTAAAGACATGGGGAGGTCAGAAGGAATATACCGCTGCTTTTCCCGGACAGTTATCTTTTAAGAATTTTTCTTCAGTAGTCGGAATCAATTACTAATTTGGGTTATTAGCAAATTATCTTATGAAAGGGGAGGGGGTGTAGAAATAAGGGGAAGGGATAGAATCTAGATATTCTCACTTAGTATAAATAATTTAAATGTTTCTTGATGGTAGTTTATACAACCATCAAATTGAAAATAACATACCCCGTAGCGAAGCACGGGTATCCAGCTAGTACTTTTATAAGTATTCAACTGCTATATTCGAAGCTGTAAAACATATTTCAGACTCGGACCATAGTCGATTAATATATTCACGGACAGTCTTAGCACGATTCTGGCTTTAAATAACAGAACATCGGACATCCTAAGATATTATCTGTTAAGCGAAAATGTTCGTCTTAACTACTATCTATGGTCGTTAAATAAAAAAAAAAAATGTTTTTTTGTCTTATTTTTAGGACCTTTTCTTATGGGATAGCAGGGGGGGGGGTATTTTTTTGCGTTTTATTTTAATTTTCTTGGGGGTAAAATGGCCGCCATTTTGGAAAAAACTATATATTTTTGTGAACCAAATTTCAATACCTTTAAAATGATACATAACTTCAAATTTTTAAATGATAAACATTTTGGGGCTCCATAGTTACGGCCTCCTAAAATTTCTAAAATTTGACTTTTTTTAGATCAACTCCCGGAAATTTCATTGGACCACAGATTGTATATTTATGTCTTTTTGCCTTATTTTTAGGACCTATCCTAATAGGGTAGTGCAGGGGGGGGGGGGGGGGGGGGGGGGGTAAAATGGCCACCATTTTGGAATCGCGATATATATTTTTGTAATCTACATTTCAATGCCTTTGAAATGATTCCCAATTTGAAAATTACAAAAAATATAAAATATTGCGATTTATTCGCAATGGCGGACACTCTAAGTGTAAAAAATGACTCTTTTTTTGTTATTTTCAATAGTATAGTAAGATATAAATAAACAAGTCAAGTGTGTGCTAATCAGCACACAGCGAGGGTCCGTAGGCAACCCTGTATAGTTTAAGTAGTACCCTATTGATGGTGATTTTTAAAATGCTAAAAAGCTTACTCTGAACTATCCTGTGGGTCTGATATTCTCAAAACACATAAACAAACTTCTGATCAAGTATTTTTTTTGCCACTGAACCGGACTACAAACATATAAATACATCTTAAAGACCATAATTATAAAAAAAAAACATATTTTGTCAATAAAAAATAAAATAATATTTTTTTCGATATTTCCAAAAAAGGTATCTTTACTTTTGGTCGAAGAATGTTCAGGAATTTTTTCAGATTTTTTGCACTTCAAATAAGCGAGATAGAGGGGGGGGGGGGGGGACTCGTTTCATAGCCACTTCAAACTTGCCTACCCTCGCCCTATCAAAGTTATAACCAAAGAATTATATATTTTTATAATCAGCTCGACTTACCCTTTCATATGATACCCCTCCCCTCACGGTGTCGAAAAAAAAAAAAAAATATTTTAACCCTTAAGTTTTTTTACCCTAATTTTTTTGAAAATTATTTTTTTAAGTCGCTATATTTTTAAAATATGTTTGTAGGTACAAGACACATACATGCCAAATTTCAAAGTGATCGGACGAAAGGTGTAGCCATGAGAGCAGGCGACAGGACGGACGGACAGACACACGCAGGAAAATATAAGGGTCCTTGGTTTTGTCTACGGACCCTAAAAATCGGTCTTAGACAACTCAGACTAACATTCTCATATAATCTCGGTCCCAGATCTCATAAAATATGAATATAAAATTAACTATGTATTGCATTAAGCTCGCTTCGATGATAAACCTGATGCTTAGTTAATTTGTATTATTTAAAATGTGTACAACAGGTGGTTGTTTACTTTTTGTTTTTGATTTTCAACGAAATCAGATTTATTTTCATCAATATCTCGGAAACTATGACTTGATAACTAACAATGTTCCCTGGGATATGGGACCGGAATTGTATGAGAATATTAGTCTGAGTTGTCTTGGACCGATTTTTTATATCTTACTTTATTATCTTTAAGAGTAATTTTTTACACTTTCAGTGTCCGCCATTTTGGAACGGGAGTAGATAGAAAGCTTGGGTTTACGGCAAATGTTTTATTTTTTAAAGGGCTTTTCAAAAATGTCTCTTTATAGGTGTTCGAATTTAAAATCTCAAAGTTGAATCCAATATAGCGGCAACTAATACGGCGGAAAAATTATTACCCTCCAAAAAAGTAGTTTTTTTACAAATGATTAAGATACCCGCTAACGGGAACTTAATATCGTAATTATAACCGGAGATATTAAGCCGTTTCCGAACTTTTAGATCACCCTGTGTATATATATATATATATATATATATATATATATATATATATATATATATATATATATATATATATATATATATATATTTGATAAAGTCGGTATTTCGTCTTCGTTAGCACGTAATTAATTAGCCGCCTTGTTTTTAAAATTCATTACCCTTAAATCTGCAGAACTTCGGACTCAGTTTTTAATTGTCACATCCTTACTCGGGTCGATTGTCCCTTGAGTCTTTACGTCCAACTTGAATTTTCTTCGTCAATTATTTTAAAGCCAAAGCAATTATTGAGCGAAAGGGAGGTGGTTATCGAGGTACGAGGGCCACTTGAAGTTGCTTCGTTTCCATCACTTAGCGAGGACCTTGTTATAAACTTACTGCACAAACAAGGCGGGCCCCCAGGAGGATGACTTCCGCAATTATCATCCATTATAATTATTGTCGGTGCAGCCACGTCAAAATTTATTAGAATGAATTATTTAAGGATTATATTAGTTGAAGTTAAACTCCGATGACTTTTACCTCATTAACTTGTACTATTCAAGATTTTACTAATTATCACGTCGAAAGACCCTTACAATAATGCCCTTTTAATAAAGCTTCAGCAGTTTTCCATTCTAATTATAATTTAAATTGCAAATAGATATATAAACATCAACACTATTGGGAAGGAATCACAGTTAAGATAATAAGATCTCCAGTTTAAAATATTACAGTAATAGAAAGAAAATTGAAGTGTGATAAATATTTGTTTAGATAACGAAGTTTAACTGTGTCAAGCCTAAGGAAACTTAAATTGGATGAATTACAGTTCACCTAATGAACCGTTATGAGAAAAGCTATAAATGTTTTTGTAAGGAAGGATAAAGAAAGTTGGGAAAGATAAGAGAAAGATGCGATGGCTGTGGAAACTTGTCATTTCTGGACCAAAAGCGATCTTCTCACACTCTCCTAAGAGACCTGTTTGCTTTATGTCCACAGATTACCGCTCTCACCTCCATAAATCCCTATCGCTTCTACATGAATCTCGCATTCCCTCTATAACTGTGCAATCTGTTAACACGTCGGCTTGAAAGCAAGATGTTTATAGTTAGGTATTTCCAAAACAGGTATACTTATATTAATATTTATAGTGGATTATTACCGTGCTTCAGTACAAGATATGTATTTTTTTTAATTTAATAGGTCAATAACCGACTAGAGCTACCGCCAAGAAATAAATTAAATTCTTAAGCAAAGCGTATCAAATTACACTATAAATAAAATATAACGTTACAAATAATCATTTGGGCATTTTACACATATGGTACAGCGAAGTTATTTAATTTTACAAAACTCACTTAGAAACAACTTTTTTCTTTATCCCTTTAGTTGTCTATCACACTTTCTAACTTAACATGACAAATATAAAACCTAAAATAGGAATAACAGTTGATCCTTAGACCTACAACTCAGAGATTTTTCCTAGGATTAATCTGCTCAAGCGGAACGACTACGATACGTGGAAGCTTCAAGCGAGAGCAGATCTAACGAGACGTGGTCTCTGGAAGTATGTGTCCGGCGATCTACCCAGACCGCTACAGAAGAAGAAAAAAATAAATGGGACTACAAGACCTCAACGCTAAATCGGAACTGATCCTAATAATATCTCCCGCCAATCTAAAGCAAATAAAAACCTGCGACAAGTCTAAAGATATTTGAGACACAGTTTCGAAAATATTTCAGAGTAAGGATCCTGATCGCAAAGCAGCTCTGTTAAAGCATCTAATATTAAACAAAATTCAAGGCAATGACGACATCTAAATAACTTCACCGACTCACTTGATAAACTAAACGTCATGGACGTGAAGATTAATAGCGATATTTTAAGCACCGTGCTGCTTTATTCTTTGCCGTCATCATATGAACATTTCCTCATCGCTATCGAGTCGAGAGACGAATTACCAGATCCAGAAAACCTAAAAATGAAAATAACTTAAGGATGCGAGGCTCGAAACAAGACCGTTTCGTCCTCTTCCTAACAAGGAGCTTTTATTGGTAAAAACAATTTGTTGCAAGAAAAATTAAACAATTTAATAAAACTAAATTTGACAGTGAAAATAAAAATTAGACTTTTCACGAAAAGTCAAAACAAAACTTTCTGAGTGCCATTGCCGATCAAGATTCAACAAAAAAAAATGAATAAATCTTTCAAGATTAAAGAATGCTTTTCGAACATCGAGTTTACTGACAAAGAGAGTCTGCCTTGACAGTGGCTGCATGTCACATATCGTAAACAAGTTAAATACATGAAGGTGAATTCAAATATCGGTAAATTAAAGTTGGCAACAGAGGATACCTCCGACCTCCGCCGAAATATACGTACATTTCATAATCCTATAGGATTATGAAATGTACGACTAAAATTTTTAAAAAATAATACAGATTTCTGGTCTACAATAAATTTGAAAAATACGCTTACGTACCCAGTCTATGTACAAACCCAATATCTGTTAGTAAAGCCACAGATTACGGATGCAGTGTAGTATTTACAAAAAAATCGTTTCAAGGCTCAAAAGACTTCCAACGGGTTTTACGAGGTAAATAAGGTCAAATCTAGAAAACATAGCCAGACATTCTATAAAGTGTCAGAAAGATAAATCTTTGGCATAAAAAGTTAGGGCGTCTAAATGAAACTGATTTAAAACAAGAAAAAAAAATTAAAAGGAAGATTTAATAAAATTCTACACAGGATATTGCTTTCAACTTGTTTGAGGACCAATAAGTTGGGAATCCAGAAAGCAACGCGCCGTAGCTCTTTCCACATCCGAAACTGAATATATGGCTCCTACCGAAGCGGCAAAGGAGGCCATACATCTTCAACAACTGGCCAACGATGTAGGACATCCACACAATAAAATTGTAATCTTTAACGATAACCAAGTACCTCAGAGGTTGTCAACAAATCCCGTTGTGAGCTCCGAACACATAAGCTTGAAAGAAAACTTCATCAGAGATGCATCTAGAATAATGACATAGGACTGGCTTATCGACCAGCAAGGACATGGTGGCTGAAATCTTGACCAAGTCTATTGCAGGGCCAAAGCAGAAGGAATTTAGTACCAGCTAAGGACTAAGGACTGTCGGGCCTGACCAGCCCCTGATGCTCCAAAGAGGGAATGTTGGAGAGAAAGCCTTTGAAGAATGGTTTAAGTGTAAAAGGCAAGGTATAGTTAGTTGTTGGTCATTGTATAGATAATACCAAATCTAATGAATTTATAGGCAATAGGCATACACTTACGGGATCCGAATGGATCAATGCAATAAAATTAAACATAAATTATGCCCCTCATCACGGTGTTCGAACAAGTGGCGGCCAGTAAAAGGAGAGTTAGGACCCCTCTGCCGCAGATGCAGTAGAGAGACAGAAAGACCAGCCCACGTTTCCTAAATGTCCAAATAACTTGCTCCTTGTTACTCGCCATTACCATATCGTCAAACATAAGATCATTAACTTGATGAAGATGAAAGGGTATACTGCTACGAGAAAGTATATACTATTGATTCGGATGGTTCCACCAGGTAGGCTGACATTATTGCTTTTAAGAAAAATAGTGAAGAAGCTCTAGTAATTGACCAGGTACATAAAGAGAAAAAGAGAATTTATAACAAATGTCTCTGTTATTATCAAGAAATGTTTTTGGAAAAGCATGGTCAAATAAATATCAAGTTAAAGGACTTTGCTTTGGGTCAAGAGGCACCATACCTAAGATTACATAAATCTTAGGTATAGATTACAACCGATTTTTCTAAGATGTTGGTATTGGCAGAAAATAATTGACGCAGATAGCTGAATCTATAATTTTAGACTCTTCTTAAATAATAATATATATGGATAATTGTCATTTCATTTTTTCTGACTAATCGTTTATTTCTTTCTAAACAAGCTTTTAAGTATATTGTATTATTTTAATTTTAAGTTATTTATAGTATTTTAATGACTATACATAAGGTTTTGTAAATTTACTGCTACATGTTGATGAGTTATTGTCTGTAAGATATTGATTAGTAAGCAGTGTGATGTAAAATAAATATGATTAAATATAGTGAAAATTGACAATCATGATGAGTTGATAGTTAAAGAGTCATATATGATTGTAATAAAGTCTAGTAGTGGCAAGACCGCCCTGCATTCTTACTATTACACCCACTACACGCTTTGGACGTCTCCTTTTCAACAATTATATAATGTATCCCTTCACAAAAAAATCTTCTGCCTGAATCTTAAGTTTAAATTTAACATGCCTGTTTTACTTGTATATTAGACGATCTATACGAAGTTTTATTAAAATTGTTACGTGAGAACAATAGTTATCGGTAAAACCGTTGGTTACGCTATTTTTAACGTTTAGGTCCGCTTTAATAGTTTGAGCGATCTTTAACACTTAATAGCGGTGTCGCTGTTGGTTTTAATAAAAAAAATTGTATTGAAAAAAGTTAATTGTCTTATGAAATAGATGAAGTTCAAAGTTTTCCTGTCCTAAATTTCTAATTATGCATTTGAAGTTTACGTTTAATCGAGAGTTTTGGCACGCACGTTTGGGTAGATAACGTTGTCTAACCGACTTTTCCTGGGCATTGGTAAAATGAACATGTGTACCAAATTCCAACTCGATCGGTCATATTTTACTCAAGTTATTGCCATCGGTCGATATTGTTACCGATCTTTCTTTTCAGATTCACTCCCGGACTCCCGGCGCTGTAACGTGCGATAAGGAACTTAGTTCCAATAAATATAATGTGTTTCTTTCAGGATTTTTGCAAAGATATATTTTAAATTTATTTCGAATATTTTTTGCTTAATCATTTGTTCTGCCAGTAGCACGATTTCTTCTGGAATTGGGTGGCGAAGTTGTTAATTCGTTTCGATTATGATCACTTCAAAATTATTATTCAGGTGTATTGTTTGAATTGCTGTGCCCAAGATTCTCCATTTAGAATAGCAAATACTAAAGGCGCATTCCACCGTTCTTCGTGCTCTAGATAATCTAGAATTAAATTATGATTTTTCAGCCTGTAAATAGATTTTTTTGTAAGGTGTTAACAAATTTAGTAGAAGAGCATATGCTTCGTCGCCAATCATATACCATATGTTAAATTAATATTATAATATAAATGTATTGTATACATTATACATATTACATAAAATTCAGACATAATTACAGGAAAAACTTCAAAATAAAATTATTATTATTAAATTAATGTATGATGATCAGTAATGACAACTTTTAATTATTATTATGTTGGAATAAAAATATTACTCTAATAATACTAAATAGTGTACTCTTTCTCGATTTTTTCCGTTTTCTTTTTTTTATTTTATTTTGATGGAGTTCCTGGAAAGGGATGACCTGGAAGAAGAGGGTTTGGGAAAGCAGGTTGTGTCCTAGAAGAAGTGACGAGTCCAAGTTTTTTTTAAGGTTTATGTTTAGGATTGTTCTCACTCACGATGGATTAAGGAGCCGAACTTAGTAGATTACCGAAACCAGTGTTTCGTTGGTGTCTTCTATTACAACCCTAAGTCAACGCAGTGAAACCAACTCAAGGTTAAGCTAAAGCGCTAATCGTCAGTCATCAACTACATGTGAGGTTGGCCAAAATTCATTTTACTTTCTTCCCCTGATTCGTCCCCTCTACCTCAGCAACGAGTTCCCTGAGGACAGACAGAAGGTTAAACCAGCTTCCGGCTTGATTCTCTTGTCCATAGACTTCCCGGGAACCAACCTGAATCCCCTGCAAATTAAATTATTATTATATTATTATTTTACTTTTATGACTCATTTTATTTTTTATAAAACTTAATTATTTATTATTTAAAGTCCCACTCAGTGACTAAGAAGTTAGGTTGGTGGATCACCTCTAGAAGTTTTTGTACTGGGATCCCATAGGAAAAGGTTGTTTTTACAGGGCGCAGTCACCCATTGATTTGGTTATTTTTAATTTTACCAGAAGAAGTTGGTCATTATTATTTTTTTTATTTGCTGACTGGAGAGTGTGCGTAGTCTGTCACTCAGAACTCAGAAATTTTTGTTTACATTTTTATTATTCTTTTTATGGGCTTTAGTATGTTCTCCGAACTTACCCAGTCCCCCCCCCCCCCCCACTTGTCTATTATTCCATTAGGAGGTTTAACAGATTCATTTTCTTCCCTTTTCCTATTTACCCCTTCATCCTCCTTATTCTTACCCTTTCAGAACAAGGTGGCGCTCAAAGAAACTTAGGTCTTCGTTTTGATGTCTCAGTAGTTGAAGCTCGGGATGAAGATGATGATGTGATGCTATTTTCATCTTCTGCAGATATAACCATATTTTGTTTATTATTGATTCCTGTTCATCTAGAGATGACATCTCTGGTTTAGTAGAAGAAAGTCCTCATAACATCTAGGAATATCTTGCTACACGCTTAATAATTTTTTATTAATTAAAAAGAGAAAATAGGTATCGAAGACACTTCGATAATTGATCCGACGTGGAAAAAGATAAAAAAAAAAATCTGTTTTCCTGGGGTACTTAATATTTTCATACCGTGCAGGGGTGCGCAGTGAGGGGGCGCTTCTAAAAGAAACTCTTTACGGAAACTCGTGAATATTAAAATGCTTTTTACAAAAAAAGAAGAGCTGAAAGTTTTTGGTAATTCAATGCCGTTCATTTGGTGAGGAGGGGAGACGTTTATTCATGAAGCAGCTTCGTTGCTTAAGAAATCAAACATCCTTCGAGGTTTTTGTGAAACGTTTCTACCTGGTCTGATTTACTAAGGAAAGTGTCATTTCAAATTCAATAGCTTCATCTCCTTTCTGGTATGATTAAAGAGCGATCTTATATACGGATGTCTTCAGTAAACTCAAATCATCTTTATGTGGGGGAAAAGAAATTCAACTCTTCTGTATAGCAAATGTTAGTCGAGAAAATCATTGCATGTCGTATAGCTTCTTTACCAGTTTAATTGTTTTTTTAAACAAGACCATAGGTCATAAGACGAATAATATTACTCAGCAATTCATCACATTTTTTAAAACAACAATAAAGGTATATGTGGGTTTTATGGGCAGGTAAAGATTGCCAAAAATTTATCCAACCACAGTGCTGGTAGCGTTTAGACTGTAATAGGTTAATAGGTTAACATTTATAGATAAATAAATACACACACACACACACATATATATATATATATATATATATATATATATATATATATATATATATATATATATATATATATATATATATATATATATAAGCAATGTAATACCGTGTTTTTGCACACTGCAATAAGGTACACAATTTGTGTAGTGAGAGACACCAAGGGATGTGCCACGAAATCGTGACACATAGGAACTGTTCCAACATTAGACTATACGTCACAAAGATGTTGGCTCGGCATTACGCCATGTCCTGCATCGTTTCGTCGCGTCCGACTCATCAGGGGCCCGACGATGCCCACCCAACTCTGGACCTATACCAACTCAAGAAGATCAGGTATAGGCTTTATCAGAGACGAGCGTGCTCTCACACCGCCATTCTTGCTTGGCTGGCAAAACAAATCAGCAATGTAATACCGTGTTTTTGCACACTGCAATAAGGTACACAATTTGTGTAGTGAGAGACACCAAGGGATGTGCCACGAAATCGTGACACATAGGAACTGTTCTAACATTAGACTATACGTCACAAAGATGTTGGCTCGGCATTACGCCATGTCCTGCATCGTTTCGTCGCGTCCGACTCACTATGGAAGTCGGACCACTTGGTGTCTCTAACTACACAAATTGTGTACCTTATTGCAGTGTGCAAAAACACGGTATTACATTGCTGATTTGTTTTGCCAGCCAAGCAAGAATGGCGGTGTGAGAGCACGCTCGTCTCTGATAAAGCCTATACCTGATCTTCTTGAGTTGGTATAGGTCCAGAGTTGGGTGGGCATCGTCGGGCCCCTGATGAGTCGGACGCGACGAAACGATGCAGGACATGGCGTAATGCCGAGCCAACATCTTTGTGACGTATAGTCTAATGTTGGAACAGTTCCTATGGGTCACGATTTCGTGGCACATCCCTTGGTGTCTCTCACTACACAAATTGTGTACCTTATTGCAGTGTGCAAAAACACGGTATTACATTGCTGATTTGTTTTGCCAGCCAAGCAAGAATGGCGGTGTGAGAGCACGCTCGTCTCTGATAAAGCCTATACCTGATCTTCTTGAGTTGGTATAGGTCCAGAGTTGGGTGGGCATCGTCGGGCCCCTGATGAGTCGGACGCGACGAAACGATGCAGGACATGGCGTAATGCCGAGCCAACATCATTGTGACGTATAGTCTAATGTTGGAACAGTTCCTATGTGTCACGATTTCGTGGCACATCCCTTGGTGTCTCTCACTACACAAATTGTGTACCTTATTGCAGTGTGCAAAAACACGGTATTACATTGCTGATTTGTTTTGCCAGCCAAGCAAGAATGGCGGTGTGAGAGCACGCTCGTCTCTGATAAAGCCTATACCTGATCTTCTTGAGTTGGTATAGGTCCAGAGTTGGGTGGGCATCGTCGGGCCCCTGATGAGTCGGACGCGACGAAACGATGCAGGACATGGCGTAATGCCGAGCCAACATCTTTGTGACGTATAGTCTAATGTTGGAACAGTTCCTATGTGTCACGATTTCGTGGCACATCCCTTGGTGTCTCTCACTACACAAATTGTGTATATATATATATATATATATATATATATATATATATATATATATATATATATATATATATATATATATATATATATATATATATACATATATATTATATATACATATATAATTCTGTGATTGAGATATAAGAAATAAATGAAATAACGAATATAATTGAAAATGGCATTTTGGGTATGGGACCTCTCCATGGATCTGGGAAGGCCGGCGATAATAATTATAATAATTGTTTAAATTAAAATGACTCTGCATGAAATCATTAATTAAAAATGTACATAGAGATCGAAGGCATATGGAATATAAAGAAAAGAACTTTAAGCGGCATATAATTATACAGACTTATGGCTTGCAGGCAGTATCGTACTCTAACGCTCCGACGGTGGTTAAACCAAATCCTACATTTTCTTTTTAATTCTTGAATAAGGATCTAGCATTTTGGCTCATTCACACTTTTATGTGTAACACACATAAAAGTAGTATATATACTAATACACTCACACGATGTGTGTATACAGTGAATTAGTTGATTAAAGATTGCTATAAAGAATGCACAGCGTTGCCAAATCTAACAGACGAGAACACTCAACAAAAAAACTGAATGGTCAGTTATTAGCGCTTTCTAGTAGAGAGCATCAAACAATTGTATTTCCATTAAAATACTGATTCCTAATATGTAATAACCGTTATTCTGTCTTTATATTAGCTGAAATGACATTATTTGGTATAATATACATTTGTTTATTTATTATGACAACAGCATAATAAATAATGAGAGCGAAGAAAACAGAAGAAAACGGAGGAAACGTCGATTTTGGGTACGTCCCAGCCTTCAAAGAGATCACGTTATGGAACTAAAGACTTAATGAAGGATTTAATTTTTAGACGATATTGACGAATTAAATCTAGAAACAATATTTAATAGTAATATATATTTAATAATAGTATATAATAATATTTAATATTTTAAGAGCGTTAAAAAAAGTAAAAAATTATTAGCGAAGCGACTCACAGGCATTTTAAATGACAACTGAAGCCGCGAGATGCCGTTGGCACGTCCACACTAGTTTTGTTCTAGCGGCTTTCTTTGATGGAGACCGACACTCGAGCGATTCCTGTTGGCATGCCGCGCGGCAGAATTTTGCCGTTGGTTCGTGCCAATGATAACGTCAACATCAGTCCGGCTTTGCCGGCGGCATTGCCAACGGCATATTGTGGACGCGGCTTAATGCAATAAATTTTAGACATTAAGAAAATAGTTAATCATGATGAGTTGATAGTTAAAGGACATGATTATAATAGGGGAGAAGGGTTTTTCTACTATTCCATAACTCACCATCACGTCCCGGCCATTCATAAATGATTTCTATATCTATATATTTCTATATACTAGTCATCGCGTGGCTCTATCATTGAAGCGAGCGTAATGCAATAAATATTCGATACATGTTATGAGTATGATGAGTTAATAGTTAAAGAGGATAATTTTAATAGAGAATGGTGTAGTGGGGGAGAAGTGTCCTTACTACTATTCCTTAACTTACACGTCCCATTTCAATTAATATATAATGTAAAACTTCACTACACAAAAACTTCTGCTTGTATCAAGTTGAAATTTTACATGCCTGTTTTAATTGTACTTTAGACGATGCATACGAATAAACAGCGTGGTAGGGGGGTAGTGGGGAAAGGTAGCTCTAAAGAAAAAGAACAACTACTCCATCATTCTGGCTAGACACGGATCGAGGTAGACGTCTAGGCCGTCTCGTCGTGGGGCAAGAAGGGAGGTGAGGGACCAGAGCTTCTTTTGGGGACTGAGAAAAGACAGTGGCGATGTTACTAGGGCCTCAGGCCCTTATAATACACTCTAGCCTCCTCACCCCCTGCCTACCCCACTCCTCAGATAAGACTCTCCTAGTTCTATCCCGTCACCATCATTAATTAATAATTAAACACATGTTAATCATACATAATTATAAGTAATAATTATATTATAATAATAGAGACGATAAGTTATTTAAATAATAAAAATAGCGATAAATAATTTTACTATACTAATAATAATAAATCATTTTAGATAAAGTAATTAATTAAAATGGTAGAGTTGGCTTAAGACCATTTCATTTCATGTCAAACTGACTACTCAATGTTTACCCAGCATTTTTTAAATAAATGGGTAGCTGCTCAATAAAGTAGTGTTACCAGGTTTCGGCCTGGTCTCGGTTGAATTCAAATCGAAGGTGAGACATGGTTAACGACCAAACTCTACACCACACAAATGTGAAGAGTTTGGTTCCAAACCTGGGCTTGCTCAATGGGCCCACCTAAGTGGCTTGCGTCTTCGGATGTAATGTAAAAGCCCTCCGGGGGAAAAATAAAATAAGAGGAGAAGGGTTTTCTACTATTCCTTAACTCACCTAAACGTCCCGGCCATTAAATAATTCTTTCTTTGTACATATCTATCTGTAAACTAGGCATCGCGTGTCTCTATCATTGAAGCGAGTGTAATACAATAAATATTAGATAAATATTATTATGAGTATGATGAGTTAATAGTTAAAGAGGATAATTGTAATACAGAGTCGTGTAGTGGGGGAGAAGGATGCCTTACTACTATTCCTTAACATACACGTCCCATTTCAACTATTATAAAATGCATCACTTCACTACACAAAAACTTGAATTATTACAGCCACATTGGTGTAGATCAATTGAGGAGGAAAATTATGCCATTTTACTACTTCAAAAATTTGGACCAAAAGATAATTAACTTTTGTAAGAGTTGTTCGATATGTATGGAAATGAAAGTGCGCTGAGGTAGAATAATTGGTTCAAGGCTAAGATTTGGCCCTGAAGTTAAACCTTACGAGATCATGTCCATTGATACGGTTGGGGGTTAGGGAGAAACAGATCATCTAAGAAATTCATGCACATATTAGTAGATAATTTTAATAGATACGCCTTGATTTCTACTACAAAAAGAAGTCAATGAGTGATAGACTTTGTAAATCTAATTGATGCAATGGCGAAGAAAAATTAAATAAAACTCATCCTAGCAGACCAGTAAAGTACTTTAAGCTCTCGAAAGATTAAGAATTATCTAGACAAGATGACCATTCTATTAATATTCACATGTATTGATTGCCCACAATCTAATGAACTTAATGAAAGACTATATCAGACTCTTTTGAATAGAATAAGGTGTAAGACAAATAGTGGCGATAACATTGCTTGGTCAACAGTAGCTTAGGATTGTGTTACAGACTACAATGGGACAATACATAGCTCAACCAATTTCGAACCGGTATGTTTACTATTTGATTAGCAATCAAGTATTAGTCCTATTTTCATACAAAACTAAAATAATATAGCTAAAGATAGAGAGAAAGCGTACCTAAATTCTATTAAGAGCGAAGAAAACAAAAAGAGAGTAAAATCGAAAGGTACAAGGTTTTTAAGTTGGATATCTGGTGTCTGTTGAGAACACAAGTAAATTGAATATAAAGAAAACGGATAAAGTAGGAATTGGAACATTTGAAGTTCTTAAGCGGTTTCACGAAATTGATTGTGCAAAGAAAAAGAAGATTTCGAATTGTTTTCACAGTTGCAAGATGTCACTTTATCTCCCCGAAAAAGTGACCGAAAAGAGGGAGACATAAATCCGTAATTAACGCTACATATTTTGTATTTATTAGTTTGTTTATTTAATTTATCAGATTAGGGAGATGATACAAGGTTATGGTTATTATTTAGTTTGTTATTATAACGTGTTATTTAATTTCCTTTAAGGATTAATAAAATATGTTAAACCCTACACTCAACTAAGTTTCTTGAAAACTAACCAACAAAACTTATATATATATATATATATATATATATATATATATATATATATATATATATATATATATATATATATATATATATATATATATATATATATATATATATATATATATATATATATATATATATATATATATATATATAAACACACATATTAAAGAAGAGTTGACAGAGCCCAACTGGTGTGATTCTTTCTGGTCTAATTCTTTTGCCGTAAATTTCGGCCCCTAGATCTGTGGAAAAGTAGTGCACTATATATTGGGACTAATCTATCACTTTGGACAGATAAATACCATTCTAGTTGATATATACCATTCTCCGGTATATATCAACTAGTAGATCGCTGGACTGAAAATTCAGATCTGTGATTTAAATCCCATCGTCGGAGTTAATTGTTCTCTGTATGTTTTCCTTATTTAATTATAATTTGATTTATATATTTATGTATACACAACAAATTTAGAGTATATAATAATAAAATGCTGATGGATTGTTCTTAGAGGAGAGTGTAGAGAGGGTTGGAGTTGAAGGAAATCGTTTTCTTTTTAAAAGCTTTTTTAAAAATTTAATCATTTATGAGAAAGAGACAAGGCAAAGCCTTTAGTTGACAACAAAACATGTCATTTTATGTTGAGCTGTAACCAACACAAAATCACATTTTCCTAGACTAAGAACGTAAGACTTGGTTCCTCATTTAAACAAATATTATTAATAATAAATCCTTAGTTGGTTTCATATAATAATTGTTTTTATTGTTTTTTTAATTTTAAATGGTTTATGGATTTATTCTCTAAGCATCTATAACGTATACTACTAGTATTTTTTTTTTATTAAACTACTAGTATTCTTTATTAAAATGAAATTAATTGTTTATTTTGTTGAGCAAATAATTTAAATTTGTGTTTCCCTCCTAAAAATCAAATTCTTGTTATTATCAACATTAGATTGATGTTTACAAGATGCTTTATAATTTATTTCCCAAAGTCCAGATGTGAACATGTAGATGTCGTTCCTTCAACGTCGTTCGTTGTTTTGATACTCGCTCTAAAAATGCAACAACTAAGATAAACGGAGCCGAATGAATGCTGATATATCGTGGTATGTAAGGTTAAATTCATTATTTGTACGGATGATGTTAGGAAAAAGAAGCAGGCTTGAGGAAAGCGCTTTTCCTCTTTGTTGGATAACAGGCTTTAGCACGTCAGGGCAAGATGTCAGGCCGGATCCAAGACATATAAATAAGGAGGCTAGCAGCCAATATACTAGACAGCCGTTCTATCAACCAATAAAATGAATGTATACCTACACAATTTGCATCGCTTCAATACACCCACCTCAACGCACCTCAAACTTTTACCTAACTTTATCGAGATCCTTGCGGCAGAAAAATGTAAGTCCCTTTTTTTTGCTCTACCTGCCTGAGAGAAACATTCGGATCAAGAAGGCATTTAAAAGGGAAAATGACGAGGTGATATCTATCGTTTACTCGAATGTTAAATATTTTAATCTTCAGTAAGATGTGTGTAACCTGTGATGTAACGAAGTTCCTTATGGCACGTTCTGGAGCCCGGGAGTGAATCCGAAAAAAAACCAACCATTACAAACTAAATAACCACCGTCCAAAAATAACCGTCACAAAATCTACCGATGACGATAAGTTGAGTAAAATATGACCGAGTTCGTTGAAATTTGGTAGACATGTTGATTTTACCAATGCCCAGGCTGAGTTCGTTGGACAACGTTGTCCGCCCAAGCGTTCACGCGCAACGCTCGCGTAAACGTAGGTTTCAAATTTAAAATTGGAATTTTAGGACGGGAAAAAATTCTAACTTCATCTATTTAATGAGGCAAACAACTTTTATAAATAATTTTTTTTAGTAAAACGATCACCGACACTGCTATAAAGTGATAAAGATCGCTAAATTTATTAAAGCGGACCTAAACGTTTAAAATAAAGTAAACAACGTTTTTACCGACATTTTAACGATTTTAATAAAACTTCTTACTCATCGTCTAAAGTACAATTGAAACAGGCATGTAAAATTTCAACCTGATACAAGCAAACTTTTTGAGTAAGGAAGAGATATATTTCATAATATTTTAAATGAGTAGGCCGGGCAGGTAGAAAACAGTCCTATTTACCAACTACAAACATACTCCTTAACTATAAACTCATCATGATTAACTTTTTTCTCAATATTTAAAATATTTATTGTAAGACGCTTGATTTAATGATACAAATAATGATTTTCTTTTAATTTTGCCTTAACTCCGCTAGGTACAAACAGTTAGTTACTTTTAATTTTGTCTCTTTTCTAACTCCGCCATGTATAAGTAGTTAGCAAAGTATACGTACTTAGCAGTGTGATTTTATAATTTATATTTAATGAAAAATGTAAGGAACTTCGTTCCTACCGGGTGCCGCTCGACACCAAACGAATTTTTTAAATTGCCTACAATGTCTATTTGTTTGCTAATTGTATACTCATATATTACTTTTGCTTTCGTCTTTGAGGGGGTTAGTTATTAGTCTAAATGTAGTTAATAGACGAAAGGAAAATAATAAATAACTTAGTTTTCTGGTAAAATCTAAGTTGAAGGGTTTGAAGTCCGACTTTTTCTTCCACTACTTAGAAGCATCTTCAGGGGTGTGATGCATCGTGATGTTAACCTTCAATTTTCTTCTAAATGGTCTATATGGTATATTATAAAATCCAACACATTGCTTTAAATGCAATATTTTACCTCCTCTTGAGGCATCTTCAGGCCTTTAATTTCGTTTTCCTGTTTATTTATTTAAATAATCCGAGTGATTAATTTTTTAATACTGGTCTCCAGCTCCACAGTATCTTATCAAAATTTGAAAAATGAACATGTTGTCTCAACAAGAAAATTAAATAATTTAATAGTTTTAGTTATTTGACATATATGAACAACAATTGCGTGACAATGTGGAGTTTCACAGCTAACAGGATACCTGTATTAAAAAAGCAATTACTAGGATTATTTAAATAAATAAACAGGAAAACTAAATTAAAGACTGAAGATGCCTCAAGAGGAGGTGAAATATTTCATTTAATAGCAATGTGTTGTATTTTATAAAATACCCTAAAGACAATTTAGAAGAAAATTGAAGGACTATTAAAAAAGGGGAAAAGACTAGGATTCTGATGTTAACATATAGTAACTACAAGATAATATAGAAGGGAGAGAAGAACGGCGTATATATACATTCTTTGTCGAGCGGGTTATGTTTGACTGGAAGTAACTGTGTTGCCGCCTCTTGCTTTCTGCTTGGCATAGGTGCTGTACCTGAGGTTTGCAGATCTGGGAAAGGGTGAAATCATCCTCTCTGTTGAAGTTCTGTGGTTTTTCGATATCAATAGCCCCCCTTACCATCCTGCTCTCATCCCTGTTGCAGATGCTAGAACAAAACTTTGAAACTTGATGAGATGATAAATTTCTTCAGAATGTCGAGCTATCGCTGATCTGTAATAGTTGTTCTTCACTGCTCTTACGTGTTACTAGGTGTGTTGATATCAGTCTTCTGGTTTGTAGTTTTTTCCGTTTTTAACTGTAAAGAGATTTGGTAGACTCCACAAGTTTTGAGATAAGGGTGATCTTTTGACGATTTCAGGAGAACTCTAGTGGTCATGTGAGCCTTAAAAATTGTCCCGATACCGTGTTTTCCGAGAATCCTGCTTATTTTGCTCGTCACTCGTTCGATGTATGGGTGAAAAGCCGTCCGTCGGTCTTCCTTCCATTCTGCTTGGGTGCTGTCCTTGGTGATCTCTCCGCTCCCGAGAGCTTACAGTATGTGTTTTTTCTTAAAGCCATTCTTATCTAGGCTCTTCTTTCCATGAACTCCTGACAGGGATTCTGAAACCCCTTGAGACTAAGGAGTAGAAGACAGCTCTCCTCTTTGTCGGATAGTGATGTGTCGCCGTTGAGGTACCAATCTGTATGTGTGGGTTCCTGTAGACGGCGTTTCTCCTTTATTATCTTTATTTTAACATTTTCTTCTTTTCGGTTTGTCATTGGCTTGGTTTTCGCGTTTAATTTTAAACCCTGCTTCCTTCATCATATTGAGCTGATTTAACATGACCCTTAACACGGTTGGAGATCTAGCAAACAAAACCTCTATCGTAGTGTACTTTGCTGAAAACCTCTTCACTAGCCAAAATAAATAGATCCGATGACAACGGCTCGTCTTGCTTCCCTCCTTTCTCTAGTGAAAAACTTTGCCCGAAAACTTGCCGCCACATTTCCTTGTATTTAGGAGTACCGGGGGGGGGGGGGAGGAGAATTTTCTTTTATGTTTATTACGTAGACTGTTATTATTATCATAAAGAAAGAAAAAAAAAAAAAAAAAAAAAAAAGTAGGTATATTTTAATCAAGGAGGCTGTGGCTTTTCTCCGTATGTATAGGTGTGACGCGTGAGAATTTTTCAGTCGTTGTTTAGATGTTTTACGGTGAGTTTAGGTCTTGGGTTAATATTTCTTGTGTAGCAGCTTCTTAGTTTTTTCCGTTTTGATAGTCATGAGTGTTTGTTTCATAGGTTTTTTGTATTTCGTTTGTTTTTTAGGCCCCTGAAGAAGGTTTTAAGTAAAAACCGAAACGTCGGGATTGTAACATAGAGACGATTTTTGTGACCGAAACCTGAGTTTTGTTTGTTTTCTGTTTATTTTTACGGTCGAGGATTTATTCATTTATATATATATATATATATATATATATATATATATATATATATATATATATATATATATATATATATATATATATATAAAATTTGGGCCCATTACGCATGTGCGCCGACAGAATATGCAATTAATAGTTTCGTAAAAAATATATCGCCCTATAATAAGGAATTTGCATGAATTATTTTAACAATTTAGGACTAGCCGTTGCAGGGTGGTTGGGGGATAGGATTTTTATATTTTAATTTATGAAATCAATAAGGCATGCCAAATTTAAAAGAGTATATATATATTTGTAACCTTCTCTTCAGAAGTTTTCATTTGATGCCCCACTCAAGATTTAAAAAATAGTAATTTGGGCGCATAGCGAATGTGCACTGAAAAGCTATAAGAGTTTGGCCATTTAGATTTATTACTTAGGGATTCCCAACCTTGAAGGCCGGAAAATAATTAAGTAGTATTGTTATTAGTTTAACTATGAACGACAGAAACTTCAACTTAATCTCGAATCACCTTGTGTAACAAGAATAACATGTTAGCAAGAATTCAACATCTAAGTTACGGCCAAACATTACCGGCTTGTACAATTGAATTGTTTGTTTGCCTCGCCCTTCAACAGACAGCCACGTTCCTTATCCTATAAAGCGGCCTAGACGAGCGTTACGTGCCCCAAGTGCTGTCAGTGGGGATTGGCCATCTCCGAAAAAGAAAACATAATACCTTTCAAAAACTGTTATCCCTGTCCTCTCCTTCAACCGCCGTATTAAAAAACTGATATCCGTCCAACATCCGCCTTAACCATACAATGTAGAATTTAAGAATGTGGCCGTTGATAGAGGTGGTTGTGGCACATTTATGTTATGAAATGCATGCATCAGTAATAAAATAATCAGGCTAATTTAAGTATATACAACTTTCAACAATGTTAAAAACACAAAATTGCTAGTTGAGTAACGAAAATATTGTAATTATTATTTAACAGAACGTTTATGAAATTAAAACCCTTCTGGGAAACAACCTTTTTGTTTGTTCCGCTTGTTGGTTTCCGAACGGCTGGCTTTCTAGTAGAATGGGTCAAAAAACAAAATTTTTGAAAAGTCAAAAAACCTACCTCCAGAAACTTGTCATTTTAGGAGAAAGTCCCGAGAAGAAAATGTCAGCGAAATTGGACTTCACTTAGTACTCCCAAGAGGGGGTCAAGTTTAGGAAATTTGGAAAAATCGCGTCTTTAGAAGAGTTTTTTGAAATTTTTGCGTACTTAACTACTTTTAATATCTATTTAATGTATATTTCCGTAATCTGCGATGTTTATTTTACAAAAAAAACCTTAACATATTAAGTAAGTTCATTATTTTTTATTATAACACATGACATAAATTACAAAATCTATTATTGTCAACAGAATTGTGTTTTTGGAAGAAAGTTAGAACTTTTTAAAAAATTAGATATTAAGATTCATGTTTTAAGAATATTTTAAAGAGTTGCAAGAAAGAAATTGTCAATTGTGGTCGGATACAGATAGAAGCAATGTATAACACATGACACACATAAATGACTGCTTGAAAACTGTAAAATGTAACTATTTTTTCATTGTTTATAATTTCACGCAGCGTTCAACTGCCTGAGTATGTCAAGGATATTTTAAGTCAATTTGAGGCTTTCGGTCATCTGAAACTGCTGCTATGATTTCTTCTGTGGAAATCAGTTTTGTTAACGGAGGTTCCTTCACTTTTATTGAGTTCCAGTCGATCCTTTCAACATAATTCGTTGCGACAGAATTAATTTTAGAAACTGTAAAAGCTCTTGCTTCTTTAATTTCTTCTCAAATGAGGAAATCTCTTCCGCCTTTAGCAGAAGTAGCCGTAAGAACAGTTGTTTCAGTGCGACAGCAATGATAGCCTCTGCGACCCTTAATGACGCTGGAGTTCTACAACTGTGACAGTTCTTGTAGCGTCATTGACCACAGCAAAATTCGTAGAGAGGAGTAACTTAAGTTCAAAAGAATTTTGAAACTAGAAGAAACAAATGATATTGTGTTATCACTTATCAGGTTTACACTTTGATCGTAAAAAGAATGACACAGTTAAAGTGACAGAAAAAGGCGGAAAGCTTCATAAAACAATAGTTAAATTTATTAATAAAGTTGCATGCCAATGAATTTCCACTACGTCATCTAGTGGCACATTTAGATGGCAAAACTAAAGGTCCATATTCCTTTTCAGGACCTATTGGATTGGAGCTTTTGCGATGTGAAACCATGGAAGTAATTGATTTTGAACCAGTTTTAAGTGGATAAAGTTATAGAATAGCAGACTTGACTGATATATCTTCTTAAAAATATCTTTTAGAAACGTCAAATGCAGTTTCAGATGGATATTGTCCTGGGGATCAGAACGCCAGGTCGAATGAGTCATGCTCGTTGGCTCACGATAGCAAATCAAGTATTAAGGCATTATATTTCTCATGATTATCCAAAAATTGTGTACTCTTGAGAATTATATTCAAAAAGTTTATGCGCTAACTTGGTTTACCATAAAAAACAACAAGTATATTCTTGAAGGAACACATTTATTTAACCTCATATCCACCAGCCGTTATCTGAGTGTAGAACTTAAGAAAGTCGTAGATTCAGTAAAACAGAGAAATTGCTACTTCGCACACCCTGAATATATATTGCTCGGTATGATTCCTGATGAGAATATTGAAATTCGAAAGGACGGATGGAAGCAAATCCTCATTGCTCGAAACACTCGTGTTGAAAGTAAAGAAGCAAGATCTTTTACAGTCCCTAAAATTAATTTTGACGCTATGAATTATGTTAAAATGATTGATGGAAACCAATAAAAAAGACGGAACCTCCGCTAACAAACCTAATTTCTACAGAAGAAATGATAGCAGCAGTTTCAGAGGGACTAGATGGAGGTGGCTCTAGTGGACGTGGAGAACTCTAGTAATTATTTTTTATTTTATACTGATTAAAATACTACGTGGAAGTGGCTCCAATGCAGCCACCTCCACGTGGTGACCTCTGGGTATTACTTTTTGATTTTATACTGATTAAAATAAAAAAAAGTAAGCTAGGAGCTGCAAAAACAATGAAAACATAGTTAAATTTTATAGTTTTCAAGCAGTCATTCATGTGTCTCCTGTGTTATAATAAAAAATAATGAAGTGTATACATTGCTTCTACCTGTGTCCGACCACAATTGACATTTTCTTTCTTGCAACTCTTTAAAATATACTTAAAACATGAATCTTAATATCTAATTTTTAAAACAGTTCTAACTTTCTTCCAAAAACACAATTCTGTTGACAATAATAGATTTTGTTATTTATGTCATGTGTTATAATAAAAAATAATGAACTTACTTAATATGTTGAGGTTTCCTAGGGTCCATAGGCAAAACCAAGGATCCTTATATTTTCCTGGGTGTGTCTGTCCGTCCGTCCGTCCGGTCGCCTGCTCTCACGGCTACACCTTTGAAATTTGGCATATATGTGTATAGTACCTACCCTTATATTTTAAAAATATAGCGACTTGGAAAAAATATTTTTTAAAAAAATTAGGGTAAACAAACTTAAGGGTTAAAATTTTTATATTTTTTTTTGGCACCGTGAGGGGTATCATATGAAAAGGTACTTCGAGCTGATAACAAAAATATATAATTCTTTGGTTTTAACTTTGATTGGGCGAGCGTAGGCAAGTTTGAAGTGGGTGTGAAACGTGCCCCCCCCCCCCCCCCCTCTATCTCGCTTATGTGATGTGCAAATAATGTTTTCATTTTTAAAAAATGTTCTTAACAAAGTTAATTTTGGTACTTTTACAAAGACCAAAATAAGAATTAACGAATATGTTCTAACAAGAATATAATATCCAGGTATTTATTTAAATTTAATTGTTAATTTAATCAGTTATTCAAAAAAAATTGTTTTTGAAAAAATGTGTATATTAATATTGTTTTTATTATTATTGTAGCCTGAAGAAGCTCTAAGTTAAGGCGAAATATTGCTTACTTAAAGAGAAGAAAGGAGAGTTTTATTATTTAATAAAACCCTAAAAAGACGAAAAAGAAAAAATATATTTTTAAATATAGTTTTTTCTTGTTAATAAAATTAAACAATTCCTAAACATTCTTCGACCAAAAGTAAAGATACCTACCACTTTTTGGAAATTTCGAAAAAAATATTATTTTATTTTTTATTGACAAAATACGTTTTTTTTTATAATTATGCTCTTTTGGATGTATTTATATGGTTTTTGTCCGGTTAAGTGGCAAAAAAATACTTTTTCCGTGGTAGGCTGTGAAATAGTAACTTTAGAGCCTAAAAAACATAGCTAAAATCCATTTTTTCATTACGTGGACTTAAAAAATCTTTTCATTACTCCTAGCTGTAAAGAAAAAATCTTTTACGTCCTAGGCACTAAAAGATTTTTTCTTTACGGCGGGTAGTTGTCAAAACTTCCGTTAGTAGTGCTGCAGTCTTTGTAGAAATGCTTCTAGTCAATAAAAATCCGCTAGATGTCAATGCGTTTTATTTATCTTTTCTTATAGTGTAACCTCATTTTAAGGTTTCTTTTTTTAAGTCTTAAGTATGTACTAATATTTGTTATTATTATATATTGATTAGTGATTAATACTTAATGTTTTTTCATTGTCTGCTACCTCGGAAAAAATAGCATATGCTACGCGACTTTGAAGTGTTTTTTCTTTACCTTGGCAATATTTACTGTCTCGCTTCGCTCGACAGTAAATGTAATTGCCGCGGTAAAGAAAAAACTCACTTCACAGCCTTGTAACATAATATACTATTATCAGAGTGTGTTTTGAGAATATCAGACCCTTAGGATAGTTCAAAGTAAGCATTTTAGCATTTAAAAAAAAAAAACACTGTTTATACAGTTAACAGTTAAACACTATACAATACAGTGTGGCCTACGGACCCTCGCTGTGTGCTGACTAGCACACACTTGACCTGTTTATTTGTACAATAAACGTCGCAGATTACGGAAATATACATTAAATAGATATTAAAAGTAGTTAAGTACGCAAACATTTCAAAACACCCATCTAAAGTCGCGATTTTTCCAAATTTCCTAAACTTGACCCCCTCTTGGGAGACCAAAGTGAAGTCCAAGTTTCTGGAGGTAGGTATTTTTATTTTTCAAAAAAAAAAAAATTTTTAATACAAGTTTTTTCCAAAACTTGTATTCCACTTATACAAGTGGTTAAATCCTAACATAGTCCCACCTGAGTTGAGGGTCTCAACTCACTGGGGTGAATACCTGTCTGGAGGCCGGACTGACCATCCAGATCTGGTGTGTGTGGTTGCTGATTCCATTTCTTCCCCTTGAGACTGCTGAAAATCATTCTTCACCTGTTTTGCTGACATCTCTAGTGGAATGACTCGCTGAAATGAACGTATGATTGTCGTACCACCTCCACGTCCTAGCTGTAAGCACACCATTCTCACCTCTCTATCAGGACGTGGAAGTTACTCAATCACCCGTACTAGAGGCCAATTTACCCTTTTTACATTGCCTTGTACTACTAGTACAATATCCTCAATATTGGCACTGATTCGGGTCATATTCCCTATCTGACGATGAATTAGTTGCCCTAAATATTCTGAGCTAAATCTCAGTCGTAAGACCTGAAGTAATTTTTGTATATATTTCAGCCTAATATTTAATTTTTTTGAATCTACCAGGTCTATATTACATTTATCTAAAATGATTAAAATAGAAACCCCGAACGTAAGCGTCACTGTTAAATTTTTAATAGGAGCTCTCTCGCTCTACAGACAATTGAACTGATATTGCTATTGCTACCTGTGTCCCCCCTTTGCAATTAAATACTAAAATGTGCATGTCACAAGATGTAAAGACAATACAGAATAAGTTTGAGTTGTTGACGGGAAATTTTGAGAATCTGAAAATTTTAGATGAATCTAAAATTTCTAGTGTTCAATAGTGGTATGCTAGAAGTAAAAGAAGAATAAGTTGATAAAGGAAGGTTACTTGAAGAAATTCAAAAATTCGAGTATTCAATAGCCTATATTTAAACTACCAATAATTAAATTTGACAAATTTAATGATGAAGTAAAAAATTGGCTTCAATTCTAGGGTTTAAGAAGATCTATGCCGATGAAGAAAGGTCAAATGATGATACATTTTAGTACCTGTTACAAGCAAACAGAACCAGGATCGCGTGCTCGAACCGAAATTGACAGTTTTCTAATTTCTGGAAAAAATTATAAAAATGCGTTAGAAACGTTAAGAGCTAGATTTGGAAGGGAAGCGTTGTTGATAGATGTTTATACTCGTGAGTTATTAAACTTAGTCATATTAATTTCAACTGGAAAAAAATCAATTCCCCTGTCAACTTATTATGACAAATTCGAATCTCATTTAAGAGCAGTGGAATCTATGGGCGTCACATCAGATAGGCTGTTACCAATGGTAGAGTCGTGTCTTCCAGAAGATTTACTTAGATCTTGACAGAAGTAATAATGCTTTAAATACGGACAATAGTACCAGTAATAGGCTTCAAGATCTTATGATGTTTGTAATATCTGAAGTAGAAGGTGCAGAAAAGATAGCATTAGCTAGACAAGGTTTCGGTCAGTCTTGTCCCCAGATAGGTATTCACCCCAGTGAGTTGAGACTCTAAACTCAGGTTGGAGTGTGTTACGATTTAGGGAAATTTAACCACTTGTTTAAGCGAAATACTTGTTTTGGGAAAAAGTCAAAATTTAGTACAGTATTGAATTGACAAGTTTTGAGTTAGATTTATTACTTTTTCAATTTTGATAAATTTCTTAATAATAAAGTCTATCTCGACTTTTTGTCAACTCAATACTGTATTCAATTTTGACTTTTTTCTAAAACAAGTATTTCACTTAAACAAATGGAAGTAAGTTTTCTGATCCCAACTAATGGACCAAGTAAAAATTCTTCAGTTTTCTTGCTTAATTTAATTAAACATTAAGGTCTCCAGGGTTGCATCTAATACGTGCAAAGTAAATGGGATGCAGGTATTTGATTAATAATTGGGCGTTACAAGAGACTCTTGGGCATGTTGGAAAGTAATGAGTAATGAGCATGCCTCGTATTGTGCCATACATCTAGCTCACGCAAGGCAGTTTACTTTCTCTCTAAGACTTTCTGAAAATATTCATAAAATATTCAAAAAAACTCAAATTCCATTTAGGCAAAAACGTCTATTTTAATAATATTAAAACAACACTTTCTTTTCTATAGCGCCCGTTGTATTTGTAAAAAAATTCTGCTGTGAATATACAATATTGATCGGTTTTCAAATACTTAAGCCTAATGAGTGCCAGAAATAAATCTAACGGACGTTAGGGCTAGAGGAAAACAAAGTAATACATCTGTAGCAGATAAATTGGCTAAAAATAAGTGGCTTAATGTGATTCTAGGGTGTTTGTTGATGGCAACACTGTTATGGTAATGAGACGGGCTAATCTTGTCTTGTCTCCCACTTGTTTATTGCCATATTCTAAATGACACCTAATGGCCTTACCAAATAGCCTTTTTGCATTACACGCTCTCAATTCATATAATATCTCTCAGCAAAAAGGGTTTTCCCTCAACGTCTAGAACTAATTCTAATTTGTTTAAGGGTGATAGACAGACAGACATTATGTAGACTATTTGTTTTATTTGGTTTTTAAATTTATCGAATACGGCTATATATATATATATATATATATATATATATATATATATATATATATATATATATATATATATATATATATATATATATATATATATATATATATATATATATATATATATATATGTGTGTGTGTGTGTGTGTGTGTGTGTGTGTGTGTGTGTAAATGTACCTTGTACCGAAATGGTACAATTTTCTAAAATCTGTCTAGAGGAAACCGGACCAAATTTCGACAATTCAAGAAAAAAGTATTTTTTAATTTTGTTTAGATGCTATTCCAAATTTAGTTTTCGCATTAAAATGTCAAAAATCAAATGTAAGAAATTCCCCTCTTGCTATTTATAAAAAGTCAAATTTGTCTGATTCTAATAAATGTGGGGTCGATTTAAAGGAAACATCAACCAAGTGCCATAAGGGTCCCTTGTATATTGTATCAACGAAAGATAGGGAAAATAAGTTTCAATCTAAAGAACATAGGTGAGATCATATTAAATTTTAGGTAACACTTAATAGTTTTCACTGCCGACATTGTTAAGATGTTTAGGCAGATTATAGTTGGTCCTAGTGACCTTAAAAATCAGCTAATCGTTTGGAGATTTGACATAGCAGATCCAATTCACGTCTACGAGCTGCATACGACTTCCTATTGGTTAGCTTCGAGTTCGTTTCAGGCTAACAGGGTCATCATCCAGTTAGTTCGCGCTAACAGTCATCTCTACCCACGTGCCGCGGCTATTCTTGAACTTGAAAACAATATTTACATCGTAACAGGGGGGTAATCTGTGAATGAAGCCAAACTGCTATAGCGAGAGTTAATAGGAAATTTGAAATGGGGTCAATTTCAACTTAGTAAATGGTCAAGTAACAGACAAATAATATTATTTTAAAATATTGACGACACGTCATAACAAGAAGTCTACAGCTTAGGTGAGAATGATGATCCAGCTATAAAAATCTTAAGACTTTAATGGGACCCTAAGAAGAATACCTTTTCATACAAAATAGGAATTCCTTCAAATAATATGACTAAGAGATCTAGTCTTTCAGAAATTGCCCGAATCTATGACCCTCTCGGGTATTGGTCCCCAGTTATTTTTTTCCAGACCATTCATCAGGAAAAGTCTGTAAAGTGGGCTGGAATGAAACAACAACCATACCACGTCTTGAGCTTTGTGGTGCTTTGTTATTGAGTCGACATATAAAAGGTTTTACCTCTAGAATAATCATTTGAGACTCCTTTTGCTTCACCGAAACAACCGTTGTGCTTTCGAGGATTTCGACGTCTCCAGATATATTGAAGCCATTTGTGGCACATCGATTCGTGGAAGTTAATGATGATATAAGTTCATTTTCTTGATTCCATGTAAGGTCAGAGGATCATCCTGCCGATTGTAGTTTAAGAGGATTAACCATTTGAACTTGTCGCTCATGATTTATGGGGGTGAGGACAATATTAATTAATAATCACTACACCTCCAAAATCTCGGAACAGTTTATGATTAAAGGAAATGGGAATAAAACAGAAGTAAAAAGCAGTATATAAATTAGAAAGTTTTGAAGACTTTATATATTTGTGAGTAGTGATAAAGAGTAAAGCAAGTAATAACCAAGACAAAGAGATTAATAGACGAATAGGGTTAGGCTGGAAAGCATATAACAGATATCGAAACCTGTTTAGGTCAGACGTTCACATGATGTATAAAACCAATTTGTTGATGATGTGTGTCCTGCCTGTTATGACTTACGAATCTGAAACCTTGACCATCACCAAAAAAGTCTGCCAGAAAGCTAAGATGTACTCAATTCAGTGTATGCTAAGAATATAAAGAAAGGACAGGAAAAAATTATTGGGTAGAGTAATTATAGAAACTTAGTTGAACTGGGCAGTACACATAGTTCGTACCGAAGACAATACGAGGAGTAAAAATTGATTGGATGGGTTCCCAGAGAACTAAAAAAAAACCTAAAGGAAAGCCTGCACAGATGTGGAGGAGTTATTTGTCACTGTTCCATCAGATACTACGAATGGAAGAGGATGAGACAAGTTAACAATGAAGTTTGGTTTTACCTTTACTAGTAGATAATATAAGTCAATTAAAATATATAAATACATATATTAATATTAATGTGAGAAACCATCTTACCAAACTCCTATTTATAAAAGTTTGTAGTTTTGTAGTAAAAAAATTTAACCTAATCTATATATTTTATTTGGTTTCACATTTCTTAATACAATATTTTTTTTACACCCTGTTTAAAAAATAGCAAACTTAACCATTATTATTTTCAAAATACAGTATTGACAAACAATAGATTCAAATTTAAAAGTATAAATATTATAGATTTATAAATACATAAAATACAGGCCCCTGTGTGTATAGGGAATGCAATTTAATTTAAATTTAAAAGTCCTGATATTTCGGTATACTTTGTTCCTTGATTCCACATGAAAGTAAAAGTACAAATATAATTCGAAACTAAGTTAAATTTATGAAATGTATTTAAAAAAAAAACGTATGTAGAGAGGGATTTGATACCGCATGCAAAATCACTTATTAGCTACTGTTATTTCATCTTTTTGTTATTTATATGATTAGTTGGTATAAGATATGTATTAAATAAGACATATATGGACTAGAGAATAGAGCCGATTTCTTATTATGCAGTTTTTAATTTAGTTTAAATCATTTATTTGCGTCACATATATATTATTTGCTCCTCATTTTTTAAGAGAGAAAAAAGTCATATTTAGAAGATTAACATTTTTCGAGGAGATTTGTGGTTCTCCTCTGAGGAAGAAGATAACAAAGTATCTTTATAAATTTTTCAAGTTTATTCTTCTAGTGAGGATAATAATGTCGGAGTGGAAGAGGATGAACTAAATTTATTGTTGATTCAGTGATCGGACGAGGGAGAGAAGAGAAAAGGTGGCAACTCATCGGGTTGGGGCTATATTTATCGGAGAGGCTGTCCTTTATGGCTGCTGGGGTTAGATAAGCCGGAAATCTAGGAGCACTTTATGCGATTAAAGCAGAAAGGGTGAAGCTTTCTCCGGGTCCTTCTTGATGTATGCTACACATGGTTAAGCTCTGCCGCTCCTTCTATTGCTGCATTGTAGCCGTACCACTCTATTCTTCTTAAGTTGGCCTCACACTTCTGGCTCTCTTATCAAATCCTTTCCGTTTTTTACCGCTTTTGTATTCGAAGCTCATTGCTCTACACACTTTAAGCCGTATTATCGCCAGCATTACAATATAACATTGTTTGGGATCTCTGTATTATATACGTTCTAATGTTTTATAATAAAAGCGTGCTAAACAGTTTGGGAGCTAAAAATCAATTAACTTAAAAATCAATTAAATTAAAATTTCTTAAATAATAAAAAATTTAATAATCAAACTATAAGAATATACTAAATCAAAATTGAAAAAAAAAAAAAAAAAAAAAAAAAATTAAAATTATCGTGTCCAGATACCCCCTCCGCACAAGTGATAACGTGATGATAAGGGGAAATTGTAGATGTCGTTTGTAGTTCTTCAATATGAATGCGGATATAACCTATTGAAATGGCATTTCTAGTTCGAAAAATGTTTCTTTCTGATAATTTCGCACTGTAATTCGGTTTTAGTGATTTTCGGACTGCATCGAATCAAACAAACACGGATTCTGTTTAATTCTGGTTAATATAGTTCTTTGGTTTTGGATTATGTTTGCTCTAAATGGTCTGAGGGATTTTTTTCTTTTCCTCTTAAGCCGCGTTCACACTACGTCAAATGGCTCTGCCCAGTGTGATGTGGACGTCTTTTTGCCATTTTGCTAAGCTTGGCATATACTTACGTGGTATTTCACATGCAACCAAACCCGACGATTATCGGTCCGGATCAAAGGAAGCCAGATGCCAAGGAGGCGTCTGTCATTGTGTTGACGTGCTTTCTCATAAAATTATAATGTTTCACATAGCAAGAGTACTTATTTATTTATTTACTTGTTTCTTTTATGTGTTTACCATTATTATTTTTTTCCTCCTTGTTACCAATTTTTCTAAGCATACCAGAATCAGGTTGTTTTTTCTTCCTCAGTTGTAATTCGATGCCCTTCTAGTCGGTTGTTATTTCAGTGTTTTAATTTACTCATTTAGATTCCCCTGCTCACTTTTTACTTTTTACAAAAAAATATTTTTTTTTCTACAAAACCACGTAAATTGACAAATGAAATGGTTTAATCTTTCATTGATTTGTATTCTTTAAATTTATATTCTTCAAACCAACCATATTTGATAAAAATCAGATGAGAACTTTTAAAGATATAGGTATGTGCGGTTTGTGCGCATGTGGAAGAGATAGAAATGAGCAACGATAGTTGAAACTTATACGAGACCAACAATGGCCTAATTATGACCTACAATTCAAATTTTATAAAAACACCATATGAGTAGTTTTTGAGATATGTTCAGGGTTGCCCATATTTGTGGGGGATTTCCCAAAATAAGGATAATTTTATAGCGATTGGGGAATATTTGGGGATTACTTTGATGTTGAAAAAATGTGGGGGTTTGTCTATTACAAAAAGCGGTAAAAATAGCCGTTTTTAGGCTATTTTTAATTTTGCCGAGTTTTTATCCATTTAAATTATAATGCATAAAGATTGAAATCTTTGTACTGATTTTAATGGATTTTCTTTTTTAATTTTATGCCTTAAGATGTTTTATAAGAAGGAACGAAATATAGCCAAAATGTAATAACGAAGTGATTTCTTCTTCTGTTTTACCCTTTTTACTGGATAAAAAACCGTTTTTCCCCCTATAGATGATGAGGGGATTAGGATTAGCTAAAAACCCAAATTTAAGGAAATCAAAAAGATCTCCACTAATGTTAATCTCATTAGTATGACGCAAATAACGACTTAAATTTCCAAAACAGTGTTTTATAAATAGTGTTCTATCAATTTTTACTGTACGGATGGAGATGGATTTGGAGATAAATTTACGAAAGAGTGGTCAACAGTATTAAACTATTGGGAAATCATATTTCGAAGTTTTGATTTCATCGTTACTTTGGCCAGGGCCGCTGCGACGTATTGTGCAATGTGCTATTTGTGTGCAAAAAATCTTATATGCCATAAATCCTCTTTATTTATTAATGTTTTTGTTTCGTTAATTACTGAGAAATTTCCCGAGGGACCTAAAAATCTGATAGGTGCCACTATTATTATTATATTAGAGAAACCGTATAATGCTTTCGTCAGCCCTTGTGTAAACTTGAGCAAACGCATCTATCCAGAATTTTGCCGTACAACATAACAACTATAATTAACATAGACCCTCATCAATTATGTAAACGATTTATGTTTGAGAAATGCGACTGAAAAGTATTTGAAAACCTTAATTCGTTCAAAACTGTGGCTTGCTGGCATATTTTTACAATTTTTTAAAGGTCTTGATGTCATCATCGCGGAGAAACAGACGTCTTTGACGAAACTAAGTGGGGTACGTTCATCAATATTATAACAAAACAGTGGGATTCAACATTTAGGACTGGACTTACAAAAGTCCTACTGTTGTAAATGCCCTTGGAATAGCGTTTACAAAATTAGCCATGGACATCATAGTTGAATGTGACCTGAGTAAACGTGGAACGCTAAAAACAAAAAAATTCAACACTGGCTAGATTATTGTAAATAAAAATACACAAACACTATTGGCTAAGAGGCCTTGAAAGTAGTGGACAAAATAAAAAGGTAGAAACAGTAAGTTTTGGCAGTAGTTCAGGATATCATAAAGCTTAATTCATACCTAAAAGTGGAGATACACATGCCGTCAAATTGGGGAAGTTTTATCTGCTTGCTTGCCTGCTACAGGCGTGCCATTTAACATATACACGTGCAAGTACCTGGTATGTTTTTGTGCAAACTACAGGCATGTTTATCTCCACCTTAAAAGGTATGCAAGAATAATCTTAGAAACAACAATTAGAAAAAAGGTTTGACGAAGAAAGTTGGCGTAAGCTAAATATATTCTGTATACTTCAACTCCTCACATTCAATCGAAAGAGGATAGGTCAACTTGAGAAGCTACTGGTATCCGTCTTTAACAAAAAAGGCGTATAGACGTATAGACTAACAAAGTGATACACAACATAATAGAGAGGCGAGCTGGTTCTGACGGGTTGAGAGGGTAAAAAAATAAGGTAGCACGGTTTACTTAACGGTTCGGAAGGTAAAAGATGACTATTTTTTAAAAAATCCAAAAAAATCAAGTCTTTATTTTAAAGAACAAACTTGTTCTTTAAAACTTGTTTATGAAAATTATATATATATATATATATATATATATATATATATATATATACTATCTGACCCGGCAAACGCTGTTTTGCTGTATAAATTGTTTTAGTGAATATTTTTGTAGTTAAATAAAATATAACTAACTTATTGTCAGTGTGTGGGGACATGATCTATGACTGAAAGAGGAATGGAACGGTGTGAAAAATGACGGCCTATCAAAATAATAATACATCAAGCATTTATTTTTTAATTCATTTTACTTTATTAACTTAAGTAATATATATTTATAATTATATCTCTTAAAAGTTTTATATACATTAAAAAATGTTATGTTATGTTATATTTGCTATCAATAATTGTAATGAAAAAAAAAATCAATATCAATCTCTACGTGCTATGGATTGTACGATATTAAATTTAATAATTTAATAATTTTTAAATTTAAAATGTAATCCCTACTCCGTGCTGTTTTCTGGGTGAGAAGTGACACCGGTAGACGACTAGCGGGGATAGCAGATCGATTGATAATTGATCAGTTATCAGTTATCGACCACTGAGACTGAGAGTTAAGATTATTACGGTAATAATATCGCCATTAAAAAATAGAGGTTGGTTTGGTGGTAGAAGGGTGATATCTATTTTTAATCCACTGAGTGTTAAAGATTATTACAGTACTAATATCGCTTTAACAAATGGGGGTTGGTGGTAAAAGGGTAAAAATTTAGGATTATAAGTATTTTTTAATGCCAAATATTAAAAAAAATAAAGTTAAAAAATGTTGTCCAAAAAAAAAAAAAAAAAAAAAAAAAAAAAAAAAAAAAAAAAAAAAAAAAAAAAAAAAAAAAAAAAAATGAGGTGGTCCACTCTTATCACTTAGGGCTATAAAAAATAGTTTACGACCTATTCTCAGACCTACCGAATATACACAAAACATTTCTGTTCTAGCCTGACCCGGCTAACGTTGTATTGCCGTATAAATTATTTATATTGAATATTTTGGTAGTTAAATAAAAATAACTAACTCATTGTAAGTGTGAGGGGATGCGGTCTATGACTGAAAGATTAATAGAGCGCTGTGGACGATGAGGCCTATCATAATAGTGAGAAAGCTTATTGTGTGTGAATGATATGAGACAATAACCGAGAAATTAATTAAATAACCGGGCAAACAGCAATAATTTTTACATTTTAAAATTTTTGTTAATTTTTTTTTTTATATTTCATTTGAAAATTGCAACTACATAATACTCATGTTATAAGCAATTTTGATGCTTGTTGTTACAATGACATGATTGACATGAAGTGAGGGACTGTCCATTAACAGTATACAGATACTGACTTGAGATATTACATAAATAAATAAATCAAATTATAATTATTATTAACTACGGGAAACAGACAGTGAAAAATACACTCCTGTGCCGGGATTTGAACCACGGGCCTCTATATTTCCGGTATAGCGCTCTTCCATCTAAGCTACGCAGGAGAATGATTTTTCACTACCGTAATCGATAACTAGTCCCGAATCCAAGCTTTCAATATTCATATACATTTAGACAGTCAATATTTATGACATTAGAACTAAACCAGAATTAACGCTTATAATTATAAAGTACTCAATTAGTACCTGTACCTTGTACAATCAATTCGAAATTCAATTTTTAAGTTTTTGGTAGTTTTCATACTACGGAAAGTTAAATTTTAATTTAAATCAAATTATAATTATTATTAACTACGGGAAACAGACAGTGAAAAATACACTCCTGTGCCGGGATTTGAACCACGGGCCTCTATATTTCCGGTATAGCGCTCTTCCATCTAAGCTACGCAGGAGAATGATTTTTCACTACCGTAATCGATAACTAGTCCCGAATCCAAGCTTTCAATATTCATATACATTTAGACAGTCAATATTTATGACATTAGAACTATATAGAGGCCCGTGGTTCAAATCCCGGCACAGGAGTGTATTTTTCACTGTCTGTTTCCCGTAGTTAATAATAATTATAATTTGATTTAAATTAAAATTTAACTTTCCGTAGTATGAAAACTACCAAAAACTTAAAAATTGAATTTCGAATTGATTGTACAAGGTACAGGTACTAATTGAGTACTTTATAATTATAAGCGTTAATTCTGGTTTAGTTCTAATGTCATAAATATTGACTGTCTAAATGTATATGAATATTGAAAGCTTGGATTCGGGACTAGTTATCGATTACGGTAGTGAAAAATCATTCTCCTGCGTAGCTTAGATGGAAGAGCGCTATACCGGAAATATAGAGGCCCGTGGTTCAAATCCCGGCACAGGAGTGTATTTTTCACTGTCTGTTTCCCGTAGTTAATAATAATTATAATTTGATTTAAATTAAAATTTAACTTTCCGTAGTATGAAAACTACCAAAAACTTAAAAATTGAATAAATAAATAAATTAAAAAAAAAAAAAAAAAAAAAAAAGGTTAAGTATACTAAGTATTTGTCTAATTGTTATTATTAGTTTTGTTATCAAATTGTTAATTTAAATTTAGGCTATTAATTTGAGTATTTATTTATTATCTTTCATAATTATTTATTGAATTTTAATCCTTTGCTATTTCTCAGATGTTATTTTATTAAGTAGCTATTTTTTCTAGTAATTTATTAATACTTTTATGGGAATTTATTGTTAATTTATTTATGTATTCTATGTACTGTACATGTTTATCCAAGAGTGCCTCTCCTGTGGCCCTGCTGTCAGAGGACTCTTTAAAAAAAAAAAAAAAAGATCTGTTATCGACTACTGAGAGTGAAAGATTATTACAGTAATATTATCGATATTAAAAAATAGACGTTGGTTTGGAGGTAGAAAGGTGAAAATGAAGGGTTATATGTATTTTTAATTCACTGAGTGTTGAAGATTATTACAGTACTAATATCGCTATTAAAAATGCAGGTTGGTGGTAAAAATTTGGTACAACGGTGGTAAATAAAAGGTAAAAATTTAGGGTTATAAGCATTCTTCAGCACATTCTTAATGCTAAATCATAAAAAGAAATTAAATTAAAACATTTTGTCCAAAAAATAAATACAAATTTATGTTTTAGGGGGGGGGGGGGGCCTTATCAATTAGGGGTGGTAAAAGGGTAAACATTTAGGGTTATAATTATTTTTTTAATGCCAAATCATAAAAAAATAAATTTAAAAAATTTTGCCCTAAAAATTAAGAAAATAAAATTTTGGGGGGGCCTCCCTCATTACTTAGGTGTGGTAAAAAGGTAAAAATTTAGGGTTATAAGTATTTTTAATGCCGAATGATAAAAGAATAAAAATAAAAAAATGTTATCCAAAAAAAAAAAAAAAAAAAAAAAAAAAAATTGGGCCCCCCCTCCCCTTATCACTGAGGGGTGGTAAATTTATAAAAAATTAGGGTTATTAGTATTTTTTTAATGCCATATCATAAAAAAATAAAATTAAAAAATATTATGTAACTATCTATACAAGTAAGACGGGCAAAGGCTGGACTCGAGCCAGTCGAGACCGGCGAGTCTACATACAATAAAGCCGCATGGCTAACTCACTGACAGACATTAATGTTTACCCACTTCCAGAATAGCTATAAACTTGAAATTTGGTACACTGTAGCTTTAGCCGAGTCATGTACGGAATACTTCGAAAAAGTTTTGACCAATTTGATATTTTATTGGGGCGCTCAAATATACTACTTATGTTCTTTAAACAAGTATTTATTATTTTATAAATTCGTCCTATTTGCTGAGAACATGAAAATAAACCTTTTTCCGATTACGTGACAACTTTATTTGAAGTTTTTTTTATTGTGATGTATATAATTTGAAAGGCCTCAATTTGTGCCATAGGGCTGTCTTATTTGATTATTATTTAAACATTTTGTACATGTACTCGTGGACCAACTTGTATGTTTGTTGCAGGTTAAAGTAAATAAATAATTGATAAAAAGGTTGTAGAATTATTGTCACATTGAAAGATTTCATTATAACATCTAAAACTCAGGAATTAACTATAACATTATCCTAAATAAACTAAAACATTTTATAATATAGCTTTTATGAACCTATTGAATATGGTAATAAACACAATTAAATAAATAGTTAATATAAAAATAAAATTGTACTTTAATAAATGTTGGTAGTTCAAGAAAAGAATAGGGGATAATGTGCACTATTCGCACCATCGGTGCACCAAATGGTCATCTCGAAAATAGCTACAAAATTCCGCACGCTATAACTCCGAAAAGAAAGTCTATATAAAATGTGTAGCTATTTTCGAGATAATCATAATGCTGCATTAAAATAAAAATGTCCGGTAAAAAAGCGATAAAACGCTTTTTAGGCACTATAGCGGCACCTACTTTTTGAAATACTCAATGACATTTATTGTAAAGAACAATGCCCCCTACATTTTTTGCCAACAACATTTTTTCCTTCCACTTACCACTTAGATAAACGAAATAAAAAAGGAAGAGCTTTCCCTCCTCTACCTTCCTGACGGTCCCGCAAAGTTTGGATTAAGCTTTTCTCACGTGCCCCAACTGATTCATGCAAAAAAAGTTCCCTCGAATTTTTGTCGCAGATAGCCTTTTATCACGACAGATTGACTGTACTAATAGTAATATTTTTAATTAAAAAGCTTCTTTTTTTCCTGTTTTTCCATTTTGGCCAGTCTTAAATGAAAATATGACAAAAGTGTGCATAACAACAATTACTGTACTCTTAAAGAGCTTTCCAATGACATACATTAGGAAGGGTATATACTATTTTGATTATTATACCCCGTATCTCGTAGTTCCGCCTTCCGGACGGTCTCGCAAAGTTGGAGTTAAGCTTTTCTCATTTGCCCCAAGTGATTCATGCAAAAAAAAGTGAAAAAAAAAGAATTTTTGTGGCACAAATTTACAGATTTAATTATTAAACTTGAATTAAAATTTTACTGTAGGTACTATTATATCGGAGAGTATAGCCAATAAATAGTACAAAACAGAATAGAACAACATAAATAAGACCCAAAAAAAGGTAATTCAAATACAGCCGTATATAGTCATGCAGCAGCTAATAAGCATGGCTTTGAATTTATAAACACCAAAATATTGGCTAGGCAAAACAATATGAATTGAAGAAAAATGTTGAAAGCACTTAATTTAGCTATAAAATTAGACGAAACAGTTAAGATAAAGACAAATGAAAAATCATTAACATGTACTGTAGTGTCATCTACCATTATAAATTAAATTAAATTTTCCCACCGAAAAATAAATTATCAAATTCTAATATAAACAAAATTTTCCTGACTCAAAAGTTCATTTTGAATGTTATTAATAAGAATGGTTTTTCTAACATAAATAATTATTAAAGAATTAAATTTAAATAAAATAAAACATCGTATTGATAAGAACAATAAAATGTAATGATAATTAGTAGCTATTTCTATAATTTAATTACTGTGATAAAAGGAAAATGTTTGTATTTTTTACTTTCTCATATAAAGATAAAGTATTGTGATGGTGCAAAAATTCGGTTTTGAGATTATGATTAACGTGTAGAGCCGTTTTGAGGTCCCGTGAGTCTAAAAAGTGGTATTTAAAAAATGTTTGTAGCCTCCCGTTTGTCTGTGCAGACGCCTGGGGTCTAAACTACTGGGCCGTTTTCGACGAAATTTGCCATACATGTTTAGCAAAAAGTATACCCCCAGGCGAAATCGAGAAATGAATTTTAGCTCTAAATTTAGGGGCTCTACCCCCAAAAACTTTGAAAAAAGTGAAAACAAACAATTTCTCGAAAACGGTTTTGACGATATTATAACAGTACAGATTTGAGCTTGATATTTTTATTTGATTAGGAGATAACAATTCAAAAATTAGGGAAGGGAAGAAAAATTAACTGCAAAAGGAGGTAAAATTTGCTAGATAAGAAAAGAGTTAGAATCTAAGCTAAATCTCGATCTCCCTACCAGTCAAAAATGAAGAAGGAAGAGTCAGTTATATCTATTCGGATATACTTTCGCACGTATATAGGATTGACACCTAACTTGGAAACCAAACTGAGCTCTAAACCAGTGGTTCTTAACCGGGGGGCCGCGGCCCCCCAGGGGGCCTCGAAAGGTATTTAGGTACTATATATATTATATTTGGAGATTTTAAGGGGGCCGTGGTTACAAAAAGGTTAAGAACCACTGCTCTAAACCATACCGTTTCATAACATTCATAAGTCCGAATTTAACTCTTATTTGTTTTATCTCTCTTATTTATTTTTATCTCCCAAAAACAATTTTTATTTTATTTAACTGTCGAAGGCGTTGATCATGATTTTCAAAAAGGCGCACCGGCCCAACAGCCGGCGGGCTAGTCCGGACCTGTGAGATACTTATAAATTAATTAATTAAATAAGGAAACGTTGAGATCATTATGGAGAGTGAGGTTGAAAAACATAGAATGGAGCATCAGTGATTCTTCTGAGGATCTTGGACTGGATGATTTGGAGATGACGGGAGTTGGAAGGTTTGGTGCTACCCCACACTTCCAAGCCGACATTATAAATTTTAAACTTGTTATTAAGAGAAAACTTGGACCTATCGTCCAGAAGACGAAGCAGTAACTTGTATCGTCTTGTTATGTGAGAACGTTTTGTGATTGTGAGGTGTTGCCACGTAAATCGTCTGTCAAGGATAAGACCAAGGTATCGGACTGAATTGGATTCTGGAATAGGAGCTTGATTAAGGATGGCTGGAGGACAAGTGCTATGGCGAAGAGCAAAGGTGACATGCACACTTTTCTGTTCGTTTAATTATATACTCCATTTCCTTAGCCAAGGTTCTAGGAGGAGAAGGTGTCTTTGTAAAATATCAGATGCTATTTGAGGATTCTTGTGTATAGCCTTGTGTGCATTCTAGGATAGCCTTGTCATCCGCAGACGGAATCTCCCCTTAAACTACAGGACCGATTTTTATGAAATTTTTGGCATACCTATATAGTTCATTTGTGCTTCTGCTAATAATGTCATAGTAGACTTACTAGTTACTCTATAATAGTTTGATATTAATTCAACGGGTCTATTTCAATTGATGACCTCTTGTTTTAGTGTAAGTAGAATTAATTTTACTGTAAATTAACGCCTTAATAGTAGCTATTACAATATTTGCTCAGCACTTTAATAACTCATATACAGAGCAAATAATCAAAATGGTTTAAAGTAGGTTTACGCTTAATTATTAATTTTAATTAGCTCAAATCGAAAATGTGGCAGTGTTGTTCAAAGTATTTTTTATACAACATTGCCCAACAACAATCTCAGCAGGTCAACAGAACTTAAATTATTATTTAAAATATACTATTATATTTAATAATTAAGAAAGTGGTTATATCTGATCTCAATAATTCATATATGCTAGTTTACAGCAATATTGAATGTTTAATAATACAGTAGAACCTCATTATAACGGACTAATGTTGAGGCTTATGGTTGTCCGTTTTAATGTAAGTCCGGTTCAAAACAAATAATTATTTCAAAAAATAATGCCAAAGAATGTACATTAATGAAAGTACAGTAGTTAGCTATGATAAATGCTTATTATATTTTATATAAAAAACAGCCTTAACATGGATTTAATTTAAAAATATGTGCATATTCACAGTGCATTGATCTTTAAAACAAGAAGGTCCTGGTTCATGTTGATTGCTCACTGCTACATTCATTGGTTTAAAAAAATAATTTATTTTCTGCTGGGGGTTTGTTTGCTTCTTCCTTCATTGTAAGGTGTATTATAATTTTTACCTATACGTTGTAAGAGACGTCCATTATAATGAGGTTCAACTGTATATTGAATTTTTTTATCACATTGTATTTAGCTAAGACTTCATTTGATAAACTTTTCTTGAGGATTGAATGAAGTAAGGCCACCATCATTACCTAAGAATAAGCATTAAAGAGTATTCTTTTATGCATTTTGTCAATCGTACTAAATGATTGTTCTTAACAATGATAATGGCTTTATAGAAATTAAAAAAAAAAATAATAATAATAAGGTAAGAGATTATTTCTTTTTATCCTTCATAACAAAAATTCGCTCCTAATTCTTTCGTGTGATATAAAGTTGATTATGAAATTTGGGAAAAGGATTATTCAAATTGATAAATCATATCAAGTATTTGAGTAAAGTGGCTGAACCTCCGTCCTGTTTTAATCTATACATGAATTGTAAACAAAAGTACAAAACATTTTTATACTCTAAAACATCCGCTTTCTTTCTCGTATTTAAACATTTCTAACATTCCTTGGACTAATATTGAATACAAATATTTGTATAACGTTTTTAGCTTATGAAGAAAAAATGGTTTAGCACCATAGGAGTCATGACATAAAATTTTAATATCCTGTAATAATTGTTATAATCAGTGAACTGATGATACCCTATGACAGTGTTTCCCAAACTTTTTTAGCCCGCGGCACACTATAAAAAAATAGCTAATACCCGCGGCACACCTATATTTCTTTATGCAGGGCCGCCGATAGGTCTACTTGGTCCCCCACTTACCGGGGGGTTTAGGGGATATAGAATACCCCCATAAAGGGATGTCCCGGAAAATTTTTGAATTTACATGTCTGGAAATCACTTTTAACGCTAGTTTGGCTTTTACCCATCATAAACAGTTACCATGATTTTTATGGAAACACATAAAAAAAGGTTAATAAATACATGATAGTATGACACTTAGACGCTGTTTATTTTAGAATTTTTATTGGATGCATGGCCTCATTCTCCCAACAACATCAAAGTTAAAAACAAATTAATTTGCCCGAACTAACTTTACGTGTTTAAACTTATGATACTAGGTTGAGAAAGATAAGGTAGGGACAAAAGTGGGTATTTCAAGCCCTCGAAGGCAACAGCGGGAAGGAACGTAAGAGGTAAAAAGAAGAAGTGTGAGAGAACGAAAAGAATTAAATGAGCTCTACACTCCGATACACCGGTATTTATAGGCTTAGTGAGAGAAGAGGGGTTTCCCTTCCTACACCCTTGGAGGGGAGCCCTGTGTGCGGAAGTCAGCCTCAAAGGTGGGAAAGCCCTACCCCTACCTAACTCCCACTGCCCTACGACTGACAAGGAGTGGAACAGCCTCTAACTGACAACCTCAAGTTAATTCATAAATCATATACATCAAATAATAAAAACAGAAAAACCTCATGAGTCAATTAAGCACAACAAGGTTGTGGTCGCCGCCAAGGCGACCACAACACTTAAGACGAGAGGTTGAAGGAGAGGGAGGAAAAGATCGCTCGAAGAGGCTGGGTTCGGTTGAAAATTGGGTCTAGGTTCAAATTTGCTTGTTTTTAATTGATTAAATAATCCTTAAACATATTGTTCGTCATATTATTGAGTCGAGAATAAAATAACATTGTTGTTATTTTCAATTTACAACTTATCAAGCCCGAGATATGCTCGATCTAAGTTGCCAAATTTCAAAATTTTGAAACTTTGATTGGCCTTTTCTTGGAAACTAAAAGCTTAAAACAAAATAATTTAACAGATGTTTATCTTGTAATTTGATAATTTAAATGTATGATAAATTTCATAAAGATCGAAAGAAATATTATTTTCTAAAAATTTGATCATACCCAAACCACTGTAAAATGTTTCGTCGTAAAGCTAAAATTCCATTTTGTCTATAAGCTAAAAAGGTAACTAAATAAACCAAAAAACCACTTTAAAAAAAAAAAAAATCAGTTTTTCCAATTGTTTTATCTTACAAAATAAAAATTTAAGAAAACTGTACATAAGAACAAGTAGTCTACTCTTTTAACGCTTTTCAAAGATACACATCTTAATAAATTCCGTGTATTTTAACTCTTGTACCCCTGTATTTACGGGTAACATATATTAAATATATAAAAAAAAAATATAATCCAATAAGGTATTACAAACCCTAATAAATGTGAATATACATAAACAAAGTATGTATAAAATAAAATCCTTTGACCTGCTTTCAAACATGAAAATCGGCACTAAAGTACATTTACCAAAAAATGGTCTCATGACACGGCAATCGGGGAAAAGTTTACTTTCATGTTCTAAGCAAAAAGGACGAATTCATTAAACAATATATACTTGATTTTAGGAACATTAGTGTCAGATTTAAGTGCCTCAATATGAAATTTAATCGGGCTATAATTGCGGACGACATAAGAGGTCTGAGTAAAAACTTACAATAAAAATGTAACTGGATCTAGAGTATATAGAGGTACGATAAAAATTCACAGGAACACGGCTGTAGACCATTCAATAAAACAATTTACATAAAACATGTTACAGCGGGTGCAATCTGTTTTTCGATACGACTTACTGATTAGCCGCTACAAATTTTAAAAACAAGTTCGTCCGCCACTTTCAACTTTTTAAGGTGTGGTAATTTTTCTTTTTCTTTTAGACAGTTAATTCTATTGATGTTTAATATATATTTATGTTAATTATATTACTAAAATTCTATAATCATACTAATTTCTCTTATATAATTACATTCTAAAAAATATATTATTAATTTATTTACCTTGAAAATTAAATTATAATTTTTGTTAATGATACCTGAACACGGTGTAGTTAATATTTTTGAAAATATAAAAAGCTTCTAAAATCCTACTTTTTACGTTCTTTTCCTATACTCGGATTTAAGTATTATTAAATAAAAGAAAAAAATTCCGTCAAGTACTTGCCAGCAAATTACAAAAAAGGATTTCTTAAATAGGTATATTCAAGGTCATATAAATTAAAATATCGTACATTATTTTTTTTATACAAATTTCATTATTTTTTAACTAATATTTGCATTTTGGAGTAGCAAGGAGTACATATATTATCCTTTAGCACCTTAGTTATGCACTTATTTGGTTATTTTAGTGGTAATGACCGCCATTTTTAAACGCCTAAATATTTGTGATCTCATTTCAATACTTTTAAATGACACACTACTTAAAAATTAAAAAAAAAAAAAAAAAAAAAAAATGGTCACCATAGTTACGGCCACCTAAAATTTCTAAAATTTACTTTTTTATATTAACTCCCGGAAATATAGTTGGACCACAGAGATGTATATTTATATATCTTCGCCTTATTTTTAGGACCCGTCCTTATGGGGTAGCGGGGAGAAGGAGACATGATTTTGCGGTTTTTTTTTGTAATTTGGGGGGTAAAATGACTGACATTTTGGAAGACGATAATATATATTAGTGATCTAAATTTCAATAACTTTCAAATTATATCTCACTCAAAAATTTCAAAAAATCTAAAATATTACGATCAATTCTCAATTGCACGCTGATCGAAGAAATGTTGAGTGTTTAAGTTCGCAATATTTTTCATGTGTTAGGGCAAACAAGTTTAACGTGTATACCAAATTTCATGTCTCTAGCTACAGTAGGTCGGGAGGTATACTTCAAGATCGATGGACGGACAGACGAACTACCAAAAGCATAAGGGTTTCTATGATGACATCGAAACCTTAAAAATAAGTTTAGTTTGAAAGCATATAAATTGAATATGGATTTTATTTTTTTTAAATCATTTGAATGCTAGTAGATGTCGATTAACTTGATCATCACCAGTCACAAAAAGTAATTGTATCGTCCATATATTCGTCTGCAATATTATAAGATTAATTAATGACCTATCATGAGCCAAATAAACTCCCCCTAAGAGAAACTTGCAAAATTTATCAACCCCTCTCTAGATAACTTAAATAAGAACAATCCATATGATATCAAGGATGCACTACAACTAAAAGAAAAACTTAAAGAGATTATCTTATCAGATGAAGAGACTATGTTCTCTATTGACGTAGTCTCACTTTTTACAAATGTCCCTTTAGATCTGTTCTACAAAATTATCAGATCCAAATGGGACGAGATTTTACCATACTCCCCCATTAATGACAAAAATGTATTCATTGAATGTCTTCAACTCATTCTAAATAATGGATCGTTCCAATACAACCATAAATACTGTACCCAAAATCATGGGATACATATGGGGGGGGGGGGGGGCTATGTCCATTAATGTGAGTGGAATTGTGCTTAGTTATGTATTAGATTCCATTCTTACAAACTGTGATAATAAACCAAAACTCATAGCTAAATATATCGATGACCTGTGTGAAACTGACATCGAACCGCTTTTAAATGCATTAAATTCGTATCACAGTAGGCTAAAATTCACTTTAGAAAAAGAAAAGAACAAATCACTCAATTATCTAGACATAACTATTAAAAGAGATTATATTTTTGAGATGGAGGCTAACCACCATATGGTACGAAAAGGAGAATAAAAATAAAAGATTCATTAATTTAAGATCATATCACCCACTGCACCAAAAAATTAATAGTATGAATAATCTAATCAAAAAAGCCTTATTGTATAGAGATAATGGGCACATAAATATTATAAAACCGATTATTTTTAAAAAACTACAAGATAATTTCTACCCCCCTACATAAAATTAGAGAAATATGTTATAAAAATATATACCCTAAAAATCACAACCCCAATAATAAAGAGTACCTAACCCATAATAATAACAAATGGTAATACTACAAAATACACCAGTTTACCTTACATAAAAGGTCTATCCGATCAATTACCAAAACTCATGACGATGATGGATTGTCCGGAAATTAAATTTGGATTCAAACCAATTAATAAAACTGCACAATAACCTCAAAGTCGACGATATATGGACCTATTGCAGACGAATACATGGACGACACAATTACTTTTTGTGATTCAAGACGATATGAAAACCAATATAAACTTTAAAATATCTCGGCAAAAGGAATCTAGCTTGGTAAATACATATATGATAATGTAGATATGTATTATAATTTAAGATAGAAACAATGAAATATGTTTTAGTGTATGTAACCTGTATAAAAAAAAAAAAAATTGTTTTGTCTAGGCTTGAAAATGACCGGCAAAGGTCGAAACGTTGCCAAAACATAAAAAGTGTTAAATTTTTTTACCCAAAATGGATCCACCAACAACACATAGAAGATAAGAGAGGGTACACGTACAAAAATCTTTGTACACTATTTATACTAATTTAATATAACTTTACATAAAAAATAGGAATTGTTAAATTATAAATGATTAAATTGACTTTAATTAATGCACACTCCAGCTTACCATTTAAAACTTATGTTGCTCATAGAGTCCCTAAAATCTCATTTATCACTTTAATCATCGTAATGTGGAATTATTGGAGGAACAAATACGCATTTAATATTTCTCTGAGGAGAGTAGTTGAGAATTTAATCCTTCACGGTGTTTTTAGATAACTATTTGCCAAGCTCTTTTTGTTCAAAAATGTTGTTCATTACCTAATTTATACATTTTTTTACCCTGTACCAGTCCTTGATAATTCATAATTATTACCTTTTTTCTTTGTATAAATGTAATGTCGTGTAAGGATTTTCTTTTAGAAAACTTTTTTTTTTTCAACAAAGTACATCCTGCTACTTATCCTCCTAAACCTTTAACTATCCAGGTAAAGTAAGGTGAGGAAGGTAAAGAAGATCAATCTAAGGGGTAGAGAGAATATTACTTATAGTAGAAAACAACGTTATTATGTAGTTCCTGTATTTTGTAAGTGAAGAGTATTCCTAAGTCTCATCCACAGGTTCAGAACATCACGCACAGCTGCTCATATTGCAATAGTTATACAGCAAGTTACAACTACCTGTGCTGCTGCTGCAGTTAGTACTGCTAATAAAGCCCTACTATGACTGAATCTAAGGTACGCTTATCTAAAATTTACTTACCTTCATTTTCCGGTAGTAAAATGTTCATGTACGAGAATGTGGACTGTAGAAACTCCTTGTAATAACATTAATCGTGATACAATGTGTAATAGGGGTTTATAACATTAAAAAATATAAGGGCTGATACATATAATGAGGTGTTAAATTACGATTACCTCAATAATTGTTATCACTTAAATGATAATAGTAAGAAATGGTTAGTTCTTTTGACTGAGATTTTGTGGTACTACTTCATAATAATTATAACTAGAGAGGTTAAAAGATAGTATCAGAACAATATAGTCACCACAATTTTATATTAATATATAATATACGTGTTTCGACACATAGTAACACTTGTAAACTATGGAATTTTTACAAGCTTTATGACATACTAATCCCATTTTGTACTTTTTTTTTTTTGTTTCATTATAGTATTAATATAAAATTGTGGTAGTAATATTGTTACGTTACTTTCTATTAACTTCTCTAGTCATAATGCTAATAGTAATACTCGTCTTGCGCTGATCAAGACTCTTGCGATACCAAAGCTATGTAGGGTCTTTCTCTTAGTATTACCTTTTTCACTCGTCGCAGAAGTTTCACATCAATTTTCACCATATATTCCGACCTTTTTTGCCGTTGTATCCATTTCTTTCATCGACTAACATAACTAATATTTTCTTTCACCTAAGAGAGCTTCACAGTTGACTAATCAATTCTTATAATATCACAAACGTTAAGTAAGATTTGAACACAACAAGTAAAATTGAATTTTAATAACTCGTTGCCAAGCCACTTATTTAAAAATGTAGTTAACTAATGTTGGAGGAGAAACCTCCACAACCTCCCCCCTTGATCCTTTTAATTACATGATATTAAATATATCATTCTTTTAATCATTTTGCTGTGGACTGCATTGTATTTATTCATCTATTAGTCAAGGACTTTATTTTTTTTTTTTTTTGTTTCATTATTTATTTAAAACCATTGAATATTCATTTTCGTTTAAATTCCATTTTTTCCTTTTAATAATAATAATTGTTCTTCATTATGACATTATAATAATTAATTAATATATTAAATAATATATTTATTAATTACCTAAATAACTTGCCGATCATACTTACACCCAATATGCATAAAAATAATGAATGTATAATAGAAACTGTTTTTACAGTGTCGTAATATTCTAATATTTAAAGTTCTTTAGAGAAAAGGGATTCCATTCAAGATATACCAAATTTCCCTCTCGTAATTAGAACCACTTCTTTAAAACAGCTGAAAATAAAATCATTGTAGGTATTCTCTAAGAGAGTATTTTTCGAAATTAGGATCAGTAGCTCCTAAGGGAGAATATAGGGGCAAAATAAATAATGGGGGACAGAGGCTAACCTCCTGAAGCTAATATCTATATAGGAAGTTAATATTTCAGAAAAGGCTTATTCAAAATAAGTTCACCAGAAATAAGCAGTATTAGCTCTTTCTATTAACAGGTAGGGGAAGGACTAAAGCCACTTCGCTTAAAAAGTTAAAAGGCTTCTCAAATTTTTTATGAATGTCTATAATTAGGACATTTTCCAGTTAGATCTACAAAGGGCCAAGATTGAGGGAATCAAGCCTCGTCTTGGGTTTGATGGTGAGTAATGATCAGGAATTAGGGGCAATATTATAGGCATATTCATATAGATAGAATTATAAGAAAAGGACTGCGAAAATTATAGAATTTCTCACCTGATATCCCTTCGTATGTCCACCATTCCTCCCAACTGGCCTGGCACTCTGGAAAATATAAATATTATTAGATTAATTATTCCTTCTGAGATTCTAAAGAACATTGTGAATAAAATACAGGAACCACAAATTAGTGGCGAAGGTATGGTAAAAACAAATAATTTTGTACAGGTACGATGTTTTGTAGCACATTAGTTAATCAAATACTGAAGAACTAAGGTTTTATCTCCTAAGCAATGTGCTCGAGGTCTTACTGCTTCAGACGGGAGGGGAAGCGAACAGTCGTTACGTGTATACTTATTTGTTGACTGATAATATGGCTTTCTTGGAGTTATATTAAATACGAGACATATAATCCAATGGCAATGAGCATGTTTTGCACACTAGACGTTCGGGACACAAAAAAAGTCGCTGAAGTAGAGAGGAGTCGAGTACGATCGGGCCTTACCCCGCACCTCTACTTTCTACATGTGTATTCAACCCTCTTTTGTGTGTATATTTCTTTCAAGGCCTTTTCAAATATGGCCATCCATAATTATAATAACACTTAAAACAAACAAATGTTTATTAATATAGCAAAAATAATACAATAGTTAAACATAGTATAAAACATACTTATAAAATAGACATTATATTATTTCGTTATTTTTACATTGTTCTTGTATTATCACGTAAACCCAAAGGTGATTTAAATGGAATAAGTATACTTTTATTATACACGACTAGTAATTATTATTCCAGAATGACAAATGCAATAAATCCAAAATAATAAAATATGAATTAAATTTAAATGTAATATAATTTAAAACAAAGCTTTGTAAGTAGATAAGTGCGAGTTTAAATATTTTATCGCGTGATCACTGTTTTTATTAAATGATAAATATATTTTTATAATAGGTATTGAGTATCTTCTTTGGTGCGACACCACGTTTTTTAAGAATTCCCAGCAGTTTAATTTAAAATATAAACATTACATTATTATTATTATTATTATTCTCATAACCCTTTTCTTTCAATGGCCTTAATAAATATTATTATAATAGCATGATCCACCGGTGGTCAAATTAACCATTTCTTACCAATTAATTTAAATTAAAAAAATTATATGTTAAGATTGTCTACCAGTCCAGCCATCACTGTAAAATATTTGCGTAGAAAATTATAAAATTTTGGACATAATCTGAGTATTATTTTAATTAGAGGCGGTTGGTTTGATTTTTGCAACATAACTATTTTTTTTTTTAAATTAAATATGTGAATAATAATTAATATGTTAAATATGTAGGGTATTCAGTTTATTATTTATTATATTCATAAACATTATATTAATAATTGGCAATATGAAATATGAATTTATTATAATGTAGTGCGTTAAATGGAATATGCTTTAAAATATCTAATAAAAGGGATCTAATTATTATTAATTTCGTAAAAGATAAATTAGTTAAGATAAGTCTTTATGTGGTTCATAATAATTAAAGAGGACTAGATAGTAAAGATAATGCAATTTATAAATTATTGTTCCACGTAATAAGCAATCTTTTAACCTATTATCTTGTTAAAAGAAATATGTACAAGTAAAGGAAAGAGTAAAGGGTGTTAAAAGAGTGCGTGTTTAAAGTTGTAGAGGAGCAATGGTAAAGGCGACTTTTTTTGTATCCCGAACGTCTAGTTGGTTTGCATATACTGACTGTCGGTCCTTGCAGTAGGACCTACTTCCGACGTCCCAAAGCATTAAGATGACTCCTAGTGTGAAATGTCGCATATACACTTACCTTCCCAAAAATCGTCTACCTGAGAGTCGGGTAAGTGTGACATATCAACCGGCCTTACTACAGAGATTTCTATCCGAACAATCTTCAAGAAGTTTCAAGAGGTTTTTGAGCAGAACTTGAGAGAGCTATGTAACGATGTTTATTTAGCATCGTGGTATAAATGAATGGTGATGGAACTACATTAAAGACGGCTACCTTTTTTTCGTCATATTTTATACATTACAGCTGGATGTACTCCTTTACTGTATTATTTTTTAATAATTTGATAGCTTCTTTTGTTGATAGTATATAAACTTTCGTCAAGAAACATTAAAATTATTTTACTAAGGGAGATTACTTAGATGCTTTAGTTTTCTGCATACCTCTCCCTTATTGCTATATATCCTCTTTTAGTAACATATAATTTACAAAAATTTCTTATTAGAAATAAACTCCGACTACCGAAGTGCTGGGGTACACATGAAAAATAAAACTAGGACAGAATGAGTTCACAAATTCACAGAGCTACTCAGAGAGCGGGAAAATTGGACTTCTTTGGTATCCTTTAGTAAAGAAGCCTGGCACTACAGGACACTAATAGAAAATAAATTCGAGTAAAAACAGCTAAGAAAACAACCTCACTACTTCGGGTTTTTTTTTTTTTGTTTTTCGTTTCTTTCATTGTTTTTCAAAAATTACACTAAACAGTTTTATTATTAAAATTTTTAAAGGTATTTTCAAAAAGATATAAATATGTAGCAGAATATTAAAATGAACACTGTGTGAGTATTCATAACCTGCGATGTAGTAACCTTTTCTTAAAATTTTGCTGACACTTTATTATTTTGCTGCGTGTTTTTTCGACATGTTACAAAAGAATGACATTTAGTAGATTGAAAACAGTACTTCAATGCATAATGTTGCTGCCGTGAGTAGATAAAATAAAAACCAGAACAACAAAATAACACTTAAAAAACCTAAATAAAATATATAATTTAGTCTAAGGTGGTCATCATAATGATAAAGCCCTATACCTGATCTTCTTGTGTTGGTATAGGTCCAGAGTTAGGAGGGCATAGTCGGGCCCCTGATGAGTCGGACGCGACGAAACGATGCAGGACATGGCGTAATGCCGAGCCAACATCTTTGTGACGTATAGTCTAATGTTGGAACAGTTCCTATGTGTCACGCTTGCGGGGCACACCCCTTGGTGTCTCTCACTACACGATTTGTGTACCTTATTGCAGTGTGCATAAACACGGTATTACATTGCTGATTTATTTTGCCAGCCAAGCAAGAATGGCGGTGTGAGAGCACGCTCGTCTCTGATAAAGCCCTGTACCTGATCTTCTTGTGTTGGTATAGGTCCAGAGTTAGGTGGGCATCGTCGGGCCCCTGATGAGTCGGACGCGATGAAACGATGCAGGACATGGCGTAATGCCGAGCCAACATCTTTGTGACGTATAGTCTAATGTTGGAACAGTTCCTATGTGTCACGCTTGACACCCCTTGGTGTCTCTCACTACACAATTTGTGTACCTTATTGCAGTGTGCATAAACACGGTATTACATTGCTGATTTGTTTTGCCAGCCAAGCAAGAATGGCGGTGTGAGAGCACGCTCGTCTCTGATAAAGCCCTATACCTGATCTTCTTGTGTTGGTATATGTCCAGAGTTAGGTGGGCATCGTCGGGCCCCTGATGAGTCGGACGCGACGAAACGATGCAGGACATGGCGTAATGCCGAGCCAACATCTTTGTGACGTATAGTCTAATGTTGGAACAGTTCCTATGTGTCACGCTTGCGGGGCACACCCCTTGGTGTCTCTCACTACACAATTTGTGTATATATATATATATATATATATATATATATATATATATATATATATATATATATATATATATATATATATATATATATATATATATATATATATATATATATATATATATATATATATATATGAGAAATATTTATCGGATTTTTTTTATTATTCTTATATATAATAACCGAATAATTTAACTTCCTACTTAAATCTATTTAATGTCAAGTTATTGTAGTAAAAGTATGTAGGTATTTTTCTAGACTATTTAATACTAGGATTCAATTGCATTTGTACATTATTATATATAATTTATTATTGTTATTATTTAATTAGATGGGCCTGGCATTTCAAATCAATCAGAGGGAATTATTGTTGCTTATGTATGATTATTGCTTATTTCCTTTCAGATTAGATTTAAATAAAGTGGATTTACTGGTTAAATGCATTTTTTTGTTTATCCAGTGTAGACCTCTGAATAATTTGTGTAAACTCAATTGGGATTTGGAGCTACTGAGGGCACACACAAACATTTACATTCACACAGGCACACACACACGCCCTTACATCTAAACTTCCTAGTTTTTTTTTTTTGTTTTTTTTGTTTCATACCGTAAATCTACGTTCACTATGTATTCCTTCTGATTATAGTTTCCTGTCCTTGCTTGATTGTAATTTTTAAGAATTTTTTGTGTCATGTTTTCTATCTATTAGGCCAGTTTTTATCACATTGACTTGTTGGATTTCCGTAACTTTGTTTTTTCGACCCACCAGCACAGCTTGAACAACATGATAATATTAACCTAACAAGGAAGCCCTTCCTATAGTAACACAGGCAAATGTTTTACTTTTTTCTGCTGTTACTAAAAATATTCAAAATGTGCCGTCTGCTGGGCCTTAGAAAAATAAGAATAGCAATTTGGTCTGATTAACTGGGAATACATAAGGGAATAATAAGGTGGATAGTTTATGTCACGCAAAAAAAAGTTGAAATTTTGAGTGAGGTATTAAATGAATGGTATTAAAGAGAAGATTACAAAAATATACAACACTTGTGTAAATTATTTAATTTTCCCCGCCATTTTCTCAAAAATTATCAACAGAGCCTGCCCCCCCCCCGTCCCCCCCTTATTCTAAGCAATTTCATGTTCACCATACCCTATACGAAATACATTTTATTTGAAAATAATTGACTTTGAGCTCTTTTGGCATCCGCAATTGTTGACTGATTTATATATATATATATATATATATTATTATTATTATTATTATTATATATTTAATAATATGCTCCACTTTTAGTACTGCATGCAGTTATAAGCAGTTTTGAAACATATGCAAAATATTTTTCTTACCGAATCTAAACCTATAAAGTTACTGTAAGAAAACGCTGTAGTTTAAGATAAACAATTTTAATATCTGATACGAAGCTAAAAATTGTATAATACAATACCGAACACTGAGTATGCATAATATAGAATAAAACGTATTCTGATATAATTAAAAATGTCCTAGATATTCAGAAAAAGATATTAATATTTCTAATCAAAAACTAAAAAGTAAACAAAAAAAAAAGAAGAGGTTTCAAATACTTTATAAAGGAAAGTTAAAAACATATCCCGAAATTCTTTATCTAAAAGTAAATGTTTATGTGGGGGCCATGAATGACCTTGAGTAATGAAATTTTGCGTAAGTAAAATCGTTTGAGGATCTAAAGAGCTACAATCCCAGAGGATGATCAACAGTTTGTGGTGTGATCTCGCAGGAGCATGATGACTCTTGAAGGATGTTAAATCTGAAGAGGTAAGAGTGGAGTTTGCCGTGTCCTATAAGTATTTGTGTGAGTTGAAAACTGATGCTGAATTCTTAAAGACTAAGTCGATACTTTACTGAAGGTATTAATTCCTTAGTTTGACTGCCTGTAGCTGAATCTTGCCAAAGAGCCTGCCAGCGCTGTTTGATGCTTAGCTAAAAAATCTGCACGTTCGTTGCCTTGAATACTAGTATAAGCTTTAACCAAAGAAAAATACATTTGGACTCTTCCTTTTAAAAATTATAGCTGTTTCTTTTATATTTGGCAGGTGATTTTTACTGTTCTGGAAACACTCAAGAGTAATCCTGCTGCCTATATTTATTTGAACAGCTTTATCTATAATAAAATATTCTTGTAACCACTTTAATGATTTAAGGATTGCTAACTGTTCCGCTTGATTATAAGAACATGCACTTACGAGACAAAAACAACAAATGATAGCTAACATTTCCCTCATAAGCTACAAAAGCACAGCCAACCAATTCATAATCTTTGCGGCCATCTGTATAAAAATATCCAAGTCATTGTGTGAGTCCGTCTGTCTGTGTCGCGCATCGCTCCCACAGTTTTTAAGCTAGAGATTTGAAACTTGGTACTAAAATCAGTTCATATATTTATAAATTTATGATATCAGGAATTTACCCTTAACCTATCTTGCTTAGTCAGCAAAAATTCTTTAGACATTTAAACACTATCCGATAGCTCTGGATTTTGCACAAATTATACTTCTTGAAAATAAAATAATTTCCGCTGAATTTCGTTTTGATATCTGCCGCGATTTTGAAAATATCGACTTGAACTTAACGCTAAATAATGTTGGAATTTTTTCGTTGATTGAGGTGAAATTAGCACGAATTATACTTCTCTAAAAAATAAAAAATTGCCTTATGTTTTAACTAAATATCTGCCACCATTTTGAAATTATTTGATAAGGATAAGTTCATAGACGCACCGCTTTCGATTTTTTAAAATCTTATTACATGAAATCTCCTGAGCCGTAGATTAAGAATTTTGGGTTTTTGGAACGAAGTTCCTTATGGAACGTTCTGGAGCCCGGGAGTGAATCCAAAAAAAAAAACGACCAAAATCACAGTCACAAAATAACCGTCACAAAATCACCATCACAAAATCACCGTCACGAAATCTACCGATGACGATAACTTGAATAAAAGATCACCGAGTTAGTTGAAATTTGGTACACATGTTCATTTTACCAATGCCCAGGCTGAGTTCGTTGAAAATCGTTATCCGCCCAAGCGTTCACGCGCAACACTTGCGTAAACTTAAGCTTCAAAAAAAGACGGGAAAAAATGTTATTAAGGAAGCCTGTTCCTTGACTTGTTTTGTTTATTTTTGCTATATGTATGTCAAAATGTCACTTGGTTTTGTAAATATAGAAAATATAATCACGGTCTTGTTAAAAGTAAAATTGATCTGTGCTGACGCTTATTTCAATATATTAGGTATATTATTATAATACTGCGCATTTAATCCAAGAAACATTTTTAACTTCATCTATTTAATGAGACAAACAACTTTTTAAAATATTTTTTCTAGTAAAACGAATACCGACACTGTTATGAAGTGATAAAGATCGCTAAATTTATTAAAGTGGACCCACACGTTTAAAATAAAGAAAACGATTTTACCGATATCTTTCGTTCTAACGTATAACGATTTTAATAAAACTTCTTACACATTGTCTAAAGTACAATTGAAACAGGCATGTAAAATTTCAACCGGATTCAAGCAGAAGCTTTAGAGTAGGGAAGAGATATATTTTATAATATTATAAATTAATAGGACGGGTAGGTAGAAAACAGTCCTATTTCAATCCAACATCCTTTAACATCATGATCACCTTTTTTCTTATATTCAATATATATTTTTATAGTAAGACGCTTGCTTTAATGATACGAATAATGATTTTCTTTTAATTGTTCCTTAACTTTTGCTAGGTACAAACAGTTCGTTACTTTTAATTTTGTATCTTTTCTAACTCCGCCATTTATAAGTAGTTAGCAATGTATACGTACTTTGCAGTGTGATTTTATAATTTATATATTTAATGAAAAATGTAAGGAACTTCGTTCCTACCGGGTGCCGCTCGATCGCTTATTGGTTATTTATCGGGCCTAATAATGGGATGGAGGTTTTTTTTTGCGTATAATAAATAGCCTCTTAACTTCCTAAAATTCCCAGGGTATTTTATTCTTAATAAAATGAGTAATGTGGTATATATAGTCCTGATTCATTTCTATCTAATCAGCGTTGTATATTAATTCTTTTTTTTAAATTAATTTTACGCAATAACAATTAGTTCGATGTATTTAGAATATTTTCTTTTAAGCGATTATTATTTCAAATCTTCCCTATTTACCTGATTTTCCTAAAGTGAACAATGATGTATTAGATATAACAAATACATCTTAAAAATAAATCCGTCGAAGCTATTAGTAGAACCAACCATAATTGTATTTGTGAAGGAGCAGATCCCTCCTTACTAATAAAATACGGTAAACAAGAAAAAGAAGAAGAATAAAAAAAAAAAAAAATCAAACAATGACATTTCAAATTAATGAAATAGGGGTAGTTGGAGATGAATATTATAACTTTTTGTTTAAACATATTGAATATTAGGGATAATGCATGTGAAAGAAAAACAGCCCAATAAAAGTCGCTTCGTTCTTTATTATATCGAAGAGAACAAACGGACTGTTGGTATAATCCCGGTTGGGTTGCGAGAAAGGAAATATCAACAATATCCCAAGGGATCCAATAGAGAGTTGAGAGCTAAAACCTTAAGAGACCGCCTTCAGCGAAGTCCCTGCACCGTCAGAAACATGTACCTTCGCCTTTACTTAGTCTATTCGAATTCGTCACTATTCACAAACCCCAAAATAAAAAAAAACCGACCGAAAATACCATCCCATTCAAATCGAGCCTTAGTATTGAGATTTATAGAATCTTAATGTTTTCAAGTAATAATATAGGGGGTACTGTGTATGACACTATCTGGATGTCCGAGCTCCGCTACGGAGTAGAGTTATTTTTTTAATTAGATGTATTATAATCAATAAACCTGAAAGCTAATTTATTAAGCGAAAATATCTAGATGCCCAAGTTTTTCCTGCATCAATCCTCCCTTGTCGCTATTCTTCTTTTTTTTGGATAGTTGAAGCGAGCTTCTTACATTAAAAAAAACATCTTGTCTGTTTGTCTGTCTATGTGTAACGTTTACGTGTCCGACGATAACTTGAGTAAAAATTAAACGATTTGGTTGAAATATGGTATTCGCGTTCCCTTCACTAATGCTCAGGCTAAGTTCGTTAGACAAAGTGATCCGTCCAAGAGTTCACGCGCAACGCTGGCGTAAACGAAAGCTTCTAATGTAAAATTGGAATATCAAGACGGGAAAATATTCTATACCTACCTATTCAATGAGACAAACATTTTTTTAAAAAAAAATTTTTTTTAGTAAAACTAATACATTGTTAAAAATATTAAAGCGGACTTAAACGTTTCAATAGAGAAAACGACGTTTTTACCGATATCTTACGTTCTACAACAAATAATTCCTTATTGCTATCAAGCAGATGCTCACTAATATCTTAGTAAACTTATTTGCAGTTTAATTTGCACTAATATATTCAGGATAATTATTAAAATGAAATTAATCTTTTTCTGGTTTTTAGTAAAAAAAAAAACAATTTGCAGACGAAAAATACATTGACACTCGATAATAAATATACAATATAAATATATTGAATTTGTAGAAACCCGATTTTGCCGGTGCAGCGAGCGAGTTGTGGAGTAGAAAAACTCCCCTTTCATGCAAGTGCTGAAAAATATTGCACTTCGCGGCGCTATAGCTTCGAAACTATTGACTTAAGCGCACGATGACAACAGACCTTTTTTGTTGACAATTTAATGCCCTACAAATTTGTTAAATATAACGAAGATATTGGCCAAAACCCAAATTTTGCTCCCTTTTTTCCGAAATGGCAACCATAGCAGACCTCCCTTTAGGAGAAAAAAAAAAATGTTTATCAGGGGGGCCAAAATAAAGCCAATAAACCAAAATTCGGCTTTATCGGAAATATTTCTCGTTAGAGGCCATTTTTGAGCTTACGCTCTTGACCTATTTTCACTACTAGACTTTCTACTTCAATCATACTCTTTAACTATAAACTCAACATGATTATCTATTTTCTCAATATTCAATACATATACAATACGCTCGCTTCAATGATAGAGCCACGCGATGCCTAGTATATTATGCTTACCCACTTAAGAGAAGCCCTTTCCTGAGTGTTAACTGCCTAACTTTAGCAAATCAGTCTGGGCTAAAATCCTCCCCTTTCTTACTTGGCCTCCATGTCCCCCTTAATAATATTACCTAGACAGTAATATTATTTAAGAAATTGTATTTTAGCATTTCAAAGAAGAGGAGATAATTATAGTGAATGGGCATGGTTTCAAATACGTATAGGTCCGCCATGTTGAATCAAAATAGCTGATTGTAAAAATATTTGTTTAAAAACACAAAGACGCAAAGAGGAACCTATCCACGAAATATCTATGTTCTAGTGCAATTTGTTTTAAAGGTATTACTTTGACGAATATTGCATATAAATAGACGCCATCTTAAATCAAAATGACTGATTGGAAAACCCTTTGACAAAATTTGTTATAAAAGGAAGCTTCCCGTCAAAATTTCAAAGATCCTTGTGCAATTGGTTCCGGAGATACGCCGTATCGTCTTTTTCATATAAATGACCGCCATCTCAAATTATGATGGTGGATGAAACAAAAAAAAAAAAAAATCCTAGCGTGTACCTAGGGGGTATGAGGAACCTACCTACAGAATTGCATGGTCATAGGTCTATTGTTGAGGTCCCGAGCTAGGATATTTACTATGTCTTAACTGAATCTTTGATTACTCCCTCACCAGAGATTAACACTTCATCAACACCGGAGGAAAAGGCTTCCTCTTAGCCAGGTATGACTAGACTCACCGTATTAAACAATTTTTTCCTCTCTTCGCGAGAATTTAGTATATGAGAGGCACATATTCAGAGGGTTTTAGTCAAAGCAGAAATTAATCATTTGACCAATTCTTAACACGTCTGAAATCAGGCGAAATTAAGTGAATTCATAGATATCGATCGACAAACCTTGGTCTGAGCTGGTTATTGACTTTATGGGACCATTGCTATCAGGTGAAAACTTTTCAAGATACGTAAAAGTATTTGTAATGAAAACATAACAGCCAAGAAAACTATAAATGACTGGTATTAATATTTGCCACAGGCAAATGGGGCTGTCAAACGAGTTGATCGATCATTAATAAAGTGTTTCGAGATAGCGCGTAATGCACCCAAATGGAAAGAAGAGCTCAGAAACTTATTATTTTAATATCGTGTGGCACATGTGGATCGGATATCTTATCTGGAGACACGGTATTATAACAAATTGACACCAACATAATTATGATGATACTCCCTTCAAAGTTGGTCAACATAGGATGCCAATTCTTAGTCACCTATTGGAGTTAGAGTAGAGCAGAACATCAGGCATGATAAAAAAATTGAGAAGAGGAGGAAAATAGTGGTAAACAGGGAAAAGGTTTTGAAGATACCACCCCTATCTGATCTATGGTCGCTGAAAAAGTATCGTCCACAATGGCCAGGACACCCACGCCAGCGCTCTTGTCATTTGAACAGCGGCCCGGTCCCAGTCGGGCTCGGGCATTAAATTTAATTAGTTTAATTTGTTGTTAACCATTCGCTAGTAAATACTGGCTTCATCCTTCTCATTCTATCCTGTCATAGGCCACCCTTTGCAGGTAACTCCACCATATGATATGACTTCTTCATTTCCTCATCCCAACTTAACCTTGGTCTTCATATTTTTATTTTCCTATCTATCCAACAGTTTATGAGTTCCTTGGTACATCTGTTGTCTTGGGTCCTAACAATATGCCCAGCCCAATTCCATTTTCTCTCGAGTATGATTTTTCCTATATCGTCACGTCAAATTGTGTCTTATCTCTTATCCACTCGTTTCTTATCCTATCTCTCCTGATTATCCGGAGCCTACTCATTTCCATCTCTCTCTGGGTGACTCTCAACTTTTTTTATTGCTCTCTATTTAATGTCCAGGTTTCACTTGCATATGTTAGGACCGGAAGAACGCAAGACGTCCATTACTTCTTTTTTAAGACATATTCACCTCCGATCTGTACAGTTGCCGGTATTTATTGAACGCTTTCCATCCCAAGGCTATTCTTCTACTTATTTCGCTATCCTCTTCTTGGTTTGAACTGTTTATTAGTGAACCTAAGTAGACGAATTTCTCCACACGTTCTATTTTTTTCGTTGGTTAGTTCGATATTTTGGATTTCTTCCATATTTATCCTCGTCATTTTAGTCTTATTTTTATTTATTTCGAAACCGATCGTTTTTGCGGTAAGGATTAGGTTTTCTAACATTTCTTTTGCTTCGCTTAAGTTTTTTCCTATTATAATCACACCGTCAGCAAATTTCAAGCAATTTAACTATCTTCCATTTATCTTTATACCCTTACCCTCCCATTCTAACGAGTTAAATACTTTCTCTAAGATACGAATGAATATTTTACTGGACAGTACGTCACCTTGTCTGGTTCCTCTGTTTATGTTAATTTGCCTAGATTCTTGTCCCAGTGATATCTCTAATTTAGCTCCGTAGTAAACATATTTTATTACTTCAACAATCTCTTTGTTTACTCCAGTATCCGTAATTGATTTTAATATTTCGTGAAATATTAAAATCAATATGATTTCAAAAAGCTTTTTTGAAATCAACAAAAATGAGAACTAACGAAAAGTCGTACTCATAGCATCTTCTTATCAACTGTTTTATTATAAAGATATTATCTATAGTAGACATTTTTTTTTTTTAATCCCGTTTGGTTGCATTCAATATCACAGTCCATTGATTTTTTGTTCTTATTGTAATAATTTTCATCAGTACTTTGTAGCACACTGAAAATAGACTAAAATTGTTCTATTATTTTCGACGTTAAAACGATCTCCTTTCTTAAATATAAAAATTATTTTTGCGACAAGCCATTCATTTGGGACTTTTTGTTGAATGAGACATAAGCTTACAATGTGTTCGATGGCCGTGATCATGGTTTGTCCACCTGCCCTTTTAATTTGATATAATAGGATTGATATTCAATCCCACTATGTATATAAAAAAGTTTTGTTCAAGTTTTCGTACCGATTCTTGCAATATCTAGATCCTATTTTCTCATCTGGTGCAGTCTATAACTTGATTAAGAGTTTGATGGCGACCTTTGTATTGCTCCGCCTTTGAGGAAACAACTACGCTAATCCTAGAGTGTTAAACAAAATCCGTCGCAAATAAGGTGGCATAATTATCAAAATGAATTATTTTGCTTCTGAGCTTACCGAAGGTAACGGAAACTATTTGATCGTTCTGAAGAACAAAAACAACGATTTCAAAAATTCCAAGACAGAAATCCGTTTTAGACATCAGGAATCATTATTGGTTCCGTGTCTGACGATCACTCAATTTTTGCGAACCAAGATATCTTAAAAACTACACGTCCGATTTTATTGAAGTTGGTATGGTAGGTCATAATTAGCCCATTGTTGGTCCTATATAAGTTTTAAACTTCTGCGCCTATTTGTTTCTCTTCAACATGCGCACAAACATACATTTATTTACACCTATATCTTCAAAAGTGCTCATCTGATTTTTATGAAATTTGGATGGTTTGTCGAAAGTAGACCGCGAATAGCACCAGATTAATTTCAACCGTATGCGCTCTAAATTTTGCTAAAGTTTAAAATTTTGCTAAATTTTGCTAAGTATCAATTCATGTAAAAATCAAAACAATTTTTATATATTAAAAAAATTAAATAAATTAGGCAGTAATTGCTTGCAAAAGTATGAAATCAATAAATATCGTGATAGGATACGAGGAAGCTATGTGCCACACTAATTGACGGTCTATTTAACAATTAATGAGCATTTTATTAATTGTTTTACAATACATCTTATAAATGAGGGAGGGTTGCCTTGAGTATTGATAGACATCATTTTAGACCTAGCATACGTATTTATACAAACATTTAATTTAATTTTTTCTATTAACATTTTTTTAAAAGAATTTTATGATTTTTTTTTTTTTTTTTTAAAACGAACTTACAATGGTGATGGCTGGAGAAAAACACAGTTTCGATTTCTGATAAAATATTTTATGTTTGAGGTGTGATATTTTTGGCGAAAATCTAAAAGCAATATTTGGCAATACGTTGTGTTTGTAATAGCGTTTTCTTTGTCTGGAAGGAAGGCGAGAAGTGAAGCGTATCGAAGCTCTCGCTGAAGGGAAACGTTGCACGTCTTCCTCCACTTTGAAGAGAACGGGAAGTCGTCTCCCCATAATCGCAACGTCCCCTCTCTTTCCTTAAATTCTGGTAAATGTGGAAAGAGCACGAAAATAATTTTCATATACCACCTACCCAACACCCGCGATGCCTTCTTATCGACATTTACATATTTTTTTCCATTTCTATAATAATAATAATAATAATATAATTTGTTGGATGTAACACTAACATTTGTAATTATATGTTCATATAAAAATAAGGTTGATGTAGCGTATCTGGGGCATCACGTATAGAAATGGAAAAACTGACAAATATAATGCATATATTATAATTAAAGTGTTTCCTGTATTATGATAAAAAATGCATTATTTATGGATTCTTTTTCATTTCATACTCTCTTGAAAAACCAGATACATCGAAGCGCAGTTAATCTACAACAGATACATTCGCCCAAGATTCGCAAAATCGACCTGTATACTGATGTGTCTCAAAATAGAGGACTGAAGATGGAAAATGTATTAAGAGAAAACTTATGAAATGAAGAAGTATCCATAATTGATGCATTTTTGATCAATCTTGAAAAAACTTTAATTATACGTGCCAGTTTTTTTCATTTCTATACATGATCCCCCTGATACGGTACATCAACCTCCAAGTGATCTCTCTAAAGAGACTAATTTTTTATAAATAACAATTGCTTATCTGCAATTAATATTTCAATATATCTGTCCAATAAAACTCGTAATAAATTATCTTATATACATAATTTTTCGTCCATTTTCCATTTATTAGTTGTTTCGGGTTTTCACGATTGCATTTATTTTTTTATATTTTATTATTAATTTTTTATCAAAATATAGTATTACATAACTTGAAGATAGCAAGCTGAACAGTATAATAATTTTGAAACTTGATTGGAGGCATATCTTTTCCCAAGTCTACTTTTTCCTCTGGAATATTTCTTATGGTCAATTTAATAAATGGTGTATCAGCCTTTTCTGTTTACTATGAATAGATATTGGAACTTAATACATGACTAGTGATTTGATCTCTACTCAGCTGTTATAGGTTTTGAATACTTTTATTAATTATATGGGCAGTAGATTATTATTAGCCTTTCTCGCTTTATTAAAACGGTAAAAAGTTAAAGTGAATAGACAAAAGAGTTGTGTTCTCAAATTCTGTTACGTGTATTTGGCAAGAGAGAAGATTTCTCGCAGCGGTCTCGTTTACAAAAAAAAGAGCCACTCTTCTATAGAACTGATCTAAAGGAGAGCCAGTGAGTAAGAGAAAGTGAGAGAAATATAGCAGGCCCTGAAATGTCGAGAGAGGTTTAAGCTAACTGCTCAACAATTCTCTAAGGCTTTCTTCAGACGAACAAGCCCTTTGATGCCCCGTTTATTTGATCTCAAGGATCCCGGTGGAAATCCGTGACTCTAGCAACGGATGAGAGGGTTGTAGAGGCCGGACCGACGTCTCGTTGACTGCAAAAACAACATTGAAATAGACTTCTCTGTAACGATGCGAATTATCGTAATGCCAACTCCCCGCTCTTTTTACTTGGCATTAGCATAGTCTTTACATAAATACTCGAGAGAACAATCTGTAATTGAATAGTCGATGATTTCGGATTCGATATACCTGCAGTAACAAGTAGATCAAAAAGAAAACACCCTCTCCTCTATCTGGAAAAGCTCGAATATCCAAGAAGGATAATTCAAAATCCAAATCATCCCATTTTTATTAAACTTTCTTTACAAACGAAATTTTTTATTTGTTCTTGTTTATAAGTATTGATGTATTTTGTTTTCTACATGCCTAAAGAATTATATATGAAAAAAAAGAAAAAAAAAGTAGAATATGTATTCGAATAGTCAAGAATAAATTGTGAATAAATGTTGGTTGATTTTGAAACGGCTTTTTAAAAGCCGGGATAATTTGGCTGAAAAAGACTTACCAAAATTATAATTCAGTTGCTTCCAAGGTAAGCTTATTCTTATGATTAAGAAAGAAAGTAAGAACGAAGATTTTTTTTAAAAAAAAGCAGTTGAGAGACTGAAGTCTCGTCTCAAAAATCGTCCACACAGTAGACTCGTTGCGCAATGTGTCTACCGTTATACCTTGTCTACCGTTCGAACGGAAAACCTTAAGCCTAGTCCACACTAGTTGACATGTTGCGCAACATCTGCTGATATCGTCTAATGTCTTGATCTAGCGTCCAAACCTAAATTCGCTTATTTAGTCTCTTCATCATGACCGACATTGAATTTTAGGATGAGAAAAAAATCTAACTTTATCTATTCAATGAGACTTTCCTAAATATATTTTTTATTTATTTATTTTTTTTTTTCTAGTAAAATCGACACCGACACCGCTATGAAGTGTTAAAGATCGCTAAATTTATTAAAGCGGGACTAAACGTTAAAAATAGAGAAAACAATGTTTTTACCGATATCTTACGTTCTAACGTAACGATTTTTATAAAACTCCATACACATCGTCAAAAGTACAATTGAAACAGATATGTAAAATTTCAACTTGATACAAGCAGACATTTTTGAGTAGTGAAGTGATATATTTTATAATATTTTAAATTAAGTAGGCTTGAGGGTTAGGGAACAGTTCTGTTCCCTCACTATACTTCAACTATCCTCTTCAACAATCAACTCATAATAATGAACTATTTTTTTTCAATATTCAATACATATTTATTGCAAGACGTTCGCTTCAATGATAAAAAAAAATGCTTTTCTTTTAATTTTACCTTAACTCCGCTAAGTACAAATAGTTAGTTATTTTTAATTTTGTCTGTTTTCTAACCCCACCTTGTATAAGTAGCAGTGAGAAACTTATCAGGAGATTTACAATTTGTAATTTCTTGTTAACTTAATTTAAGTTAAATCATCACTAAGAAGTATCGGGGCCATTACCTTCTTCACCAAAATATTCAAAAGTTTTAAAACTTTTTCGGTTGACCACATTTTCTTTGACCAAAGCTCGTTCAAATGACCTGTCAAGAGCGAGGCCGTGGGCAAACTAAATATTTTCTTCGTAATTGGAAAAAGATCTAGAAATGAGAGAGGGAAATAAAAATTAAAGATAATAGAAAAATGGTCAAATCCCTAAACGCGGTAGACCACTACCGTCTTGCAGTCTTCATAGGAAACATCGAAGTAATAATCGAAGTTTTATGTACCCTTTCCAACCTTTAAAATTTAAAATTATCTTCTGAAATTAAAACAATTCTTTTAATATATAATACGTTAAACTAATATTACTTTTTATTAATCATTTCCATCATAGTGATAAATAGATTAATAACTGTTATGAGACCAGGCTGATATATTTATTTTATAAATCTAGCCTGAACTATTTATAGTGTAGTTTATATGAAATAATAATCATTCAATTCAATAGACCATAAATTATGATCTATTAGTTGTATAACTTTAACTCAAAAAATGGCTGTAGAAGCAGGAGAGAGACTCAAGTCTCGTCTTAGAAAGCGGTCACACTGTAGACATGTTGCGCAACATGTCTACCGTTGCACCGTGTCTACCATTTCGTATGGAAAACCATAGACAAGCGATTTTTATTCTAGCAATGAAACCGCAGACGCCGATTGTCTAGCCCATATCAACCTTATGTCTATAGACAGATCGCAGTTATTTTACACGATTTCTTACATTCAACAAAATATATGCATCCTGTCTATCTGTCTTCCGATTACGCGTAACAGAAAAAACTTAACAAAAATATTAGAAACATTTGGCATACTTTGTTTCCTTCATCAATGCCAAGGCTAGTTCGTTGGAGAGCGTCGTCTATCGTTTGCCTGCAAAGCTCTCTTGTAAACGAGACCTTGAATAGTAAAAGTAGCATTTTAAGACGGGGAAAGACATATTTTTCATTTATTATTTATTTTTCATTTAACAGAAAAAACATTTCCTACAAATAAGTGTTTTTTGTAAAACCAACAGAGAGACCTCTATGAATTGATAAAGTGATAAAGATAGCCAAAATTCTTAAAGTGGACCTAATCGAAAAGTATTGATATAGGGCAACGTTATATTGTCCTTAACAACAAAAGTAATAATGAATAACTATATTCTCAATTTTCGATATTTATTTCATTACTTTCGCTTGCATAATAGAGCCACGCGATGTCTATTTACTTGTCAAAGTTTAAATAGCAAGTAATGGATATGGAGGATGCTAGTGATATGTTGTTGAGTTTGAAGTTGGAGTGGCAGGCTAGGAACGTCAACAGGCCAGTTTATCCGGCTATTCCATTAACTTACTTCAGGTATATCCCTGGATAGCGCGACTCCGTCCTAACTTCCCTCACAGATACACTCTCCCCCGAGCTTCAAATTGCCTTAGTTTTCAGATTACCCGAAAAACTTCACGGATCGATCAGTGCTGCCTGAAAATACTTGAAAAAGCAGAAGCCCTTCTCCCTTAGCTCACTATCAGTTCGACAATCCTAAAAACTTGCTCTGAGGTTTCCTAGATATCCTGATAAAACGGTTAATTTGTTATCGATCTTTCAGAGAGTTGGGCCATGAAAATGAAACGATACCGAATGTCAAGTAAAACCCAATCAAAGGTAGGCTATTACGGGTTTCCAGATGAGCTGTTGAAGAAAAAGTTTGTGCTTTCTCAGAGTCATGCAATACCATTTACAAGTTCCATAAGATCTTGATTTTAAGAAGCCCAGAATTTTAAACGTATTTAAAAGAAGCTTTTGTAAGCTCGCTACGCTCGCCTGTCTAGAAAGCTGGGCCTTATTACATTTTCTTTGTATTTGTACTTTATTATTATTATTATTATTATTATTATTTTTTTTTTTTTAATTTTTTTTTTATTGATTTTGAATCATACTAAAAAAAAATTTATACATATTTCAATTGTATTATACAAATACTTAGTAGTAGTCTAGTACTTTCTACTAGAACGGGTAGGACGAACCACTTGTTCGAACCTTGCAATTAGGCCATCACTTAGGCCCTTTTTACGCCCCGTGGTGGAGAGTTCCAGCTTCTTCACACATCATACATTTGTATATTGTAGGTACCGCCGAAGCGAGTATGGTGTGGTCATTAGTAAGCTATATAAGCGTGCGTCAAAGCGTGGGGGAAGAGTTCCCATAAAGGGTGTCCCTCGCCCTGCTTCGTCCTCGAACCATAGATACAAATTACATCATCATGACACGGATCGGACCCACACCAAAGAGTGGGGGAAGAGTCCCCATAAAGGGTGTCCCTCGCCCTGCACCGTCCGCGATTCATTGATGCAATTCAGAGTATCATGGCACGGGATCGAACCCATGACCTCGAGTTTCCTCGACTTATTGGTAGCTGAGCGAGCGCCCTAACACGCTCGGCTACCCTGGCTCCCCTACAAATACTTAAATATTAATATAAAAAAAAAAAAAAAAAAAAAAAAAAACGCAAAGTTAACAAAGTTTTTTTAACAGCATATAAAGTAGGTATTAAACTAATACAGGTAGAATTTATTGTACAGCTAAGCCTGATCATATTTTATTTTATTTTGTAGATAATCTTTATGTAAAGAAGTTACTTCAGCCTCCCTACGCTCGCCTGTTTGTAGAGCTGTGCCTTTCAGTATATTTATCGTAATTTAATAATAACCAATATAATTATAAAAGTTTTAATAACTAGAAAGCTGGGCCTTATTGGTTGGTGTAGTGAATCTGGGGCGTGCCGAATAGAAAATATCGTTACGAGACAACTCAGACAAACTTTCTCATATACTAGTTCATAATTACTTAGTCCAGTGTTTTCCATTCATTAGTTTTCGTTTTTTTTCGTAGGTACATTTAATTATTACTTAACATTTCGTCTAAATTTTTCATACAAATAACTTGGGGTCTTCCCGAAGACCCAAGTTAAAATACATCATTATTAGACTATATTTAAGAATTTTTTCATCAAAAAGGTTTGAGCTAAAATTCATTTCTCGATTTAGGTCGGTTTTCGTTAAAAATTGCCACCAACTGAACCACACACTGGGGCTTTTAACTGCACAGAGAGCTGCATCCTTATCTTCCTGGTGCAAGCTCTTTTCCCTCCAATTTCCCATTGTAGCCAGTTGAACCAGGTTTGCCACCACAGCTGAGGGGGCCAAGGCCATGACCTATAATCTTGGAGATTCCCCTCAAATGTTTCCAGGGCCTTATTCCAAGAACACCTTCTTGGAAGCTTCTTGGAAGCTTGGTCAGGCACCTTGGTTGGAAGCTGTAGACATAGTAGATGGGGTGGCTCACTGGCTACAGGAGAAGGTGTTCATGTAGTGTCTTGAACACTTGTGTCATATTTTACTACGTTTTTATTAGCTTGCTTTCTTGTTTGTTTGATTGTTTGTTTGTTTGTTTGTTTGTTTGTCCAGTACAAATCTTGCTATCTATTTTTAACTAACTTCCCGAGTAGCTAAACATTTAAAACTTTTAGAATTGCTCAGAACATGATGACAATGCATTATTTAAATACTTTTAGCCATCTTTCAGCAGAATTTAATTAGTTTTCAGAAAATTTTGCTGTATGGAAAGTTAGTTCGGAAAGAATCCGCAAGTTATTTTATTTGTCTTGACATATCCCATAGTATTTACAATCTTCATTTTGACGGGTTTCAAATTTGTGATCATTTATGAAATAATTAAATAAATAATTAACTTTACTTGTAAACATTCTTCTTCTCTTCCTGCCCCTACACAGGGGCATATCAATGGCACGGTTTAGATTCGGTGTTGTTGAGATCCGTTGTACAAAGATTTGTCCTTTTATAGGTTTAAGATCAGCTCTCTAGATGGTTGTCATTATTATGTGAAGTAAATAAATTCGGAACTATGTATTCTTTTTCACTAACATTATATAATACAACAATGACAATTATATTATCAACATTACATATGATTCAACAGGAAATTTAAAAACGTAGTGTATAAAAAGTTCTTTTTATCTTGAAATTATTCATTTATGAGAGGGTTAAAATAGAAAAACCGAAAAAATGCTTTTTAATTAAAAATTAGAAATATTACTATTTTTGACCCGATTTCAGTTGTTTATATATATATTTTTTTTTAAACTTTATTGATTAAAACAACTACAATAAAACATGTTATAAGCGTTACAGTTGTTTTTTTAGTTTTATGTGAAAAGGAAGTAGTCCAGCGACTACCCCTTTTTGGCGTGAGGATTACATAGAGTAATTACGATAAATGAAGATATAGGTGAAGTGAGATATTAATTAAATATATAAGATAAATAGGTAATATTCTTGAATAATTATATAAATGAGATATAGGAGATAGCAGAACAATTACAGATTTTATATATGTATATTTAATAAGTCCCTAGGCCACTGTCTCTTCAGGCGTCGAGGAGGGTTGTCTGGTATAGATTGGGTAGAGAGGAGTTGAACTAGAGGATTAGGATGATCTAATAGGATTCATGGAATGGGTGATATCGGGATATGGATAGATCTCGAACGAAGGGAACGTTGAGATCATTGTGGAGAGTGAGATTTGAGACATAGAATGGAGCATCAGTGATTTTTCTAAGGACTTTGGACTGGATGATTTGGAGACGACGGGAGTTGGAAGGTTTGGTGCTACCCCACACTTCCAAAGCGTAGGTCCAAGCTGGTTTTATGACTACATTATAAATTTTAAGTTTGTTATTAAGAGAAAGCTTGGACCTACGATCGAGAAGACGAAGCAGTAACTTGTATCGTCTTGTTATATCAGTTCGTTTTGTTTTCGTGTGTTGTTGCCAAGTAAGACGTCTGTCGAGGATAAGGCCAAGGTATCGGACTGAATTGGATTGAGGAATAAGAGCTTGGTTAAGGATGACTGGAGGACAAGTGCTATAGCGACTTTTCTGTTCGTTTATTTTTATCCTCCATTTCCTTAGCCAAGGTTCTAGGAGAAGAAGGTGACTTTGTACATTATCAGATGCAGTTTGAGGATTCTTGAGTACAGAGAGGATAGCCTTGTCATCCGCGAAGGTGGCAAGAACCGACAATGGATGCTGTGGAATGTCGTGGGTATAGAGGGAGTAAAGGAGAGGTCCTAGGATACTGCCCTGAGGATCCTAGACTTACACGGAAATATCTATCAGAGAGGAAGGATTTTAGGATGAGATAATAAGTGAAGGGGAGGATACTTTTGAGTTTCCAAAGCAGTCCAGCATGCACCCTATCAAAAGCTTGAGCTTCATCAAGGAAGACAGCTGAACAATACTTTTTCTTCTCAAGGGAGGAGGCAATTTCATCGACGAGGCGATGACATTGCTGGATGGTGGAGTGACGGGAACGGAAACCAAATTGATGGTCAGTAAGGTATGGGCTAAGGATAGGAATCATTCGGCGAAGGAGAAGTTTTTCAAGGATTTTACCTATGACTGGGAGGAGGTGTTTATAAATACAAATGTTTTTTGTTAACTATCATTATATGAACACGTTACTGTAATATGAATTTTGAATAAAATTTAAGATTAAAATGAATGCTCAGCTCAGTATTGCAAGCAGACTACTGCATTGCACAGCTAGTTATATATGTTGGTGTTATTAAATTGCCAAGTTGTGGATTTAATTATTAGTTTATTTAAAGAATGTTAATATTTATTAGGTTGCCCTGGTATTCGTTTAAATTTTATTAAATATCATTGCTTTCGAGCAAGTTTATTATACTTGAATATGATTCATTTTATTTACTATCGTTAAATCTTTTAAAAATTATGTTTCAATGGTTATTTACTTTCCTGAATCGATTTTATGATTAACTGTACTATCTTAGCTTTTGGAAATGTAAAAGTCTTAAAAATCCTCCATTTTTTGGTATTTTTTTATTTTCATAACACAGAATATTTTTTTTTTCAAAATCAAAAATAGTAGTCCGCTTTATTTATTTTTAACCTTTCTTCTATACATTCAATACATTCGATACATTTTTTCAATGCTAAAATCAAATAAAATAATAAGGATAATGTTTAGAACTCAGTGGATCTGACCACAGCAACCAAGATAAGTTTGAACAGTGGTCCGGTAAACACAAAGATGAATCAGCAGCTGAGTTTCTGTGATAAAATATTCTTTGATCAGAATGGGGAATCCTTCATTAAGGAAAACCATGTTAGTCATATCCCAACTATATGTGGCGAACACCACCTCATTGTTCTTAATTGACCCGCGAGTATCTTTTTGTATTAATTATTTGTACCTAATATGTTTGTATTTTATGTAATAAATTGAGGTTGTAACGAGCCTCTGATTCTCCAGCCTGGAACATCGAAAGCCCAGGGCTAATGGGATGGTCTGTCCCGATCCCCCACTCTGGAGGCACCCGACTTGCGCGCGCCGCACTCCCTCCAGGGGGGCTGGGATGGCAGACCCCTTCTCCTCCCCCTGGGCTATATATACCGGTGCACAGGCTGGAAGAGTCATTCTCTTCTATCCTATTCCTCTTCACATTTAACTTTGTCTTTTCTTCTCTTACACTTTACCTTCTATACCTCTCTCTCCCCTTACTCAGCTGTACACTTCTGTGGGCAAGCTATTCCCCACAGTACATACAGCTGTCCTCACACTGCTATAAACTTCCGTGGTCAAGCGAATCCCCACTGTACATAAAGCATTCCTTACCCAGTTTGGTGTTTATTTATTACTTATGCGTTTATCGTGTTCATTTATTAATTTGTTACATTTTTATTAACTAGGCATCGCGTGGCTCTATAATTGAAGCGAGCGTATTGCAATGAAATACTGAATATTGAAATTTATTAATCACGATGAATGTCAAAGTTGAAGATAAGTGGAAGAGAAAAAAAATGTTCGTCTCATCGAATAGATGATGATAGAATCTTTTCCCGTCCTGAAATTCCAATTTAATTTTTGTACCTCTCGTTTACGCGAGCGTTGCTCGCGAACTCTTGGACGGATCACGCTGTCCAACGAACTTATTAGTAAAAGGAACATGTATACCAAATTTCAACTAAATCGGTAAACTTTTACTCAAGTTATCGTCACACGCGTAAACGTTACTGACAGACAGACAGACAAGATGCATATTTCGTTGAATGTAAGAAGCTCGCTTACGCTCGCTTCAATAATTTTTAATATTTTTTATTATTTTTATTTTGTTATTATTTATTTATTATGTGTTTATTTATTATTTTTTGTGTTTATTTATTACTCTTTGTGTTTATTTATTAGTAGAAATTTATATCTCTTTAAGACTAATTATACGTAATATTTACGTGTTGACTTAATGAAAAATAATTGTCAATCCTCATTAACGCGTCGGGTAAAACTGAAGTGAGTATGTACTGCTACGGAAAGGTCTAGATGAAGCACTGCTAGATAGTGGAGATTGAGTGGTTTACAATTTTTCTGTGATTCACATTTAACTAAAACCGTACGTAATTTTTACGTACAGTTAGCGTTTAAGGGTAAAGGGTGTTTTTCATCACTTAATCTATTTCTATTTCGACTGTAATATTGTGTTTTTTTTTTTTTTTTATTAAAAAGCTATTATTAATACTTCTTTCACTACTTCAATTTTTATTAATACTAATCAACCAAGTTATATAAGTAAAGTTATAAATATAACCTACACTGTATAAGTATTGTACATTTTTAACGAAATTTGAAAAAGCAAACAAAAAATCGTTCCGAGACAACTCAGACTAACTTTCTCATATAATCTCGGTTCCAGAAAACATGATTATACTGTTATCTATACAGACGGATAAGCGTATGGATGTGTTAGCTGTGACTGTGGACTCACCTTAGGAGGGTTACTATTATAGAACCTTCCAGGAGATGTGAGAGTCCACTCGGCACTACCGTCTACTCTAACATTCTTTCAAACTATAAACGCATCATGATTAACTATTAATTTGCTTAATATTAAATATTTATTGCACTAAGCTAGCTTCACTGATTCAACCTACGCGATGTATAGTTATTATATATATTATTAAAAGTGTATTAAGTGGTTGTTTACTTTTTGTTTTCGATTTTCAAGAAAATCAGATTTATTTTCATCAATATCTCGGAAACTAGATTTTTCCCAGGAAAACAGCTAATTTCGTTAGATTCGTATTTAAATGGACAACACTTAAAAAAATATTTCATCATAATCGTCAGAACCACAACAAAAAAATAATTTATTCAGAGTTTTTGAGGGGTTGCGCACCCAAATTTGGGGCTAAATTTAATTTCTCGATTTCGCCTTGGGGTATAATTTTTCTAAATATGCAAGCCAAATTTCGTCAAAATCAGCAGAGCAGTTTTGGCTCCACGCGTCTGCACAGACAACAGATGACAGACAGACATTTTTTTAAAAACCACTTTTTTATGAAAAAATATCTAATAATCTAAATATCTTTTGCAGAGTGGACGCATTCTGTGAAAGGCCTATTTTGTTGTCTTATCAATTTTTAGTAGGATCGCCCCCTAGAAAGAGATATGTCATATTTATTTATTGTAGTTAATTCTTTAACTTGATATCTTTTGTTATTGTTATGGTTAAGATATGTATGTGAAGAAAGGAGTAGGGCTGGAACGTCGGCACGTGCCGAGCAGTTACCTCCGGGAGTTACCCCAGAGAGGTGTAGGAACAGCTGCTTGAGTGTTCCGTTACCGGGGGCAAGTTCAGGAAATGGCCGTTGTCTCGATGACGACTAAGGCCTGAGTCGAGACCGGTTGCCTCTTCCTCGCAATTGCCTGTTATTTTTTTAATTCACCCTCAACTTTATTTTTCGATTGCTGGATCTGCGAATTAAATTTTGGAACAAGTAAGTCCCAACCCCCCTCCACTGAGCTAGGAGGGGCTACCACCAACCCGGGAAGGGTAGCTCTTTTGTTTGCCCTAAGTTTTGGGAACGTTACAGCTCACTTGAGTTTATTATAATTTTGAGCTTTTATAACCAAATTAGATTATAATTAGCGAATCTTAGGCGGAACATGAAGGTGGGAAATATTTTTTGTAATTTGTGATAGCGCCCCAGGCTTCTGTATTTAGTGGCACACGTATATACTGTGAAAGCTCGTAGTACTGTGACAGTTAAAAAAAAATCTTTTTAGTGCATGTTTTATAAAAGCGTGTTATTATTATTTTTTTGTAATATAATATTATTTTCATTGACTCAGCCGTAGTGTTTTTATTTGATTATTATTAATCAAGTAGATAGGGAACTGGAGAACCATGATTCACCTCTTGAAGCAATATATTATTAAAACTTTGTAAAATTAATTTACCGATTTTAGTAGACCAGTTGACTTGTAGAGAGAAAGTTGTGTAAACCATATCTCGAGTTGGCACTTTACTAACTGTCAGCTGGTGCAAGGTGTTAGCTCGACATCTCGACCAATAATTTTATTCACGTATAAAATGGACGAGATTCCCTAAATATAAAGCGACCGTCGGTAAATGCTAAGGTATTATACTTGCTTATTCGACGGGTCTTGATGATCCGCCAGTTGACCCTGCTCGCCCGCAACCGTATCCTTTAACTACATATATTCATATATTCTGAGGGGTCTTTCAGAACCTTCCTACACCTGTCGCTAAATAACCCTCCACAATTTCTTCTGATCCGGGAAATACTGTTGAATTAAATGCGGGATGTTGAGACTTTGAAATCAATAACAAAGTCTACCTAAAAATTGTACGGTGTTTTATGTTTTCGCAAACTTGTGGACTGTCAGTCAACATAATTCCTCATAATAACTTCAATTTTGTAAAAAAAAAAAAAATCATTTAAATATATTATAATCAATACAGTGATTTCTTTTAAGACCAACAAACTATTCTAAAACCAAGTCTTTTTTCCGAACAAAGGAACATTAATGGGACCATTTTAGAATTATATATATATATATATATATATATATATATATATATATATATATATATATATATATATATATATATATATATATATATATATATATATATTAGACGGACTACATTTTAGAATTATTTTTAATAATAAGTCGGAACAACTTTTAACATTTTTTTTTTTTTCTACGTCTGTTCTGAGTTTTTAAGGTGTGTCGTGTATGATTGTTCTGAGCATGTATACCAATTTAATTGACATCGGCTTCAAAGTTAAGTTTATGATCCACGTGTCTGCACAGATTGTGGCCTTCTTTTTATGTTTGAGAATGGGTCTTGCCCAACTCAGACGGTGAGAAGCCGGAATGGGGGGTTGGAAAACGGATTTTGCGTTCTTCGAACTTAATTTAAAAAAAAAAAAAATGGAGCGCTACCTCATTCAAATAGGGTTAGACCCGGATACAGAAGGGTAAAGGAAGGAGCTGTGAGAACGAATTTCCGAGAGGAAGGAATTGGGAAAATTGCTAAGGAAAAGGAGAACTGGTGAATGAGGAAGCCAGTGAAGGGGAGAGGAGGTTTATAAGGATTATAAAAATTTGGACCCTACTTAATTTAATAAATTAATGTAACTTTATCACTGGTCATTGGAAATAACAACGGGGATGCTATATATATATTTCTTTATTGCTAGAAGAAATGTATCATTTCTTATACAATGGGTTCCGATATGTGTATGATAATATTTATCATATTTAGAAACTAACAACATATAAATTTAAAGAAAATAAGATTAAGATTTGAATAAGTGTTAATATTTTGCGTAGACGATTGACTCTTTAGTAATAGTAGTAATGTAATGATAGTATTAAAGATGAGTTTTTAAATAAATTCAGGTACTAGTTTGAAGATATAGAGAGTTTAAATATGAAATATATAACGTGTGGTTTTTGATTATTTTATTATTTTTCATGGCTCATTCATTAATAATAAAGGATCTGATCTGCATGGCATTTATTAGAAAAGAGAAAAATTGTGTAATCGTGTTTCTTTGAAGTAACGTCTAGAAGTTTGATAAGTACGGTCTTGGATTCGTCTGTTGGGTTAATGAGCTGCATCAGATAATATGACCTACGGTGTGCGTATATGGGACATGTTAATAGGATATGGCTCCAGATTTCAGCTTCATGTAGGTTACGTTTTGAGCATATTTCGATTTGGTCGAACGTATTGGTGCAGCCTCCTTTGTCGACGACCTTAGCAGTGATTTCACTGGTAGTTCTAAACTGTTAACTGAGCGAGGATCCTTGTGACTTTAATGAGGATAGTAAGGCGTAAATATTGCTTTTCCTTGTTTTCCCACGTCCTTTTCATAAATAGCTGATTAAAATTAAACTTCAACGCACTTTTCTCAATTTATTTTAAAAACAGTCAAAAATCTTAGGAATTAATTTAGGTCTTTGGTAAAATATGTAGAGTCCGTTTTGTTTTACAGTGTGGCCAGTTGTGAGAACCAGTTGTACGTGATGTTGTTTGAAGGGGTGTTATGTAGATAGCCAATCAGTTTTAACATAATTTTGAGTATCTTGAATCGTCTTGTAGCACGATTTTGTGTAGAAATCTCAGACTCATTTTTAATATTATTAGTGACATGTGATTGACACTAGTTTCCAACCTGATAATATAATTAGGGGTGTTTCTTGGGAGCCAAAGAAGATGTTTAACAAATAAGTATATGCCTCTCAAGAGTGTCAATATGTCTGAGTGACCAACCGGAGCGGCGTGGTGTAGAGTAGGGTAGAGAGTACAACGCTTTCAAATAATTGTTTGCCTGCGTTCCAGGAATTGGCTTTAGAAACTGCCAGGATAATGAATATCGCTACTGTGAAAATTCTGGCTTTAGTAAGAGCATTGTTACACATCTCTGGAAACAGAGAAGATTTGGATATAATGTCACCCAGATAATAACAATAATAAATAACAAAGGTCAATTATTGACCATTGTGACTATATTGATTTCTTGATTGTTGAAAGAAATTATCGTGTATCGGAGAGCGGTCTTTACAGAGTTTAATAATATTGGTTTTGTTAGAGTTAACTGTAAGCTTGTAGGTGGAGCAGTATTCGTGTAGGATGCCTGGACTCTTTTTCAGTTCAATGATTGAAGGGCTTAACAAGATTAAATTGTCGGCGAAAAGAAGTGTGACGATATCAGTCAATCGAGACTCTTGCTCCTTTCGATATGAAGTGTTTTTCTAGATCTGACTAGAATATATAAAACAGAAGAGGGCTCATGTCTCGCCTTGGTAAAATCCCTTTTGTTTTTGGCAACCTATTTAAATTTTCATGGACGCCTTTTCGTAAAATTTCTTAATAATCCTAACCACTTTTGGACTCACGCCTAGCTCATAAAGTTTATTTAATAGAAGCTCGTGGCTTAATGAGTCGAAAGTGCCTTTAAAATCAATAAAGGCTGTAATTATAGAACGTTTAGTGGAGCCTTAAATTTTTTCTGAGCTATAGCATTTAGGATAAAAAGGTTATCAAGAGTCGATATATTTTTTCGGAAGCCGTTTTGGCATTCTGATAGTATATTATTATTTTTGTACCAAAATAAAAGTCTATCACAGATCATTTGGGTAAACATTTTGCTACGTCGTTCACCAGAAAAATTATTTTAGGGGTTCCCTTGGTTTGCATTCTAGCCACGTTTCCGCTACAGCTATTACTTCAAACGTGTTTCATAATTTCCCATTTTTTAAGATTTGTAAAGCCTCCAGAGTTCCAGAAAATTATAGTACGGTTTTGCTCTAGTTTTTGGTCTTCAATATTTGGTTGCTACAACTTTTTAGGGAAGATTTCTTGTCGGGACCTTTTCGAACAATTGTTTGTGCGATCGTTTTTTTCTTTACCCATGAGGTGTGGATGCTTTTGTCTATTACTAGGTGGGGAGATCGAATCGGGAAAAGTTTAACTGGAATGCTGAGATGTTCCTCCAGTAGATGGTTCAACTGGAAGCTTTACTGTCTCAAGTGGAGAGTTTGATGTTTGATTAATGACTTTCATTAGGTCGTTAATAGAATAAATATTTTTTGGGAAAGAATCGTGGCTAAAGCGTATCCTACTTTTTCATGCATTTTTCCAAACATCAAACAGTTGACCATTTCTCTTAGCTTCTCTGACCTGTTCAAAGGATACTTATTTGTCGGGGAAAGAGAACAATTGTTCTCTTGTGTTGGCAAAGATTATATAATTAAGGGAGATATTATTATCTGATAGAATTTCATGTTCACCACTCGTGATTACTTTTTTCTTCTTAATTTGTCTGGGAAATACGATCTTGTCAGTGTTTCAAACAAAATCAAATTTATTTATTGCCAGTCCGGTATTTGCTCTGGGAATGACACAATGATATGCATTTTGTACATCCTCGTTGAACCCGCAGTCCTATGCGGAGAAAAGTAATCTTAATATTTTACTAAAAAGTTCCTCTTTGTAAAGTGAAATCCTGATAATATCGACGCTGTTTATTAATATTATTTGTTGGTTATATATATATATATATATATATATATATATATATATATATATATATATATATATATATATATATATATATATATATATATATATATATATATATATCGTGCCGCCGCCGGTTCCCTAAAACAAACCCTGTCTAGAGCCAAAAATAGTTCCTTTGCCGCAGTTAAAAAAACATACAGAGCTTGTATCGAGTCAACACTTACCTACGGAGCCCAAATTTGGGCCCTACGATACCTGGAAGATCTTGAAGCAGCGCAAAACTATTTTTTTTAAAGTTATTTTTCACTACAGAGGAATGTGCCTCACTATATTGTTAGAGAAGAGTTCAATATCACACATAATATATCAGTGCATTTACTGAAGCAAGTCATAAACTGGTTAAACATATTCATGAACAGGATGATGGTAGCATAATTAAAACCTGTCTTACCAGACTAATTGAGCTGGACACTTCGGCCATAAACTCAGTTAAATTAAATTGAGTTACTCAGGTAAAATTATTGTTAAGCCAAATGGAGGGTGTAAACTGTAACCAAATAGTAATTTCCTATGTCAACCGCAGTTTAAGCAATACCTTAACTTCCAAATATAAAAGTATGCTTAAAGAAAAAGACTTGAGCCGGATCGAAAAATCTACTTACAGCACAAGATGATAAATGCAAGCCGTAGTTCATAGGAACGCCTTCTTAAGCTGCCCTATGGCCAAAAGTTGCTGGCACAAGTTCGAAAATCAGGCTTCGGGTTCTTGAAGATTTCATCTAGGGGCATTCTGCACCGAATCAGAGCAGATGCACAGTGCACTTTGTGTAACTTAAATAAAATTGAAGACCTTAATCACATCTTATTCGAATGCCCAATGTACCACACGTTAAGGAAACAGTATCTACTTTTGTGGCAACAAAAAAAGAAAGCAATGCTGACACAAATATATGCCTAATAATTAATCCCACTTCAAATAAAGTAGCGAAGTGTTAATATTATTTTTTAATCAACTTTTTAGAAACAATATCATTTCTTTTGTTTGAGTAATTTTTAACTCTATTTATTTCTCCATGGCTGTAGACTATGAGTTTGTTTAAAAGCATTATTATTTTGTCCTGTATAAAAAGTTTTCTAATAATAATAATATTAGTTGTCTAATAATAATAATAATAACTAACCGCACATAGTTCAATAATCTAATTTGTGAGAATATATGCGAAAGTACAAAAAAAGAAGTCCCTTCAATATAAGTTGTTTCCTCTCGAATTTTTCTTATTATGTATTCTTTCATGTATTTTGAGAACTGTGCACTTTTTGTAATATCCTTTGCTACAAAAGTATGTTAATTTTATTTTGAATATTATTTGTAAATTTATATTGTATGCAACTCTTTTGTATGAGCCACTAGGCTCAAAACAAATATTTAAGTTTAAGTATATTATATAGTATATATAATATATATTTATATATATATATAGTGTGTCCCAAGATAGAGTATCCGAGAGGAAAAATTTTCATTTAGAACTTGCGGTAGTAACTTACAATTCGATATATATATATATATATATATATATATATATATATATATATATATATATATATATATATATATATATATATATATATATATATATATATATATATATATATATATATATATATATATATATATATATATATATATATATATATATATAGGTCGGCTTTTATAACCAATTCCCTACCTGTGATATAATTCATGATATTTTGAATTAGTTTGTGGGGAAACCCTGTGACATCAGATTTGAACACAGAATGCTTAAATTTACAAATGCACCCTCAAGATCGACAAACAAAGCAACCAAACATTTCTTTTCAGAAAACGCACTTTATATATCCGAGATAAGAATAGAGTGAGCCTGTATAACAGAGTGAAATGTTCTGAACTCACACTGGGTCTTAGACAATGATTCATGGGACTCCAACCAACCACTCCAATCTTCAAGTTAATCATCCTTTCGTAGGTTTTTTTTTTGTACAGATGAAGTCAAAGCAATGGGCCGGCATGACTCAGGGGTTTTTGGATCTTTACTGATTTTAGAATGGGTATGATTCGATTTTGAAACCACGAAGATGGCAATGTTGCAAATCTGTTCAAAAATGGCCAAAAAATGACGTTTAGAAGGAATAGGCATATAATATAGCATTGTATAAAGTTTGCCATCTAAACCGGGGGCTGTGTTGTTATTATTTTTCAAGGCGAGATTGTCCTTCCATTTCAAAAGATTTTAGAGGGCATGAATATTTAATATTAATAATTCTACTAACTGGATTTGAGAAAGGATTACATTGAGCTACTGAGTCGGGTGTAAATTTTCTTAAAACCTCGTACATGGCTATGTTGTCCAACTGATTTTGACTACTGTTATTGACCAATCTATTCTTAAGTTTTCTAAAGGTTTTTCAAATATTTGAAACTGGAGTCTGCCTGTTCTAGCAATATTTGCGCCACGAATTATGTTTGGTTTGCATAATTATTCTCTTTGCTTTTGCATCACATTTTTATAGAGAATATAATTTTCAAACGAGGGGTTTCTCTTATAATATAAAAGTGTTGCTGAAATAGGCTTTTAAAGTCTCCACATTCATCCGACCACCAAAATTTCGTGTTATTTATGGATATATCCTGCTTTCCTCTGGGAATTGCCATTTCACACGAATCATTAATATATTTATTTAAACTGCTATAATTGTATGATGATCTATTTTTCAGAAGAGCTTCGGACCGTCATATTATTACTAAATAACTCTCAACCTCTCTTGACGATGTATTTTTTCAATGCTAAAACCAGATGAGATAATAATAGGATAATGATTAGAACCCAATGTGCCCGGCTGCAGCGACCAAGATAACTTTTAACTGAGCCCCCTGAAATCGACAGCTGAGTTTCTACGATGGAATATTTCTTTAATCAGAGTGGGGGAGCCATCATTGATGAAAACCAAATCAGTCATATCACACCCAGATAATAGTCCCGTGCCATAACGATCTTAAAAATCACAGCCCCAAGCGACGCGACGGGCTGTGATGACTATTAAAGCTACCTTCAATAAAGCAACCCATCAACACACTCAAATAACGTATTCCATGATTCTGTAGAGACAATTTTCAGGTACACTGTATACAAAGATTATGCTAAGTTTTTGTAAACCATCGATCAGGACCTCAACATCGTCACATAAAACATCCACTACACTCGGTAAATGACAAACCTGTAATTTTTTATCAAAATGGGCACACCGGCTCGACCGCCAGGATGGTCTTTGGGAACTACATTGTAACCGAAAACTAGATGAGCAGAATTGAACCATGTTTCTGAGAGCTGAGCGATATTGATATTCTTAGAGAGCAAGAAATGTTCGAAGCTTCCTTTGTTTGTGACAGCTGAACTAGCGTTCCACTGGATAACATTAATTCCTTTAAATGTATTCATAATGCCATACTTTTTATTCTTTCTGATATCATACATAGTTTTTAACTTTGATTCTGAATGACTTAAAGACTTATCTATTGACTTAGCGAATTATTTTATTGACAACTGAAAAATTTATTTTAATTAATGTAAAACTTGGGTTACCAGGACTTGTTATTTATAAATTTGTGGGGATATTTAATGTTTCGTCAGAATTGTTAGGTAAAATGAAACCTTGTTTATTAACTGTCATCAAATCAGAAGTATATAATAAGAGAGTGTGATCAGGGGGTGTTTCCGGATGAGAACTGAGACCGGGGTAGTTTTGTCTGTCTGGTGACAGTAAAATGTCTACGAGTGCAGTGTATCTATTAAAGAGGAGTAAAGTGTATCAATAAGGAGGAGTGTATTGTATTAAGGTAGGGAGAGTGTAAGTGAGAAGTTTTAGTGATATTAATTAGTATATATTACCCGAGTAGCGTATTCTATATTGGTTATAAATTATTAAGTTGTTCCCTACCGTTGCCAATCGTGCTTAACAGTAATATAATACCAATATTTTGCTAAACATCTCACAGGAGAAAAGGTGTGTTTGTTTATCCTTTATTCTGTAGACTATTATTCATTATCACCAAAATACATCAAATCGCTGGGAGGGTTTATTTATTACTCTTGTTGATACGTAGAAGTTTATTATCATATTTAACTTCATAAAAACCATGGACACTTTCTTTATACTAAGTGTATATTTTCCTTATTCTAAAATTTATAAATCGAATAAGTATATAATAAGTAATAAATATATAATATAAGAACAAGTATAAAGTATATAATATAAAAAAAAGAACGGATTTCAATGAAAATAATACTTTATAGCAAAATTAAAATGGAATATACTTGAAAACTTTTAACAAGCACAATTCTACAACTACGTACAGGAAAAAAGAAATAAGTCGAAAACCTAATGCAGTTATAATGACCCGAAGTCACACTGCCATTGATCAAGTTTTGTAACAAGACTTCAAATATATTTTTAAACTTTTTAGCATTATATAAACAATCATCTATGATAAGTGTACTGATAGACTATTATTAGTGATAAATTGATCGAAATTATTGAAGAATTTTTTTTATTTTCTTCCTTTCGTATAAAGAATACATGGAAAAATGTATTTACAAGAAAATAACAAATTTAGATGTCTGGAAAAGGGGACAGTGCGAATACCACTCCCCTTTCTTCATTACACACTTCTTGTGGTTTTTCTGAGAATGTCCCAAGACAAAGTTTGGAGATCGAGGAACCAGTAACTCTTTCGTATAAGAATCCTGATATGTTAGCATGTAAAAATAGACTGCCAATTAGTGTGGCACATAGCTTCCTCGCACCCTATCACGTACTTTATTGTTATATTAACATTAAAATTATAGTTATATTACTTTATTGTTATATTGTTTATTGTTTAAAAACTTCGGTGTCATAACACATGAACATAGCGGTGTCTCTGTTGGTTTTACTAAAAAATTGTAATTGAAAAGAATGTTTGTCTCATTGCATAAATGAAGTTAGATTTTTTTTCCGACCTAAAATTCCAATTTTAAATTTGAAGTTCACGTTAACGAGAGCGTTGCTCGTGAACGCTTGGACGGATAACGTTGTCCAACGAACTCGTCCTAGGCATTGGTAAAATGAACATGTCTACCAAATTTCATCAAAATCGGTCGACATTTACTCAAGTTATCGTCGCACGTTTCATTATTCGCGGACACACAGACCGACAGACAGACAGACAGACACGAGACCAAAAATGTTCCCTGATGTCTGAAATGGATTTCTGTCTTGGAATTTTTAAAATCAGAGGCATAAAACTTTTTCGTTCTCAAAAGTGAACACAATCTTCCGTTACCTTCGGTAAGCTCGGAAGCAATATATTTCAAGTGTATATTGTAAGTGCCTATAAAGAATGGAGAGGTCTCACTCACATTTGAACACACGATCTCCCGGAATGAAGACAGGAACTCTAACCACTGCGCTTCTGCGCTACCGAGTCAAAGTCAAACTGCGTTACTGAGGCACTTGGACTGTGAAGAATCGTTACTTATACGTACTACTAACAAAGTATTCATTCGAGGCGTCAGTCCCCCGAAACACGTATCCGTAAAGGGGCCACGGAACTCACGTCCATGTCACATTCCTTGAGTGTTCACGCTGCGCCCTTACTAAACGCAGCTCCTGTTTTAAATTGATTATGATTCGTCATTGCCTTGGCGAATCCGTGTAAATACTTAAGAGGCAACATAAACGCAAATTTACCGTTCACTGGTAGGCCCAATGCACACAGAAGAGGCGAGAGGCGGAGGCGCGGTGCGGGCGAGGTGCAGGCGCGGCGTGAAACACGCCTCCTCCATATAAACATATGGCCCAATGTACACAGAACAGGCGAGAGGCGGAGGCGCGGCGCCGGCGAGGTGCAGGTGCGGCGTGTGTGCATTGGGCCGTAGAGTCGAGTCGGGTTTCTACAACCAGCCGACGTCTCCCAAAGTATTGGCGTGGACAGGATCGAACAAAACGAGGGCCTTTAGAGGAGTGGCTATACCCAAATAACGCACAAAATCTACTTCGACCCTGTTCCGATTGTTGGGAAAGTTAGAAAGATTGCTGCCTGAATGATAACAATCTCATTTTTCGGACTAGTGAATTTCGAAGAATAAAATATATTAGTGAAAAACCAATTTATGTACACTGTAGAATACATTTTACTAGAAAATTTAATAGTAATAGGCCTGCTGTCCGTTGTCGAGAGTTCAATTTAATAAGCAGTTATATACATTAACGTGTCAAAGAAGAATGTTTGCTGCACATATAAATAATAGTACATAAACTCAAGGGGAATAAAATCTCTTTGAGATAAATGCACGTGAATTTCTCAAGTATAAGGTGTCAAAATATTTGAGAATGAAAACTACTGGCATATTTCCCTCAGGATTTATCGATCGCGGTTAAGTTAATTATACTAGAGACACCATTTGCAGGTTTTTCTTCCTCTCGTAATTACTGCAGGACAAAAAAAAACAAAAAACAATCTAATAAATTAAAAATAATCATTAGGCCATTATTTAATTAAAGGGCTTATGTCATGAAACACTAATGGCTCAAAATGAACTGAAGTTAATGTCTCTTGATAAATTACAGTTTTCATTTGCTTTTCGAGAGGGGATAAGACTCCACCAAGAAATTTTGGAGAATAAAAAACCTAGTCGAAATTTATCATTGCGGAAGATTTCCGAGGTAGATTTAATTGAATTTACCATTTTTACGGACTTAATTTTTTTATATCTAGATAAGCTTCAAGTGCTTTTCGATTAATTAATAGTAATATAATAATAACAGTATATTAAATAGTAATAGCAAGCAGCAGCATAACAGTTGTAATGATAATAATAATAATAATTAGAAGACTAATAATAAAATAAATAAAAATTCGAATGGCATGATGTGATTAGGTTCACTCATTAGTGTCCCTCACAATCTAATAGCTAAAAGAATAATACAATTGTTATAATATGTTATTGCAATATGTCACGTGACCACTTGCGCTTTAGGCGTCTGCTGGGGTTATCTGGGATTTTAACGGAGGATTGATTCTGGACAAGGCGATAAGGGTGAACGGAAACCTTATATATACTAATAATAAGTATTTATAAAACCGTTATTAAGTTTTAATTACCAAAAATACTAAATTTTCTTCAAATAAATGTTTTTAACTGTCCATTTAGAAGTCCGTAATTCCTGTTCGCAATTCATTTTATCTCTTAAAACGATTTATTTGTTAAATCTAGCATATTTTCAATGGGTCATAGGCCATCTATATATAAAATTTAAGTTTTTTCTTTGCATTGGTCAGAATTGGAAAATTAAAAGATAATTTTTATTTATTTTTTTAAACAATTATATTTTTAACTATAATAATACAGTACACTCTAGTAATGTACTTTGGCATGTAATCTTTTATTAAAAAAAAGAGAGAGGGAGTAGAAAAAAATCAATTGCGAGAACATAAGATAGTGCCAACGATATAACAGTTACTATACTGTATATATACCGTCGTGTACACGTAGATATACATAAATATACTATGTGAATGAGCCACCGTTTATCGCTCTTTTCTACCACTTAAAATAAAAAATTCGCAAAATCCTTTCGTAATAGCTGTCTACGATATGAAAAGAATATATTCTCGAAATTTCTAGTCTCTCGGTTAAGCAGATTTTGCTGTACGTTTATTCTACGTCAGTCGGTCAATCAGGACTTTGCCGCTTATATAAGAGATGTACCCCATCGAAAAAAAAAAATTATATTAAAAATTACATTATTATAACTAGAAAGGTTAATAGAAAGGAGCACAACAATATTGACACCATTTTATATTAATTATTAACAAAGCGTTTCGAAATTTTATATAATCTTCATATAAGTGTTAAGTATGAACATAGTAAGAGTAAATATTCTACTGAAATAGTAGAATCATTCTGCTATAGCATTAATTAATTAATAAAAAAAAAAAAAAATTGTGACAATATTGTTGTATTACTTTCTATAACCTCTCTAGTCATAACATCTAGTCACAAAATCTCAGTCAAAACAAAATATATATAAATATATATATATATATTGTGATCTTTCTTTTAATTAATTATTAATTAATAAGGTATTTGTCCCGTACTCGTACTCAAGACAAATATTCTCGGTCACATAGATTTTCTAAACCTCGGCTACCTCGATCGGAGTTGGGAGGGGTTCATAATGCTTCAATCAAACCATAAACAAAAAAAATTACTTGAACAAACAATAGCTAACATTTAGATAAATTAAGGATAAATAACTGATAGGTACTAAACTAATTATCATAACGAAATTTAAATTTTATTGCAACATCCCATTTTAATAATTACCTAAACAATAACTTAAACAAATATTCAATCAAAGTAATAACGAACGGTGATCACCTAATAATAATAACAATAGTTGAGTAACTAACCCAAATAATCTTAACTCAAAATCTAAATTAATCAGTCGTAAATTCATCAATTCACCAATCTACAGAGACATATAATATTATTTGGACGAACAAATATCAGAATCCATTTAATAATCAAAATCCGTGGTCTTAACAAATTCTTTCCTAATTATAAGCAAATCACATACATAATAAAATAATACCAGAAATCTAAACTATAATCTAATAATAATATAATAAATATCTATGAGAATTAACATATCACAAAACGAATAGAGGTACACGAGTGGTTTGGTGGCTAGTAATGATGATAGAATAAGGGAAATGTAACTTACATATAACATAAATCTTAATACTGTTATTTCCACTTCGGGGTTCTACCCAATTCACTACATACTCTAAATTTTTCCTTTTGCTACAAAATCAACAGAAAACAAAAAAATTAAAGAAAAACATGCTTCATGCTACAGCCATTTTCCAAGCTCATACCACCATATCTAGCCACTTCAGGCTTGAAAACCACAAAATTAATTATATTACTAAATTTCCCTAAATAAACAAATGTTCCCTAAATAAACACCAACTAAATATATTAAAATAGTAATTAACATTCCCTAGTAATAATAATACATTTATTTAAAGGATTACTAATTAAATACATTAATTATATAAAAAAAAAAGGTTTATTGAGGAGTCTCTGGAACGGGGTGATTATCCTCGGAAATCCCCTCAGAAGGCTGTGACTCTCGACAAACCGGGCCTGCGAAGACGGAGAATGAAGACGATTCAGAAGATCAGCTGTTTTGAAGCTGTCATCTTACCGTTGGCCGACGGGAAGAAACACGAACATCAACATGGTACCCTGTTGATAGGTCGTTGCCTCGTAAACAATGTTCTTCTAAATCGTTTAATAACCATAATCTATTTTATTCCAAGTTAAATTAAAAGCAAAGGTTTTATTGTTGAAGAGATCGGAGTTTAATAAGCAGATAAGGAGTTGGGTTTGTTTACATGTGGGCGCAGTACCGGCAGTCAGACCCTAGATCCCGATGTGTTGTGTCGCCTATCGTTCACCTCTCATTCATAGTTCCACTTAATAAAAATAACCAAGTGTCGCAGAATAATAGTTTGGTGTTGCCCATAGTTGCCGCAGAAGGGTATAATGGATATCCCTATCCCAGGTTAGTGATGTTCTTTAAAGTTGCCTCGTTACATCCCCCTCTTACTTTAAGAGGGAACTCTCTGAGAGCCACCTGGATAGGAGTGATGGAAATGGTGAGACACACTTCACTCTGCGAGGACCGTCACAGAGACTTTACACAAGAAAGTTGGCCCATGGAAAAGGACAATGGAATGGTATATACTTAAGGAAGGACGGGGAACTCCTAGACCACCAAATGAAAATAAACCACTTTGTACCTCATTACCTAACCTATCTTCTACTAAATAAATTATAAATTCCTAGCAATAACAGGATTTTAAAGTAAAACTTTCAAAATCATAACAATAACAATTTAACTAACTTAAATACTTAGTAACAATCAACTAGATAAAGAATAACAAACAAAAAGTTTCAGACCTCAAAACAACCTACTAATTAAAACGATAACCTACAGACATAAACGACAATACAACAAATAAAATTTACATCTCCTCCAGTTGCCCTTCAGGGTTGTCCTCAACCCAAACCTTCAGATCCTTTATATGCCAGCGTCCTACATCTCGGCCACTTGAATCTTCCAATTGATAAACTCTAGGGGAAACAACATTGATAACTTTAAATGGACCACTAAATTTCGGAGCAAGTTTCGATGTAAAATTATTCGTACCAGAAGAAAGTACATGGTTTTTCTTTAAAACTAAGTCTCCTATCTTAAACTCTTCGTGTCGTCTACGGGCATCATAATACTTTGCCTGCTTCTTAGCGGCTATACCAAGATTTTGGGCTACTAATTCTTTAATTTCTTTAAGTCGGCTGTTCTTCTCTATCCATGCTTCTGGGTTACTAGCTCCTACTAAAACTTCCCTCTCAGCCTCACTTCTTAAGGTTTTTGGCATATTCAATTCTCTCCCAAAGAGAATGATAGCCGGAGAAAATCCTGTAGAACAGTGGACAGCTGAGTTTATAGCAAAACGAAACTGAGGAATATACAGATCCCAACTCTTATGGTTACCGTCAACAAATGAAGAGATCATCGTCTTGATCGTGCGATTAACCCTCTCAACAGGATTTGCTTGAGGATGATAAGGTGGAGTCTTCACCAACTCGATTCCAAATCCTTCTGCAGCTGCTGCAATAACCTTGTTGGCGAATTCGGTTCCATTATCAGTCAGAAAGTAGCGAGGAGTACCCCAACGATAAACTATCAAATTTTCAAGCTCGCGTTTGACTGTTTCTGCATTGGCTTTGCGAACGGGGACCATCTCAACCCATTTAGAAAATAAATCGAGAAACACCAACAGGTAAACATTACCTCTCGAGGAAGTTGGGAACGGACCCATAAAATCTGCAGCCACCGTGAGCCACGGTTCTTCATATGAACGGGCACCGAACAGCCCTGCTATACGTCCGGGATCAACCTTATGTTTTTGGCATACTGAACATCTCCTACAAAATGCTTTAATCTCTCGCCACATTCCTGGCCAGTAATAATTATTAGCAATGCGATCAAAAGTCTTTTGAACGCCTTGATGACCTCCTTCAGGTCTTTCATGATTTTCCTTGAACACCTCTCGTCTTATATTTTCTGGGACTACCAACTTCCAATCATTCACATGTCCTTCTAGTTGAGCTTCAACAGGAGTTTCTCTGTGGTAGTATAATCGACCGTCGTGTACTGCCCAATCAGGAAACACCTCTGGACGTTCCAAAACTTTAGCAACCTTCCTCTTGTACCACACGTCATTCGTATCTTCCAACCGAAGCATACATATCTCCTGACCTTCCGGAATCCGTGAAAGCGCATCAGGTACAGCGTTAAGACTTCCTTTCCGATATTCGACTTTAAAATCCATATCCTGAAGTTCTAAAGACCAACGAGCTAATCGACCCGTAGGATTAGTCATATTCCGTAACCACTTAAGACTTTGATGATCTGTAATCACCGTAAATGAATAACCTTCAAGATATGCTCTAAATTTCTTTATAGACCACAAAACTGCTAAACATTCTTTCTCGGTAGTGGAATAGCGCCGCTCAACATCAGAAAGACTACGACTCGCGAAAGCTACAACTCTTTCCTGGCCATCTACAACCTGTGACAGCACTGCGCCAAGACCAACGTCACTAGCATCGGTTTGCAAAACAAAAGGAATCTTAAAATCAGGTAAAGACAGAACTGGAGCACTCGAAACTAAATCCTTAACCTTTTGAAATGCTATTTGCTGTTCCTCGGCCCACGTCCAATGAATCCTCTTTTTTAGAAGTCGGGTCAATGGTTCAACTGTAGTGCTGAAATCTGGAATAAACCGTCTGTACCAAGAAGCAACACCTAACAAACGACGAACTTCCTTAACAGACTTAGGCATAGGATATTCTACGAGTGGAGCTATTTTGTCTGGATCAACCTTAAGACCATCTTCATTGACCACAAAACCTAAATACTTTAGCTCTTTACAACAAAAACAACACTTATCAGTATTCAAAGCAAGGCCTACTTCTCTCAATCGCTTGAAGACTAGGGCAAGGTATTCTAGATGTTTATCAAAAGTGTCGGTTGCAATTATTATATCATCTAAATAGACCCAGCAATACGGTTCAAGTTCAGGTCCTATAATTGAGTCTAAGAAAGCTTGAAACGTGTTGCTTGCTCCACACAGTCCATACGGCATTCTGACAAAAGCAAACGTGCCTCGACCTGGTACAGAAAACGCTGTCACTAATTGGCTACCCCCATCTAACTCTATTTGATGGTACGCATTACGCAAATCAATAGTGGTTAAGTATCTCGCACCTCGCAACTTATCAAGAATTGATGTCATAATGGGTAAAGGGTAGAAATCTTTCTTCGTCACAGCATTAACCTTTCGAAAGTCGATACAAAACCGATATCTTCCATCCGGCTTCCTCACCATCACAATCGGATTATTCCACGGACTTCTCGCCGGTTTAATAATTCCTTCTTTTAACATTCGGTCAACTTCAGCATTTATCGCTTCCTGGACTTTGGGTGAAACCGGATAGTTCCGTTGACGGATCGGAGCATGACCCTCAACATCAATATAATGCTTAGTGCCCACAGCAACTCCCTTTACACTCGTAAACGTTTTCAACTCTTTCTCAAGAAAGAACTTAAGTCGGGCATCCTCCTCTGGAGACAACGCAGATATACCGCAAACACTATCCTCGTTATCACTTCTTATCTGATTAACCGACTCTTTACTCATAAGAAATGGAAAAGTCCGATTAGGGTCGTCTTCAAAAAACCAACAGCCTCGGGCTACGTTGATCACCATACTAAATGTTTTTATGAAGTCTAATCCTAATAAACAATCCACTGATAGACCTGGAAACGAATACGGGCTTAAGGTCTTGATCCGTCCATTCAAATTAAACTCTACGGAAGGCATAGCTAGTACATCAACCGACGACCCGTCAGCTAAAGTAGCGGATACCTGTTCGACATCTGAACTTGAAGGAATGTTAGAGACAAGTGAACCACCTAAGTACGTTTTTCCCGCTCCAGTATCGACCAACGCTTTAACTGAAACGTCCCCAATTTGAATGGCAATAAACAAGCGGTTATCACCTACCGAGACATTGGATAGAATATCTAATATTTCCTTTTCTTGGCGGCTTACTCCCGACACAATACTTTTAGAGGGGTTATTAATGAGGCTCATAGACTTAGGATACTCTTTAGCCTCTTTCAGAGTACCCACTACTGGTTTCCCGAGCACTCAGGGCAGTTTCTAGTGTAAACACCATCTTTTCCGCAGCGATAACAAAACAACTTCTTTTTCTGGCGGCACATACGGAAAGGGTGTCCCAAAAGGCCGCAATTCCAACATTTGCGCTCGAAACCAGACGTGTCCCCTTGAATCTCGGCGGTTCTAGCTGAAGTCGAAGGTCCAGCCTTCGGCTCACTATCTTTCCTCGAAGACCCAGATACCTGAAAGGATGTAGGACCTGCCTTACTACGGGATTGCTCAAGTCCTATGACACTATTAACTTGACCTCCAGGTGAGGTAAGGCCTCTATAATTCTTACCCGAAGTCTTTGGTTTAAAGGCAGCCTCAGGTACTAAGGCTAAACTAGCACTAGGGGGAGGTTTATACTCCTGGGTTTGCCTAGCGATAGATTCAAACTCTCTACACCGACTCAACATGTCCCTAAGAGTAGCACAGTCGGACTTTCTGACATAGGTTTTATAGGTGGGGTGTAAATTCCTATAAACCCGCTCTATTTGAGTTTGGGGTGACATAGGCTCATCTAACTTACTCATAAGTAAGCGCAAGGCTAGGATATAATCAGCCGCAGGTTCATCTTTCCCCTGGGTCCTATTCCTGATTTCCTCCTTCAGACGCTCCTGAAAATCAGGGTCTAAAAATTGAAATTTCAGGGCTTCAACGAAGGTATCCCAAGAGGAAATCCATTCCTTATTTAGCCTATACCAATTTAAAGGCGCACCTTTTAAAAGTTGAGGCAGCCCAGCTAACACCTCTTCTTCAGACAACTCATAAGAGTCCCTTAATTCCGCAACTCGAGTTAAAAACTCGCTAAGAGTAAGGTCCCCTTGATTTGAAAATTTTATTCCCCATTTCCTAATCGCATCCGCTGCCGAAGGGTTTCCACGTCTTCTTTCCTCTGTAGATAATCCCCTATTGCATTGTTCATTGTCTAAATTCCCACTAAAACCTTCTCTACCCGTAGTTTTAGTTTCATTGTCTACATTACATAAATTTTCGTTACCTGTGTCTTCTTCCGACGCCATGTCTTTTTCTAATTGCTTAAATCGGATAGAAGAGTTTTTAAGAGCAAATCTCAATCGTTGTCTTAACGTCCTCCAGTCACCATGAACCGATAACCCAGCTGTGACTAACAATACTTTCAATTCCTGACGATTGAGACTGTTAATAAAACTAAAATTACTACGGAGGGTTTCCGACACGTCACTATCGCTCATCAAGAGAATAAGAAAACAAAATCAAAACAAACAGGCAAAAAACTAACAAATTTCAACAAGAAAATTACTAAATTCCTAATTAAACATCAAAACAAAAGCCAGACACTTGGGCGCCATATATGTGATCTTTCTTTTAATTAATTATTAATTAATAAGGTATTTGTCCCGTACTCGTACTCAAGACAAATATTCTCGGTCACATAGATTTTCTAAACCTCGGCTACCTCGATCGGAGTTGGGAGGGGTTCATAATGCTTCAATCAAACCATAAACAAAAAAAATTACTTGAACAAACAATAGCTAACATTTAGATAAATTAAGGATAAATAACTGATAGGTACTAAACTAATTATCATAACGAAATTTAAATTTTATTGCAACATCCCATTTTAATAATTACCTAAACAATAACTTAAACAAATATTCAATCAAAGTAATAA